>OZ035837.1:25840313-26265397 GCA_964034765.1 Knipowitschia caucasica | reverse complement strand
AATATGTACCTTGAGTTTGGGACCACTGTGTGGACTTGCTGGCTTATCCTTTTACTGTGTAAAATGAGAATATTTTGGTGTTGTTGGAACACAGAATGTCAAAGACCCGAGATAGAAAGAGATGAGCTGTTAGACACATGGGAGTGGCTCTGACTTGTGCATGATGTCCTGTTGCTGAGCGACCTAATGTGTTCTCGTTTCCACGGCAACTATTGCCTGCCTCCATCTCCTTCATCTTTAGCCAGCCACTATGTTTGTGAAGTCAATTGTCTTACCTGTAGTAGTTTGAAAACTTAATAAAATAATGTTTATTTGTAAAAATCAATGACATCTCAAACATCTAACATCTTACTTTTGAATCATCTTTTTTTTCTTCTTCAGATGTGTCATGTCATGTAATTTTTATATTAATATACATTTTCAATAGATGCTACAGAAGCAGCATCTCCCTTCTGACTATCCATAGGGTTTAGAACCATGGCATTGTATAACACAGCAAACTGTCAAGCTGCGGCAACGTAAACCCTAAACACCTTGAACACTAAGCATAAGTTGTTTCTCTATTCTATTCAAATAAAAGATCAATAGAAAGTTGGTGATGATTAAAGGATGGGTTTTATTTAATTGTTAAGATAAAGGTATAAGGTATGTAGGAGGATTTTCCCAAATTTTAAGAAAGAATCCCTTTCTCCTCTTTTTGAACAAAATTCTCTGGTCTTATTTGACAAAAACGTATCACCAGAATCATTGACAATTGGGAGGACCAATAGTCTTGATGATCCACCCGGAAGAAGAAAATCCTCCAATTATTTATTATATTATTTAACTTAGAATTACCGTTTGCTTGAACCTGGAAGTGCAGGGTGTGATATCATCACAATCCCATTGTGATAAACAAATATGAGCACACATTGAGTGCATGAGGAGGAGTATAAGGATTTTAAAGTCACCTCATGCCTGAATTGAATTGGGGAATGTAGCCAATGGAGAATATAACAAACATATTTTTAGCAAACTGAACATAAGGGTTTATATGACAGGGTATTTATTTGAAAGTTATGATCAACATATTTTTTGATTGGAAATGTACATGCGTTGTTTTCTTTACTATTATCTAGGGCGAGAGTTTAGATGGAGCCTTGTGTGTGCCAGACATCAAACTTCACAGCAACCCCTCTGCATTCAATGTCTACTGCAATGTGCGGCACTGTGTGTTGGACTGGCAGCAGAGAGAGGCCTCTCTGGCATTGGCTTCCAGAAGCTCAGTGCAAAGTGGTGATTCTGATAGTGAAGAGGAGGAAGAGTATCGTGAGCCCGCATTCAAGCTCCCAAAGGTAAGTGTAGACCACATTATTAACAAAGAGTCTTTCCTGTCTAACTTCGATGTAAGGCACTCTTCTATTTAGTAACTAGAACTTATGAATCCTCATCAGTCCAGATAATAGTGATCCCTAAATGTGATTTGTTGATATATCGTGCCTGTAAAGATGCAGCCAAACCATGTGAAACAATATATATGTTTTCTGTACAAAATATTTTGCTTAATATATAATAATATTCTCAACCATCAGATAAACAGCTGAAAATCATCAATGCGTTAGCATCTGCTCTGCAGCATGGCCTTTGCCATATAAGCGGTGTGTGTGAAACTTTAGCGCATATACTTTAAGTGCACCTGAGGATCAGCTGCTTATGATAATCAACTCTGTCCTCAAAAGGCTGTGTCGCTGCTCTCCTGCTTGGTTGGAATGAAAACCTGCAGCCACATGGTTCTTTGAAGACCAAGTTGAATAACCCGGACATAGCTGATAGCCATTTAGATATAGTCTTTCAAAATAACTAATTTATTGGAAAATAAAATTATATATGCTCCAGTTCATGTTGGATTATTATTATTATTATTATAATGTCTGTATAAAAGCAGACTATTGTTCATTGCGTTTTTACGCATTGTGACTTTTAGTTTGTCACATTGACTATCTCCAGCAGCTGTCTTGCCCCAATTCTAAACATGTAATTATTAGGAAGTTATAACATGTTTACGACACAAAACACAAAAGTAGCATAATTGTACTGATATTGCATGCCTGAATTGGCAGCGAATGGAGATCTTTATGTCTGTGTAAAATGCGCTATTTTCTCGTTTAAAAAGACTTGCATTTTACACAGTCCATTGCATTGTTAAATTTATGTTTTGAATCTTTTTTTTGTCTTTCTAGATTATTGGTATTGGTCTTTGTGGTGTATTCGAACTAATAAAGGAGACAAGGTTCTCGCACCCTTCGCTGTGTCTGCGTAGCCTACAGGCTTTGTTGGATATGCTTCAAGGACAACAGCCAGAGGGCTTTCAAACTGAGCCCCCTGATGTACTAGGTATGATATGATAAAAAAATACAAATAGTAATTGTTCAGTGGAGTGTACATACATGTATATAGTTGATTTTTACTTGAAATTACTCCTACAAACATAAATTTTTTATTTATTTAGAGTCGTTATTTCAACTGTTGCTGGAGACCACTGTACGGAGCACAGGCCCCAATGACCCCACCGGCCAAGCAATCACTGCGCTGTCGTGTGCCTGCCTCTTCAGTCTGGTCGTGTCTTGGGGAAACACTGGAAAAACCCTTCAGGCTGTCTCTGCAATCCTTACAAACAATGGGAGCCATGCTTGTCAGACCATACAGGTAGTTTGTGATCTTTCCTTTTATCCCTTTTACTAAAGAATAATGAACTAACACATGAATCATCACCATTATAGGATATGGCAATCGAAATATGTGAAAGTATATTGTCCCTAAGTTAACGTCAGAAGTGTCATTGAACTTGTCCTGTAACTTCTGCTTTTCTGCTTTGGTAGGTGCCCACTATTTTGAATGCATTGCAGAGAAGTGTGCAAGCTGTGCTGGTGGGGAAGATTCAGATCCAGGATTGGTTCAGTAATGGTATCAAACGTGCAGCCTTGATGAACAAATGGGTACTAAAAGAGGTCACCATAGATGAAGATGAGCGATGTCTTCTTCAGACGGATGGATCCTTCTTATATTTACTCTGCAAAGATGGCCTCTACAAAGTTGGCTCTGGCTACAGTGGGACTGTTAGGGTATGTGTCACAGATTTTTTTCTGCAGCCTACTTGCTAACAACATAACCACACAATCCACTGTATTTTAAATGTATTTTTACTAAATGTACTTTTTACTTGTGATGTAAGGCAACCTTGAGTGTCTAGAAAGACGCTTAAGAAATAAAATGTAGTATTATTATGTAGATTTAAAAAATGCTCTAAATAAATTTGTGGTCTTTTGGTGATGTTTTCCAGGGTCATGTGTACAATTCCACTTCTCGCATTCGAAATCGTAAGGAGAAAAGATCATGGCTGGGTTTTGCTCAGGTGAGGCTTCTTTATTTGAGTTTACAAACATGCTTGGACGTACAAAAGATACTGATTCTCATTGATTTCTTTAGGGCTTCTTGTTATACCGTGACACTAGTAATCACAGTTTATCAGCTCTTAAGATCAACCCTGAAACTCTGGAGCATGAGGGGACTGTCTCTATGCCAGGTATTAACGTTTTTATTTTATATTCATGGGGTGACGTTATAGATGTGTAATTCATTTTTCTTCTTTAAAGGACAACATTCAGATGGACAGAACATCATCTTTACAGATGGAGAGTATATTAACCAAATTGCTGCCTGCAAAGATGTACGTGTTAATATATTTTTTATAAATCTTTACCAAACTAGGTGTAGCTGAAATTTTTTTATCCTAGCTATTCTTCTGAAGAGCAGTTGGACCTTACTAACACACAGTACTGTACCATATTTCTAGTGTAGCATCATTGCCAAAGAGATAACATCAGTTGCACCATGAAAGCTTCAATTCAATTTAAATAATTTTTGTCTTGCCCTAAATCACAACAGCAGGATTTAACAAAGTTGTTTTATAAACCAACAACAGATCAGTGAGTAGAGAACACGGCCAATAAATATAAGTACTAAACACATAGGACTCATTTGTTCATAGGAAACTGGATGAGCAATGTCCACAAATGCCCCGGACCATTGCTGTCTTGCATCGGCTTTATGCTGCATGTGGTTATTTTCTGTTGCACTGATGACACTGGCACACCACACAGCTATTCTACAGAAAATCTAATCTTGTAAGAAGTATAAGCATGATGCAGTATGACTGGGGGAGGGGGAGATATTCAACTGCTGTAACTCTACTATTGTGACCACCGTGGCAGCGTACATTATATAATCAAGCAACAGCCTTTTGGCCATTTGAGTGGCAGTAAAATATTTTATATCCTCATCATTATATCTAAACTAGGCTAGGATTTATGTTATAAATGATTAGTTTTGCAATTATTCTTTCATTGAATCGATTTAGTTTGGAAATTTGGGATTTTGTATACAATTCATCGATTCATAGAGATGAGTATCTCGGTTGTTTCACACAATTCCATGTCATTCTGCAGACTGTATAACCAAACAAGGGATATTCAAATCTGTGTTTGGTTTAAAATGGTTAAAAATTAAAATAGTAGATTACTCTAGGCACCAGCAAATTCCATGATGACTTCACATTTTTTTCATTTGCTGTGACATTTTCCAAAATGTACCCCTGACGTTTCTTCTCGATCGGCGACAACTGTTTGTATTTTGTTGTCTGTTATTAACACCTTGACTCCTGCAGGATGGTTTTGTAGTACGGATCTATACAATGAGCATAGACCCGACACTGCAGCAAGAACTACAGCTCAAGCTTGCAAGAAAATGTCTGCATGCATGTGGAATTTCACTTTTTGACCTAGAAAAGGATTTGCACATCATAAGTAAGTCATGTTTCTATTGATCTGGCAAATAAGACATATCTTCTTTGTTTTATATTGTTTATCAAATCATTATCTTTGTATCAGGTACAGGCTTTGATGAAGAGGCAGCACTTATTGGAGCTGGCAGGGAGTTTGCTCTCATGAAAACTGCATCTGGAAAAGTGAGGATGCAAACTATTTTATTTTTCTCATGAGTCATAAACATTTATGAGGGTCAGTTTGGAAGCAATAATAATGATGTTTTGGCTGTCATTGGTGTGTTGTTGGTGTGGTCCGCTGTAGCACTTTAATCAATGACAGACTTTTATTATAGCAAGTTTGAGCTTCCTCACACTTGTACATTCTACACTGTACTGTCTTTGGTTGGTGTTTATGTATTTTGTCTTGAAGCATTAATTTTTAGTTTCCGGTCAGTTTTGCAATAATGGATCCAGTAATCGTTGGTCTTCAAGTTCTTAAGTGTTGATATGAGTTACAGGGTTCGTAATATCTGCAATATAGAACAACAAACAACTGGTTGGTTACTTTCTGTTCTATGAATCTGACTACACTGGGTAGCAGTAGCGCAGCCAGCAGTAGAGTAGCGCAGCCAGCAGTAGAGTAGCGCAGCCAGCAGTAGAGTAGCGCAGCCAGCAGTAGCGCAGCCAGCAGTAGAGTAGCGCAGCCAGCAGTAGCGCAGCCAGCAGTAGCGCAGCCAGCAGTAGTGCAGCCAGCAGTAGCGCAGCCAGCAGTAGCGCAGCCAGCAGTAGAGCAGCCAGCAGTAGCAGCTGTGAAGGTGTCCATGTGATATCTGGTTCAAATGGCAAAAGTTGAAGAGAGGATATTTTATAGAATGCAAGTTATTAATGATTTAGTTTTGGTGTATTACAAGTATGTGCTGATTTAAAGACACAAGTTGACTTTCCGTGTATTTAAACATTGTCTCTGAACTTTTTCTTCAGATTTACTATACAGGAAAATATCAAAGCCTCGGTATCAAGCAAGGTGGACCCTCGGCAGGGAAATGGGTGGAACTGCCAGTAACAAAATCTCCCAAAATTGTTCAATTTTCTGTTGGACATGATGGCTCTCATGCACTGCTTGTGGCAGAAGACGGAAGTGTATTTTTTACTGGCTCTGCCAGTAAAGGAGAAGACGGAGAATCCAGTAAGAAGCGCTAAAAATAGCTATTTATGTGTCACTATAAGAGCTTTCATGCAGGAAAAATACAATATTCTCTTAAAACTCTGACTTTTAAAACATATTTTCACAGCAAAAAGTCGCAGACAGCCTAAGCCATACAAACCTAAAAAGATGATCAAATTAGAAACAAAAACTGCTGTCTACACTGCTTGCAACAATGGCAGTAGCAGTATTGTTACAAAGGATGGAGAACTGTATATGTTTGGGAAAGATGCAATTTACAGTGACAGCACATGTAAGTAACTTCATACAATGCATTTAATTATCTGATCATCCAACATTAAATGTTGTTTTTTTTTTTATTAGGCCAGGTTACAGACCTGAAGGGACATTTTGTAACCCAGGTTGCTATGGGTAAGGCCCACACATGTGTGTTGACCAAAAGTGGTGAGGTGTGGACTTTTGGTGTCAACAACAAGGGTCAGTGTGGGAGAGACACTGGAGCTATAAGCCAGGCAGGGAAAGGTGGGTATCACAAACTACATGTTACACTATAATGAATAAATGAACTGCGTTGTTTGTGATGATTTATGCTCATATACACTACTCAATCTTTGTTTCATTAGCATTTGGTGTAGAAAGCATGGCTACAGCAATGGATGAAGACCTGGAGGATGAACTGGAGGACAAAGAAGAAAAAAGCATGATGTGTCAGCCTGGGATGCATAAATGGAAATTGGATCAGTGTATGGTCTGCACAGTGTGTGGTGACTGCACAGGCTACGGAGCGAGCTGTGTCAGTAGTGGGCGTCCTGACAGAGTACCAGGCGGGTAAGAAGGAATCAACAATTATCTTTAAAGTGGTTCTCACCCCCGCTCCTCGGAGCTTACGTTACTCACATTTCCTGTTCAAATCTTCCTCTAAATGGGCGTAGCCTGGAGGACTAAAGGGGGCGTGAACGAGACTGGGCCGTTTACATTGCTCTGGGCGGGGGGCTGCTGACGTCAGGTCCAACTTGCAGACGTCAGGTCCAACTTCTGTGCGAGTGTTGGCGCCAGATTCAAAATTCAAATGTAGTAATACAGGTCGCCAGCAGATGGCGCCTCACAGACGGTTTTAGGCAGAAAGTCTAACTTTCAACTAATTTGCACCAAAGTGACAAGATTATGACCAGGATATGTAGACAACACTATTGGACACTCATTTATACCGTTTATCAGCAAAAAAAAGTGGATTTGAGGGTGAGTTGTCCTTTAACATAGCAGATTATAAACCAGGTAGGCCGCCTCATTACGGGTTTGGGGCCATTTTCATTATTATTATTGTTATAGTTGTTTTATTATTTAATCTTTAATTCAGACTCATAAAAAGGTCCATTTAAAACAAAAATAACATTTATGTTTTCTTATCAGCAGTTTGTTTAACAGTCATCTTTATTTTTTTCTACATTATGGGGTATAGACCAAAGTTATTTGGACTAAAAGAATACTTAAATAACACGGGTTTGGATAAAATCAAAATTGGACCAAAGGTAAAGAATCCATTTCACCCTCCCTATTTCATCTTTAAATCGGCTTAGAAAAATTGCTCTCAGCCCAAAAAGTCAAATAGTAACTAATTGGGCTCTTTCCTAAAAGTATGCACCCCTTTTGTGGTCTTATTTTGAGAAATACTTTGGTTGACTCTTAGGCCGTCTAGTTATCTTGCGGTTTTGTTCAAATGTTTGTATATAAAAATGTGTTATATTATACATTTTATATTTTTATTTTCTTTATTCTACAGTATTTTGTGTATTGAAACAACTAAATTATTTAAATCCCCCAGGATCTGTGGCTGTGGATCTGGGGAGTCTGGGTGCTCGGTTTGTGGATGCTGCAAAGCTTGTGCCAGAGAATTGGACGGTCAGGAGGCAAGACAGAGAGGCATCTTTGATGCAGTGAAGGAAATGATTCCTCTTGACCTTCTACTAGGTATGACGAAAATAATTTTTTAAAGTATCAGATGCCGTAATTATTGCTTACAATTGTCATCACGCATTTAAGTGTTCTGCATGCGATTAACTTAAATATTACCCAGTATGAAGATCGAAACACACATGCTTTTCAAACTGTTTGTGGCTATCACTGTTGCACTGTTGCTTTTGCTCCTTGTGGGGTATAATTACATTTGCCACTTATGTTCAATTGAACGAAACCTCTTATTTGTGTTTTATAATCATTGCTTTTTCATTGCATCATTCCATTATTCATTGAAATGTCTGCTCTGCTCTGTCTTCCCCCATTCTCCTCGTCTGCATCTTGTCTGGGCTGCCTGTACCTCGGTTCTTTGTATTTTAGCTGTGCCTGTCCCTCCCCCTCCAGGAGTTAACATTGAAGAACACATCCAAATCCGACAAGAAGAGAAACGCCAAAGGATCAACAGACGACACCGACTGGAAGAGGGCCGAGGTATGGTTAAGGGCAGCAAGGGTATTCAGTAATGGTTGTGATTTATGTTGTTTATGGTACATCTCTACATTCATATAAACTTAGGCATACCAAATGAGTAGGTGACTCTCACATAGATTTTCTGCTGTTTGAGCTTGGGTGTTGAACTTTGGTGACTTTCCCCTTGCTTGTGTTCATATGTTTTCAGTGTGCGTGTATTGCTGTGGTGCAGTATTATCATGTGTTCTCTCCCATTTGTGTGCATTGTGCATGCATGTGAAAGTTTCTTTCTCCCTCAGGCCCTCTTGTTTTTCCTGGTCCCATTTTTATGAACCAGCGTGAGCAGGCCCTAGCCAGAATAAGACCCCTTCAGGCACTAAGGCAAAAACGGGACAAGCACAAAGGTACTATGGTCTTCACTAACTCAATGGGTGCAGAGACACCCCTTTGATTCATCTCCCGATCTGGCTGTCCCGCCCACCTCCTTTCCCATTATTCAAAGGCCGGATTCTTTTTCAACAATTATAGATAAATACTCCTTTTGAGAAAATACTTGTTTCCACGTTTGACAAAGATCAGTTTATCTTGTAGGAATGTATTAAGATAGGAATTTATTGTAATGTGTCAATTTATACTATTTATAACTAATGTATGTCATTACTATTGACATAGTGTAATAGGGGTACATTATGTTTTTCTTCACACAAACTAACTGTGTATGATGTAGGATAAATAATTGTAGTTTCAAAACATTCAGCTGTGTGGATTCTTAAGAGGTTTATTATTCCAGTGACAAACAACTGTTGACCCAAACCTTCCTGGAGTTTTTACTCATCTGTTCCTTATCTCTTTCCACCAGTCTGTTTTTTCCAGCAGATTGCAGAAACAACACTGGGATATTCTGGTTTTTTTTTTCTTGAGTAATTTTAGCTTACTCCCGTATTTGTTTTGCAGATGGTAGCAGTGAACGGGGAGAAAAAGATGCAAGCAAAATCACTACCTACCCTCCCGGAGCAGTGAGGTTTGACTGTGAGTTGCGAGCAGTTCAGGTTAGCTGCGGTTTCCACCACTCAGGTTAGTCTACAGACTTTGTTGAAAGGCTGGAGGAAATGTCAATAAAAAACATATTTTGAAATTGATTTTATTGGCAGTGGTTCTGATGGCCAACGGGGATGTGTACACTTTCGGGTATGGGCAGCATGGGCAGCTTGGGCATGGTGATGTGAATTCCAGGTACAATATTTGGTTACTTATTACAAGATTTATAAGAAATATTCCCACCACATATTCTTTACAACTATTTATCTAGGGGTTCACCAACTTTGGTTCAAGCACTTCCTGGTCCAAGTGTCCAAGTGACAGCTGGTAGTAACCACACTGCTGTTCTTCTAATGGATGGACAAGTCTTTACCTTTGGCAGCTTCTCGGTAAGAAATGTACTTTAGATGACTTGTCAGCAATATTTACAATAGAACACATCGTTACCCATTTGATTAACTTTGTTTGGCTAAATGTGTTTACTTTTGTTCTTTAGAAGGGGCAGCTTGGTCGGCCCATATTAGACATGCCCTACTGGAATGCAAAGCCATCTCCAATGCTTAATATTGGTGCTAAATACGGACGAAAAGCTACCTGGATTGGTGCCAGTGGAGACCAGACGTTTTTGAGGATTGATGAGGCCCTTATTAACTCGCATGTACTGGCTACTTCAGAAATCTTTGCAAGCAAACATATTATTGGCCTTGTGCCTTCGTCTGTGTCGGAGCCCCCTCCATTCAAATGTTTACTCATCAACAAAATGGATGGAAGCTGTCGTACCTTCAATGACTCAGAGCAAGAGGATCTTCAGGGATTTGGCCTTTGTCTTGATCCTGTCTATGATGTTATTTGGAGGTCGGCTGTCTTTACTACCTATTGTCAATGGCTCTGTGGATTAGTGTTAATTTGTTTTGTTTGATCTTTTTTAGATTCTTACCTGCCTCCAGAGAAATGTGGTGTTACAATGCAGTTATAGCCGACGCCAGAATGCCCACGGCCACAGACCTGCAGTCTCGTTGTAGTATCCTTAGCCCAGAGCTTGCGCTACCTTCAGGGTCGCAAGCTTCAACCACTCGCTCTCATGCAGCACTTCATATTCTTGGTAAGAAATGGGCTGTGTTTGTTTGTGCTATTGTTTATAGCAGCTCTGCTTTTATAGGGATCAGTTGATCACTATCAGTATTGGGCACGTTACTTTGAAAAAGTAATTAGTTATAGTTACTAACAGAGTTACACCACTATAAAAGTAACTAGTTACTAGTAAAAGTAACTATTGCGATACTTTTGCGTTTCGTTCTGGAACATAATGTGCACTCGACGTGCACATTTTTACCTTTAACCTCAGTGAGTTTTAAATAGTGCAGATATTTCCATCTGGAACAGGCTGTTTTGCTGCTGGAATCCTGCTCACGCTTCATCTCTCTCTATGCTGTAAGCACTAAACACCAACACCCGCCACTGTGAACGCGGAAACACCAATGACGTGCGGTGAGGTTGGTGATTGGCACTGACTTCACCCCAGTCAGATGAACATATCATATAATCAACAGGACCTATAGAGCGGCTTATTCACAATTTGTTTGGCTACTGCAGAATATGTTTCATGCCCGCATTGTTTGCTCATACAAAACGTATGAAAAAGCACATTTAAAAGTGTGTTATGGGTCTTACCTTATAAATGACTTGCACAGACCACTTCGGTTCACACCAGTTCCATGTTTAGAGTCAGTCCAGATCATCGTTTGAGTGTAAGTGTGTAATCCTCCATTTAAAAAAAGTAAAACAAAACGCATGTCTCCTCCACAAATTTCCCTGTGTTTTTCTAGCTATAACCAACTCTCGGGTGCATCCAATTTCTTAAATCAACCTTCTTACCCTTCACCTCTCTTTTTTATCATTCCTATCGTCAATAAAACATTACCCTAAGTGCATTTTAAATGATCTTAAAATGTGTTATATGTATGTTAGCCAAACCTGTTGCTGCCCTTAGCAGATGAAAGAGAAAGGAGCTTTCTGATGGAATTGTATGCAGCTGAATTCTGCGCTCCCCTGAGGCTGGCCTGACTTGGTGATACAAGCCGTGGTTGAGCGCGAATTAAGACCCATTTTTGTTTCGATAACACAATTTATGAGCCATCCTCTCAACTGTAGACATGTAGATTGTAAAGGAAATATGTTTTATATCAGCCAGTAATTGCTGAGAGGTTCTCTCATCCTCCCTTCTCTCATGACAACACGCGCACAAGTCCTATCATGAAGTAAAAAAAAAAAAAGAGTTAATTGTGCGACTTGAGTAACGTGCAGTAACGGGGTGTCGGCAATGATAACGGCGTTATAGTTACAGTCGAAGTAATTTGTTAGATTACTCGTGGCTGAAAAAAGTAACAGCGTCCGTAATAAAAAAATATTAAAATGACTTTCTTTGGCTAAAAAAATAAACCTTTGAATGACTAGATACATACTCTAAATCTAGCATGTCCAAACTAAGCCCTAAAGTTTCTCAAAATAAAATAAAAATTTGAGCACAGGCCCTGC
The DNA here is from genome assembly GCA_964034765.1 of Knipowitschia caucasica. Classification (NCBI taxonomy): domain Eukaryota; kingdom Metazoa; phylum Chordata; class Actinopteri; order Gobiiformes; family Gobiidae; genus Knipowitschia; species Knipowitschia caucasica. The sequence continues at coordinate 26,253,434 of OZ035837.1, read as the reverse complement.
ACATCAAGCAGATGTCAATATGTGACAACACCAAGTTGTCTATCAAATAGAAATAAAGGAGCATAAAAGTTGTAGTTGTGTATTTGAAGATGTTTAAGAAAATATAAAAAGAAGTACCTGCATTGTGAATCCAACCAAATCTTGACGTTTCTGAATTGTTACAGCCCTACTTATCGGACGTATATCTTGTCGCACTGGTGGCTGGAAAAGTAGATCCTGGCTCGATACATTACCATGCTGATGCCCATGTGTTTTTTTTTTTTTTTAAATAGGCTGCTTGGACACACTTGCTGCAATGCAGGAGCTAAAGATGGGTATCACCAGTGCTGAGGAGGAGACGCAAGCAGTAATGAAGGTCTACTCCAAAGAGGACTACAGTGTGGTGAACCGCTTTGAAAGTAATTACAATCTCAAATTGTAACGATACACTTACTTCAGCTTAATAAGTGACCATTATTGTGTCCTAAATTTTTTCTTAACGTGTTTCTTAGGTCACGGTGGTGGTTGGGGCTATTCTGCCCACTCTGTTGAAGCTATTCGGTTCTGCGCTGATGCAGACATTCTGTTGGGTGGTCTGGGATTGTTTGGTGGCCGAGGAGAATACACTGCCAAAATCAAGGTAGCCTTTTGGGTTTTCTCATGGGAAATGCTTGAAGTTAATGATTTAATTTTAAATTTGCATTTTGTCAAAGCTATTTGAATTAGGCCCTGATGGAGGTGATCATGAAACGGATGGTGATCTACTTGCTGAGACTGATGTTCTAGCCTATGATTGTGCTGCTAGGTATTGTAAATGTAACTAACTTTAGATTTAGACATGGTCTTTGTCTAAAAGTTTTACTTTTACTGCATAGGGAAAAGTATGCAATGATGTTTGATGAACCAGTACTACTTCAACTGGGTTGGTGGTATGTTGCATGGGCTCGAGTGTCTGGCCCCAGCAGTGATTGTGGTTCCCATGGTCAAGCTACAATTACTACTGATGACGGGTAAACATTTCAATGTCATAGCACATTGTTTCTTAACTCTTTACATTGTTTTTGAACATGTTTCTGCTTTTTAGAGTGGTTTTTCAGTTCAAAAGTTCCAAGAAGTCAAACAATGGTACAGATGTAAATGCTGGGCAAATACCACAACTACTTTACAGGTATTGAATCACTATTACATATTGATTGATATTTGACCATGTTCACCCCATTAATGTGAATGTTATTACTCCAGGCTTCCATCTAATGATGGTAATGCTTCCAAAGGAAAACAACAAACAAGCGAGCCAGTGCATATCCTCAAGCGCTCCTTTGCTCGCACAGTCTCTGTGGTAAGAAAGCTTGGTATAGAAATTACCTTGGGTACATATTATTATATTTTCTATAATGCTGTTATATCATTAGGAATGTTTTGAATCCTTGTTGAGTATTCTTCATTGGAGCTGGACTACTCTCGTTCTGGGAGTAGAGGAGCTACGTGGGCTGAAGGGCTTTCAGTACACCGCTACCCTGCTGGATTTGGAGAGACTGCGATTTGTCGGCACATGCTGCCTTCGCCTTCTCAGGGTTTACATATGTGAGATCTTTCCTATTGCAGGTAGATTTCTTATTGAGCTCTACACTATATTCTACACAAGATGAATGAAGAAAATGGCACCTATTTTGTTCTTTTGAGTTTCAGCCAGCACAAAGGCTGTTGTGGAGGAGTCAAGCAAACTAGCGGAGTGTGTGGGGAAAACACGCAGTCTGTTAAAAAAAATCCTATCTGAGGGAATAGACAACTGCATAACCAAGCTGGACAATGACCCTCAGGGGTATCTGTCCCAGCCACTTACTCTGCTCGAAGCAGTGTTACTGGAGTGCCACAACACATTCACTGCCTGCTTTCATTCCTTCTACCCCACACCTGCACTGCAGTGGGCATGTCTCTGTGACCTGCTCAATTGTTTAGACCAGGTAAGGTTTATTGTACTTGTGTCAACTGTACATACAATTTACACTTATTTATTTTTCTTATTTCTCCAGGATATTGCAGAGGCAAACTTTCGCACTTCTAGTAGTCGTTTGCTTGCTGCCGTTATGTCAGCTCTTTGTAATACATCTGTCAAGCTGACATCCATTCTGCCGATTGCATACGATGGTGAAGTGCTTCTCCGCTCACTGGTCAAACAGGTCAGCACAGAGAATGACTCTGCTTTAGCTCACCGCTTTCCCCTGCTGGTGGCCCACATGGAAAAACTAAGCCATGTGAGTAGTTAAAGTGCTTTTGAAGTGGCCACTATATTCTACACACTTGCATGCTTGCAGAAGTTGACAGTTTATTCTTTCATCAGACTGAAGAGAATTTGATGGGCATGACAAGTTTCCGGGAGGTGCTTGAGAAGATGCTGGTGATTGTTGTGTTGCCAGTAAGAAAGAGCTTGAGAAAAGAGATCGAGCTTTTCTCCCCACATTTGGTCTCGAACACCTGTGGCCTACTAGCCTCCATTGTTTCTGAACTTACTGCCTCAGCTCTTGGCTCTGAGGTGAGGCTATCACTTGCATTTTTTCTGTCACTATTCCGTCAAAAAGAATTACATTTAACACTTTAACTAGAAAGTTAAATACAATGCAGAGATTCCACGGGATATGAAAGATCAGGCAAATTTTGTCTTGTGTAATTTTCATCATTTTGTGGCAAAAAATGTCTAAAGGTGCATGTTGCGTCTTCTTGCATAACCCTTGTGCTATCCTCAGATCAAACTGACCCGCCACAGTGATATAGTAATACTCAATACTTTTTTGTTGTTGATGATTTTTCCTAACTTAACCAGCCTCGGGTCAGTTAGACCCTTTTAGACTCTAATTTAGGGTATTTTTCTTCTACTTTTAATCATCTGTGGCAGGAATGTCAGTTTATTTTTGAATTGTGAATAGATTTTTTTTCCAAAGCAAGCACCGGTTTGACCCACCCATTCTCACCTTGGTTCCTAATTGGAGGAATAATTTTGAATTCTTGATATCCTTCCCATTGGCCTCACTATTCTCCTCCAGAAAATCATATTGTTGGTACCAAGGAGAGGGACGTTATTAAATGTTTTCATTTAGAAAAATACTTACTATACAAGATGCTATATGGTCATATGATCAAGAATATGCATTCTTTGAAACATTAAATCCAATTGAAGTTGGAGACATCAACTTTCCAAAACATTTTTTTTTTTTTTTTTTCATTCTAACTATATTTAACAGGTTGATGGGCTGAATTCGCTTCACTCAGTGAAAGCATCTCCGAACCGATTCACCAAGACAAGCCAAGGTCGAAGTTGGAACACAGGAAATGGCTCTCCAGATGCAATCTGTCTGACTGTGGACAAACCTGGGGTTGTTTTAGTTGGAGTCTGTGTCTATGGAGGAGGAGGCATTCATGAATATGAGCTGGAAGTGCTGGCCGATGATGTGAGAAAAAGTTATACACAGTTTCTTTCTTTTCAATAAATGGTATCACTGTATACTTGATTGCATTTGTTTAGGCTCAGACTGAACATCCTGGAGATTCGGCTCATTCACACCGGTGGACTTCACTCGAATTGGTTAAAGGAACTTACAGCACAGATGATTCTCCCAGTGATATTTCTGAAATACGTTTGGATAAGGCTGTACCACTGAAAGTAGGTTGCGATGTTGATTTAAACTTGTGACCAAAGATCATTATTTGTGGTCATTAATGTGTAATATTTTAATTGCGTCGCAGGAAGGGGTGAAATATGCAGTTCGATTGCGAAACTATGGCAGTCGTACAGCTAATGGCGATGGGGGAATGACCACAGTTCAGTGCTCTGATGGTGTGTCCTTCACCTTCAGCACATGCAGTTTGAGCAGCAATGGGACCAACCAAACCCGAGGACAGATTCCACAGATTCTTTACTACAGGTAATGAGCACTGAATAGATCGATTTCATGCTTGTGCCAAGCTTTTTGTTGTGGGAAAATCTCTTCCTGGGGCATGAAATCAATCAATATTTAAAGTATTATTGATTGACTGATTTTTCTCTATGTTCAAAGGAGTGAGTATGATGGAGATCTCCAGTCACAGCTTCTGAGCAAAGCCAACGAGGAAGATAAAAACTGTGGTCGAGCTCTGTCTGTGGTCAGCGCTGTGGTGAGGGCGGCAAAAGATCTTCTCCATAGAGCTTTTGCTGTAGATGGTCAGTATCATCAAGCTAGTGAACATACATTATAGATATTTAATCAGTACAAAATGCTTTATGTTTTATTTTCTTCTGTAGCTGATGATATTCCAGAGCTTTTGAGTTCTTCTAGTTTGTTCTCAATGCTTCTTCCTCTCATCTTGGCTCATATTGGACCTGTTGCGGCATCTGTGCCAAAGGTATGAGATTTATTCTTATTGGTTAATGATCCTTTTTGATAATTATTTTGTGTGTTTTACATAGGCTGCTGTTGAAGTGTTTGGGCTTGTCCAAGAGTTGCTTCCTGCTGTTTCTGCTCTTAACCAAAAATATGCTCCACCCACCTTTAATCCCAATCAGTCCACCGACAGCACTACTGGCAACCAGCCTGAGCAGGGCCTTTCGGCTTGTACAACCTCAAGTCATTACGCAGTGTTAGAAAGTGACCATCCATACAAGCAAGCTGGTGTCACGCAGTATAAGGTAAAATCATGTCATTGGAAAATGAAGATAACAAATCCTTTTACATAAATGTCTGTTTTTAGGTGTCATTCCCAGAGTGTGTACGATGGACTACTGTGGAATTTGATTCCCAGTGTGGCACAGCACAGCCAGAAGATGTTCTCAGACTTCTTATTCCTAGCCGTGTCCTCCACCTGGCCAGCCTTGGGGGAAAACCACTCATTCATGACACAATCAACACATGGACTGAACTCAAAAAGTTTTCGGGTTCCACAGGTTGGCCAACAACTGTGCTAGTTTTACCTGGTAAGATAAAAAAAAATATATATGATTAAATACAATTATTTAATATCTATATTGATTCATGCATTATTCTTCATTGCTTTATGTTGCAATTTCTCATAGGAAATGAAGTTCTATTTTCACTTGAAACGGCATCTGATTATGTAAAAGATGAAAAGGCTTGTTTCTTTGGATTCAAATGTATTGCTGTGGGTTACGAATTCAACCCTGGGACTGACGAGGTAACTTCTAAATTTGTTAATATTGTGGTTAAGGACATCGAGAACTGTTATGACTTTATTTCCGTTATAGGGCATTATTCAACTAGAGAAAGAGTTGGCTTACTTGGGTAGTGTGTGTGCTGCAGCTCTGATGAAGAAAGACCTTGCCCTTCCCATTGGTAAGTAAAGTCTACATATGCACAGTGATCAATACATGTTATGTTGTACATTCTAAAATAAAATAAAAATGTTTACTCCAGGGAATGAACTTGAGGAAGATCTTGAGATTCTCGAGGAAGCATCTCTTCAGGTATGGCGTGTTTTGATATGCATTTTAAAATAAGATCTTTGAATTTGAATATTGTTGTTATTATCATGTATTTACCAGGTGTGTAAGACTCACTCTGGGATCTTGGGGAAAGGTTTGGCTTTGTCACACTCTCCAACGATTCTGGAAGCCCTGGAGGGAAATCTTCCGTTGCATCTCCAAACCAACGAGCACTCTTTCCTAGAAGATTTCATTACCTGTGTACCAAATTCAAGTGGTGGACGCTTAGCCAGGTATATGTCAGGTTTTGTTGTTACTGTAAAATAGATCTGTCTTGAAAGAAACAATAAACATCTGGTTTGTTATTGTATTAGATGGTTGCAGCCAGACTCGTATGCAGACCCCCAGAAGACCTCATTGATACTAAATAAAGATGACATCCGCTGTGGCTGGCCTACCACTGTTGTTGTACAGACTAAAGACCAGTATGGGGATGTGGTTCATGTACCCAACATGAAGGTAAAGAACTTTTACATAATGACTCCTACAATATTGGATACTACATTGTTGCTTGTGTTTCTGTCTCTAGGTCGAGGTGAAAGCAGTACCAATGTCACAAAAGAAGTCTGTGCACTCTGAAAATATGAAGAAGTTACAAAAACTTCCTGGAGGATCCTCTCCATCTTCTGGGCCTGATCTGACATTTGGAGGGCTACCCACACCAAAATTAGAGGCCACATATGAACCAATGATCGTAAAGGAGGCTCGATACATTGCTATAACCATGATGAAGGTTTGCTCAGTACACATTTTTTATTTGTGGATTTCATGATTAACCGTACTAATCTCTGTTTTACAGGCTTATGAAAACTATTCTTTTGAAGAGCTGCGCTTTGCTTCTCCTACTCCAAAGAGGTAAATGGATTATAATCAAGATTAATTGGTAGATGCAGTATTCTTATAGATGTGCATCTGCTCAGACCTAGTGAAAACATGCTGATTCGTGCCAACACTGATGGGACCTATAGTGCCAACTGGACCCCTGGAGCTGTGGGCCTCTATACAATCCATGTTACCATTGATGGGATTGAAATTGGTATTTGTTTTTTTTATTACTATTGAAAAACACAAACAGTATTTCACCTGATGCATGGTATGTTATTGTGCTTTGCATCACAGATGCCGGTTTGGAAGTGGAGGTCAAAGATCCCCCAAAAGGCATGATTCCTCCTGGAACTCAGATGGTAAAACCAAAATCTGAGCCTCAGCCCAATAAAGTAAGTCCTTTCAGACCATGCTAATATACAGTGCAATAATGCAACATCATGAGACAAAGATAGGCACTGCCTCCACTATGGAATTAAAACCGGATTTTTCGCCTGCATCAATTGTAACAACATTGACTGCTTTAATATAACACTAGATACAAGTCAGTATAAACAAAAATAAAGCCATTGCAGTATTATTGTGCGTGGTCTGTTTATAACCGGGTAAACACACATTGTTTTAACAGTTGAGCCAAATGGCTGTGTTCAGTGACTGTATAAGTTCTCATCCTGACAAATGTATTTGCATATTACATTGTATAATATTGTATTTACATGCTTTTGTAAATCATGTAATTTGGGCTTATGCTAGAGTGTTTGCTTTCCATATGTCTTTGCTCTCAATCGTAGCTTAACTGTATTCTGCTCAGCTTCTCACTATCTTCCATCTCACGTTTGCTTTCCTTAGGTCCGCAAATTTGTTTCTAAGGACAGTGCAGGTCTGCGTGTGCGTAGTCATCCCTCTCTGCAGAGTGAACAGATCGGCACTGTGCATGTCAATGACACTATCACTTTCATTGACGAGGTAATTGATGGTGGTGTCTCTTCGTTTTTTTTATAGGGATTTTTATTTTTATAATTATAGTCTGTTATAAAATTATTTTTATTGAGTTTTTGTTTCCAAGACCAGTGTCAAAGTTAATCCTGGACCCTTCATTTATTAACCCGTTATGGATTGCCCCTAGAGATGAATCATCTCTATTTTGAGGGGGTCCTTTTATAAGGAGCTAGCTATTTGAGCTATTTGAATGCCTTTCATACTTACTAATTTGATTCTGTTTTTTATTGATCTTAGTAGCTCTCTTATCTCCTACAAAGTTTCAGTTCTCCATCTGTTTCTTCTTTCATTTCTAATTTCTGAAAAAGCGCTGTTGTCTCAAGGGTTATCATCCTGATAATTTGACAAGATTTTTGCTATCCTCAGGTGCTGTGTGTGGACTTATATTAGTATGGGTTAATTGCTTGTCTTTGTCTTAGATTCACAATGATGATGGTGTATGGCTCAGACTGAATGATGAAACTGTAAAGAAGTACGTCCCGAGCATGAATGGCTACACTGAAGCCTGGTGCCTCTCTTTTAACCAGCATTTGGGAAGAAACCTTCTGGTCCCGACTGACGTAAGTAAAAGCTTCTCTGTGAAACCAGGCTCTTTTTCAGACTCGTTCTGGTTCCCATGGTTGTTCCCTCAGCACAGTTAAAATTGTTAATTATGGTTGTCTGTGCCTGACACAAACCATGTCTTCATAGCATGGTAATATAAGGATGCCTTCACACTTGCCTCGGTTTCATCCTGGATTGAGACTATATTTAATCTAGATATAGACTTAATTCCAGTCCTGTTTCAGTCCAGGATTAGTGGAGGTTTAGTTCTACTTTGAATGTGACACAAGTGTGAATGCACCCCAAGTTCATTAAATATGGTTTGTTGCTGACAGTGCTCACTTGCATGAACACAATCTACTGACAATGTACTAACTCAGAATAAACGAGCAAAACATTGGAATGCATGCATTTCTTCGAACCAGAGAGATTTTTTCATAAAAAGCATTGTGACATTTTTTGAAAGACCTTGAAAATATATCTGCCGTATTTGTCAAATGGGCAATTATTTTAATTGTTGTTAGTTGTCATTTGTTTCATGGCTTTTCTCTCATAACCATGAACAGCAGTAGGAAGCACTTTGCTCATTGTCAAAGGACCGTAAAAGTGAAATATAAGTATTCCGCTGTTGTGTTGGCAAAGGAACATTCCAGCGCCATGAATGTGATTTTCTGTCTTGTCGTTTTGGTAATCTTTATTTCATACTTAGGGATGGGTACTCGAAACTGAAAAGTGTAGGGATGGAGTACTTGTCCTGGGTATTCGGCCTTTCAATTAGTGTTGACTTTGAGGGACACTGTTCATGGGGGAAAACTCGTTGTTCTCTTTCCTAAATTCACTGTTTGGGAGGAAGTGTTTTCTTCTGTCTAGATTTTTCTCTATTTACCAGATCGCCCTGGTCTTCTTTTTCTTCTAAATTGATCCAGAATATTTACTTGTAAATGTGAACATGGAAATCCATTAAATGTCGGGTGCACCTAGAACAGGGCTGGTGCACCTGAAGGTCAGCATATTTTCCACTGAAACAGATGCACATTACTCAGTGTAAACACACCCTGAAAGTCAAAGTATTGGCATCCAAACTCAACATGCTGGATTGTAGCAATTCCAGTCTTGGCAGTGATCTTTGCTGACATCACACAGAACCTTCTTTCTTGTTCATAGACGGGGATAACTTGACTGGGCCCAATAGACCAAATTGTATCTTTTAGTATCTGAAACTAACTACTGCCTTATTTCCTTTTGAAAACTGTATAATTTACTTAATTTCAATGTACAAATCAAATTAAACATGAAAATCTTGACGTAAAAGCTTGTTTTTAGTGGAAATATCAATTGGTTACTATTCAGGCTCAATTGTTTTAGTCATCCTGTAATCTTCTGATTATTGCCAATCGAGTAAGCTTAAGAGCATGTTGAATAAATATTTTAGGAAATCTTTTGGTAAGTTGAAATGAGAAGATTTCAAGTAGAAACTACATTATAAATTTCAATATCAAATCAGTCAATATCCACGGCTATCCGTAGCAGTTTAAGTAATTGTTACAAACGTCTGAATGAGCAACCTAACTGAAACGTGTTTTGTTGACTTGATTCACTGTTTCAGCCCTAGTTACTGTATTGAAAGGATTTATCGATACCCATCCCTATTCTCTCAGGCTTGTTGACTTTGCATTGGGGTGACTTCTGTGAAGTCTCAGTCTGAACAGCATGACACACTTTAAAGAATTGGGGAATTTTTTTGGAAGTTTGTATTGATGATATTAAACATGTTGCATTTGATCATTCAACTAAACTGAAGCAAATGGTACCCAGAGCTATACTTTTTTTGTCTTAGGTTTGTTGGTAATTATCCTCTAACCTTTCTCTGCCAACTGTGCTGCTGTTTCTTCACCATTTACCTTTTAGTAAATAAACATCAGATATGTAGAATTTCTTCCAAAAAAAAAGTTAAATAACCCCAATACTTCCCTCTTCTTTCTTGGTAAACCACTGTTTCTTGACTTTCTTACGATATGTTGTTTAGAATGTCTTTAATGCTAGCCAAGACGTAAGGGATATCGACATTTTGTCATGGACACCCTTATCTATGTTTACCCCACAGGTGAGTTATTGAATTAAGGGAAACATAGCTTGACTTTCTTATATAGCTTCAAATGTAGTTCTGCTTGTGTTTTCTAACCTCTGTGAAAATGTAGTTTCACAACACAGTATGAATAACTGCACGGTTGAGCCACAGTTGCATGGTTGCTTGCTTTGTTCACTTTTGAGTCCTGTGTCAGGAAAAAAACTGCATTCTAATGAATTAATATATATATATATATATATATATATATAATATATATATATATATATATATATATATATAATATATATATATATATATATATATATGTTGCATGAGGATTTGTTTACACTTGGTGTTCAGTTTCGTATCATTTTATATTGTGAATCAAGTGGTTGAAACAGTACATTACCATAAAAATGTTTTTGTGCCTAGAATCATAATTTTGGCAATTTTTTTTTTGTATGTGTATTTGATCGACGCAACACCGCAGAAATCTTGCTTCTACTGATGTGTTTGTGCAGGGAGGGTAATTTTTTTAGCTCTATGGTCCATTTCATTGTTTTAATATGTAGCACAGCTTTTCATTTACATTTTAACACATTGATTGACATATTCATTTCTTACTTGTTACAGGAGGTCAGGGGCCAGTCTGAGGAGAACATAAAGGAGGTGAGCCCTTCCCATGAAGCCCCCATTCAGGTGGAGGGCAGGGCAGGGCAGAGCGGCGGCCCAGGCCTTTATAAGGTAGTGAAGACCGGCCCCTCTGGTCACAACATCAGAAGCTGCCCAAACCTTAGGGGTATCCCCATTGGAATGTTAGTACTTGGCAACAAAGTCAAGGCCGTAGGCGAGGTACGCACTCACCCCAAAAATGCACCGTTATCATGGCTTGAGTGACTACATAATCATAGCTGTAGAAGTGCAGTGGCTGTTGTGCTTTGGGGATCATTTCTTGGAGCTAAACTGAGTGCTGTGGTTGTTGGTTTGTTTCTGACTTTTCTTTTGTCCTTGCTGGGATCTTTTTGACTTCAAGCTTTTTCGACTAATAATAATCTGTCAATTAATCCATTCCACTTTCAGGTCAGTTGCTCTGGCAGACGCATCTTCTCGGAGTCTGATTGCAATTTCCAGGGGCTATTGTCCAAACTTTATTTCTTGCCCTTTTAGCAATAGTTCAATAACTAGGTACAGTGGACTTTCTTTAACCTTGTAATGCTATGTAAAAGCGCTCTGTGGCATCTGATTATTTACTGCTTTGGTGTGTCATGCTGTTCAAGAATTTTGTTTTGTGAGACTGCAATAATCAACTAATTCTTATTTTACGGGTTTATTTATGATCACTGAAAAAACACCTTTCTCAACACTTTGGTACTTTTAAACTCTCTTAGGTCATCTTGTAAATGCTGCAAAATCAAAATCTTAAATCATGATTTGTGAGCCTCTGTGAGCGCATGTCAGTGATCAACCGTGTGGCCTGTGCTGAGGTGACTGAAAAGGTGAAATGTGAGAATGGATAAAAAGTGTTGTTTATGTGCTAGGCGGTCAACTCAGAGGGAGCGTGGATACAGCTGGATAAGAATAGCATTGTGGAGTTTTGTGAAAGTGATGAAGGAGAGGCCTGGTCTTTGTCAAGGGACCGTGGAGGGAGTCAGTATCTCAGACATGATGAGGGTAAGCAGTGCCTTTTTGGACTTCGATTTTAATACTTTTATCTTATTATCAATTTGTCATTATTGTTATTATTATTATTATTATAATACAGTATTTTTTTAATTTAAAGATATTTATATATATATTTCTACAGAACAAGTTCTGCTTGAGTCACAGACACCACCTCCTAGCCCTTTCTCTGTGCAAGCGTTCAACAGAGCCACAGCCTCAAACGGAGCCCAGGGCTTTGACTATGGGATCACCAACAACAAAGGTAACATCAATAGATTACTAAAATATTCTCTTCGGACAAGCATTTTGATTTCCATCTTTCCAACTTTTATGTGTTTTATCAGTATTTAGGTTTTCAAAGATCACTTTGCTTTTTGACAACTTTGCAATGCAGCTTATGCTTTTCATTCCTCTTTCATTTGTCTTTTCTTACTGGATACATACTATACAAAAACACCAACATCAATTAAAACTATCTCAGATGGGCAAGAGTTTTTTCAAAAAGGTTGACAACAGCTTCAACCTTAGTGAAGTCTTGTTTTGTTTGTTTTATCCAGATCCATTCCCTGTTAGATAGGGCTGTAGAAATGTCCATATTGTTCCTTCATCGGTCCTGTTCAAGCAGCAGCATTAGCAGTTCTTTCAATGCTGCAGCTGACCCAGTCCTTCTTACTTGACTCCTCAAGTTAAGATAATGTTTCTTTTAAATGTTCTCATTTGACACATCATTTCAGTTGTGCAAGAACTGAATGATTGCCAGTGAATGACCCTTATTGCACTAAAACCTCGGGCCTAGTTTCAGCTGTGGTTGTTCCACCTCCTTTGTCTCCTGTTTGCAGGTGACCGGTTGAGTTCCACACTGAATTCCGTTCAGTCTGGGCCATTCCTCTCAACAGCTCCCACTTCCTCCATTTTTGAACAAGCTGCCCAAACTCCCTCTTCCTCTTCCTCCCTTGTCCACAGTCCATTTGTGTTTGGACAGTCCCCTTCCCAACTGTCTCAGCCACAACCACAGCTTCTCAGTAAGTCTGTCGTGCCTTTTGACAGTTCCTGCTTGAAAAGTCCACCTCAGATTTAGGTCATCTAAATGTTGATTTGAATTTTATTTATACCATGACAGTTAAAATGCTTGTTTTTTATTTGTAGACCTATGACTTTTTTATGGTAATGAGAAATGTCCTCTCCTAATTTCCTTCCTGCAAGTATTTTTCCTAGTATCCCCCCCTTTTTTCATATACCACTTTTCCAGTCCAGGCATTCACTGCAGCAAACAACTGTTTTGCCCTTGTACAACTCACTAATTTCGGTTTTAAAATAGGTTTTTCATAGGAAAATGGCTTGACACAACATGCCACCAAGGCTGAACATACTGCTAACGAATTCATTATTAACAACCTTTTTTCACAATGTTTATAAAAAAGTGGAGCTGTTGTATCTCTTTTAACCTTAATTTCTTATATTTTGTTTTCTGTTGAATTTTCATGTTTTCTTTCAGTCTATTAACTTTTTACATTGTCTGTCTTGGCCTCCTGCATTTCATAGCATTGTTCATGGCTCACTTGCCTCTTTCAACTTTAGATGGTTCATCTCGCAGCCTTGCTTCTCGTGAGCGTGTGCACAAAAACTCTGTGTCTGTGGCTGGGCATGGTACTGCTCTCTCATCTCTTGCTTTAAAACAAAAGGGTGGGTAATTGCATGATGTGATCTAAATCAGGCTTATTAGAGGGGAGTAAGGGGTAAAATAAATTAGCAATAACTTACAGGGTAACATCACATATTAAGGCTGGAATTCCATCTACCATCAGCCTAAAGCCATTTCATGTATCTGTATAGACTTCTGTATATGATCGAATAATACATGTTTATTAGTTACATGTAGTTACATGTACTTATATATATTTTTTTAGGTGAGCGTGGAAATCTTATGTCTGGAGTTAAGCCAATGTCTCAATCATCCAAACACCGACTGGAAAATCGCTCACCAAAACAGGAGAGCCACGGAAATCGTGTTTCTGAACAGAACAGAATGAAGACTGGGGAAGGTGCACTATCCGCAAGCGAAGCCCTTATTTTAAGGTCAGACACTGCTAAGCTGAGGTCGGATACCCACAGTCGTTCTCACTCACCGAACCACAACACACTGCAGGCTCTAAAGGCCGATGGCAGGACTCCCGGTCTCAGAGCAGAATCACCAAACCCTGGGTCTCGCTCCTCATCTCCTAAACAGAAAAGTGCATCCTCCTCTGGAAGGTCTAGTCCTTCTAGCACCTCTCCCCAACAGAACTCTATGACTTCTCATGATAAAAATATTCCTTCTAAGGTTGGCCCTTCTTCCAAATCTCGTCTAGATCCTCCCAGAGAAAGATCCAAGTCAGACTCTTACACTCTGGACCCTGACACTCTTCGTAAGAAGAAGGTTCCTCTTACAGAGCCTCTTAGAGGCAGGTCTACCTCACCAAAGCCTAAACTGTCACCGACAGATCCAAATAAGGGTGTAATAAGTAATGTAGAGAATTGCATCCCCTCTTCTCAAGTGACTCAGGAAAACTTGCATATTGAAGTGGTAGAGGTATGCTCCTCAAGTACTCTTCTATCTAATGAAGATGTAAATGATGAAAATGCCGATGACGGGTCCTGTAAGGTGCATTTTAGCATTGGCAAAGCTCCAGTCAAAGAGGAACAGGAAGGCCGGTCGTCTCCAAAGGTCAGTCGCAAAACCTCTAGTAGACATACACGGCCTAAGAAAGACAAATCGGGACCTTTGTTTAAAGCTGAGAGTTCTACAAGACTTGCAGAACCGGCCAAACAGGCAATGTCCCCCTCTGTGGCAGAATGCTCAAGAGCGGTCTTTGCAGCTTTCCTTTGGCATGAAGGTATTGTACATGATGCCATGGCCTGCTCATCTTTTCTCAAGTTCAACCCAGACTTGACCAAAGAGCAAGCCCCGATCCGTAACTCTCTTGGAGGACAGGGGTCTGAGGAGAAGGAAAGTAAACTAAAGAACAGACACTCTTTGGAGATATCATCTGCACTGAATATGTTTAACATCGCTCCCCATGGCCCAGACATATCCAAGATGGGCAGCATCAACAAAAACAAGGTGCTCTCAATGTTGAAGGAACCACCTCTGCCGGAGAAATGTGAAGATGGAAAGGCTGACTCTGTTTATGAGATGGCATCTCATGCCTCTATGAGAGCAAAGTCAATTTTACCTCTGACATTGCAACATTTAGTTGCTTTTTGGGAAGATATATCAATGGCCACTATCAAAGCTGCCACACAAAACATGATATTTCCAAGCCCAGGTTCGAGTGCCATCCTTAAAAAGAAAGAAAATGAGAAGGACAGTAAAAAAGCAAAGAAGGAGAAGAAAAAGAGAGAGAAGGCTGAGGTGCGCCCCAGAGGGAATCTGTTTGGAGAGATGGCACAACTAGCTATGGGTGGGCCAGAGAAGGACACCATTTGTGAGCTGTGTGGAGAATCGCATCCTTACCCGGTTACCTACCACATGCGACAAGCCCACCCTGGTAAGCACATGGACCACTACAGTAGACTCAATGTTGACTTACTGTTTCTCTGAGATGTTTCCTTCGCATATTTTTATTAGGCTGTGGTCGATATGCTGGGGGTCAAGGATACAACAGCATTGGCCACTTCTGTGGTGGTTGGGCAGGAAATTGTGGCGACGGAGGCATTGGAGGTAGCACCTGGTACCTAGTCTGCGACCGCTGTCGAGAAAAATACCTGAGAGAAAAACAAACTGCTGCAAGAGAAAAGGTATATTCTACATTTTAAAGTATTATATTGTCCACACACCTTTGAATATTTTCTGCATATTAAAAAAAAAAAATCAAAAATAATAACATAAATATATATTTATTTTGTAGGTGAAGCAGTCGAGGAAAAAACCATTGCAAGTCAAAACTCCAAGGGCTTTGCCTACTATGGAGGCTCACCAGGTCATCCGTGCAAATGCGTTGTTCCTACTCTCTCTGAGTAGCGCAGCAGAACCCAGCATGCTTTGCCACCACCTGCCCCGGCCCCCACATCCACAGATGCTCCCCAGCCTTAAGGAGGGCGTGTCTGAGGAAATACCAAACAAAATTGGATGTCTATACCTTCAGACGCTTGCCAGGTCACCTTGTTATAAATTATATAACAATTGTTTTCAAATATACACTTATCTCATTTGTAAAACCTTATGTTTGACAACCCAGGCAACACACTGAAAACTTTGGGGGTTACCAGGATGATAATCTTTTCCAAGATGAGATGAGGTATTTGCGCTCGACCTCTGTTCCTGCCCCCTACATCTCAGTCACCCCTGATGCCTGCCCTAATGTGTTTGAGGAACCAGAGAATAACATGAAGTCAATGCCCCCAAGGTAATACATTCAAGCAACATTCTTCTACAATAGTTTCTTTTTTCTAGACCAAAATGTTTCTTTTTCAGTCTTGAGACAAGTCCTATCACTGACAGTGATACAGCTAAAAGGACAGTGTTCCAGAGATCATACTCAGTCGTGGCTTCTGAGTATGACAAACAACACTCTCCATCACCAGCCCGGGTTAAGGCTGTCCCGAGACGCAGAGTGCATAGTGGTGACGCAGGTACGTTGTCTTGTGGGTGATCCAAACAATTATGCTATGGGTTCGTAATGTTGTTTCATTCTGTCTGATTTAGAGGTAGGATCTTCACTGTTGCGACACCCCTCTCCCGAGCTGTCCAGGCTTATCTCTGCACATGGCTCACTCAGTAAAGGAGAGAGGAATTTTCAGTGGCCTGTCTTGGCCTTTGTCATCCAGCACCATGACCTTGAGGGGCTGGAAGTGGCTATGAAGCATGCTTTGAGAAAATCTGCCTGCCGAGTCTTTGCTATGGAGGTATTCTTGTATAAAATTGGTGTCATATTAAATGTAGAAAGCCTCAACCAAAGAAACAAAAACACAAAATTGCCATTGTCTCCAAGCTATAATACTTACTATACTTTTTATTCCTTTTAATTACTTTTATAGGCTTTCAATTGGCTGCTGTGCAATGTAATTCAGACCACATCCCTCCACGATATACTCTGGCATTTTGTTGCGTCCCTCACACCATCTCCTTTTGAGCCTGAAGATGAAGAGGAGGAAGAGAACAAAGGCAACAAGGAAATAGTGGAGCAGGTGAATGGCTTAAATTACCCCTGCTATAATCGGATATAGTTTGTTTTTCTAACGCATGGTTTTGTGTCGGAGCAGGAAAGGGATCTTGGTGTCTGCGAACATCCTCTGTCCGACATTGTCATTGCTGGGGAGGCCGCTCACCCTCTCCCCCACACCTTCCACCGCCTCCTGCAGACGATCTCAGACCTCATGATGTCCCTTCCCAGTGGTAGCTCGCTTCAACAAATGGCTCTCAGGTAGCTGTCATGCTAACATTTATATTTACTAGGAATAATTGGTATCAAGAGTATAAATTAGATCTTGTGAAAGCAAGAAACTCAACTGTATGAACTTAGCTATACAAATAAACTTGCCTTGCCATTAAACTATAGGGTTTAGTATTTAATCTGTTTTACAGAACTTACTTTGTAAAATTATGGTGGTCCAATTTTGTATTATTTAAGAATTATTAATAAAAGAGGTTACTCTAGTGCTAGTTTCCACCCGTAGGTTGAAAAGTTGATGGTTTTATGACTTTGTTCTGTTATTAACACGGGTTATACATTAATCTTTCTTTTTAGATGCTGGAGTCTTAAATTCAAGCAGTCAGACCATCAATTTCTTCACCAAAGCAATGTTTTCCATCACATCAATAATATATTGTCCAAATCGGATGATGGGGACAGTGAGGAAAGCTTTAATATCAGTGTGCAATCAGGCTACGAAGCGATGAGCCAGGTAATGTTTTATGACGTTTGTAGTGGAATTAAAACAAATATACCATAGTACTGGAAATGCTCTGTTTCACAGGACTTGTGTCTTGTCACGTGTCTAAAAGACCTAACGAGTGTCGTAGACATGAAGACATCTAGTCGTCCAGCCATGATTGGAAGTCTCACTGATGGATCCACTGAGACCTTTTGGGAATCTGGAGATGAAGACAAGAACAAAACCAAAAACATCACAATTAGTTGTGTCAAAGGCATAAATGCTTCAAATGTGTCTGTTCATGTGGACAACTCAAGAGACATTGGGGTAAGAAAATAACAAGCATTGGAATTTATTCTTAGAGGAATTTACATAGTATTCCTTTGTTTACATCAATGTTATGTATGTATTACATTGCACTAGGGTAAACGAGAAGATAAAAAAGCCTTAAAGCTTGCAGCGTGACTTTCTCAAATAATAATGATCATTTAAAAAAAAGGTTTTTGGATCACACCTTAAAGCCCTTTGTGCACCAGCCAAACCTTGATGTTACTGCCATTAGTTGGATCTCAGTGGGAGTATGTACAAAGCAAAAAGGTTGGGTGTGAACGCTGAACCCTGAAATTTAGTTTGGTGGGGAATGAGGTGGAGTGCCCCAGTTTGACAGAATAGCATCTCTCCAAAGAAAGACATCAACATTCCTGCACGGAAGCAGTTTTGAAGAGTTGCATGGTCAACTGGTTAAAAATGACATTTTTATCCTCAGAACAAAGTCACTTCAGTCACATTCCTTTGTGGAAAAGCAGTTGAGGACCTCTGCAGGATTAAACAGGTGCTACTATTCAACTGTTAATCCTCACATCCATTCAGAAACACAGATTCTGTAGATCTTATCTTTTGACTAGGTTGACCTTGACTCTCGACACATGGGCTGGGTGGCAAGTGAGCTTCCTGGTGGGGATCATCATGTGATCAAAGTGGAACTGAAAGGCCCAGAAAACACATTAAGGGTTCGACAAGTCAAAGTCCTCGGCTGGAAAGACGGCGAGAGCATCAAGATTCCAGGACAAGTGTCGGCCAGTATGGCCCAACAGAAGAACTGTGAGGCTGAGACACTTCGAGTGTTTCGCCTCATCACCTCACAGGTTCGTTACAATAGTCTGAAACTGTGGGAGGAGCTCACAGTGTTAACATTTGATCTAATGGAGAGAATTACTAACACTTTATCTGTCATCAGGTATTTGGAAAACTAATTTCGGGTGATGCTGAGCCAACTCCAGAACAAGAAGAGAAAAACCTTCTATCATCACCAGAGGGAGAGGACAAGGTCTGTTTGTGGTCCAAATTACATTTTAGAAACATGGATGAACTGTTAGGCAGGCAAAAATAATTGTCAAATTGTGTTACAGGCACCATCAGATGCAGATCTAAAGGAGCACATGGTTGGCATCATCTTCAGCAGAAGCAAGCTCACTAATCTCCAGAAACAAGTAAATATCCTGATCCAGGCTTGAAAGGCCTTTTCATTTTCACACATTAGCTAATTGTTATATTTTCCCAAATAGGTGTGTGCACATATTGTCCAAGCTATCCGAATGGAGGCTACTCGCGTCAGGGAGGAGTGGGAGCATGCCATTTCTAGCAAGGAAAATGCCAATTCTCAACCTAGTGACGACGATGCTTCCTCAGATGCCTATTGCTTTGAGCTGCTGTCCATGGTGCTAGCTCTCAGTGGGTCTAATGTGGGCCGCCAGTATCTTGCACAACAGTTAACGCTAATGCAAGATCTATTCTCACTGCTACATACTGCATCCCCACGAGTACAAAGACAGGTGGGCTGGCAGGTTTTAGTTATTGGTTTTCAAGGTGCTCTATTTGTTGATGGCTCTTGTTTTACACTGTTATCTTCTATTAGGTGACATCTTTGCTTAGACGAGTGCTACCTGAAGTAACTCCAGTACGACTGGCCAGCATTATTGGAGTGAAGGCTCTGCCTCCTGCAGACATCAGTGATATTATTCACTCGACAGAGAAAGGAGACTGGAACAAATTGGGCATCTTAGACATGTTTCTGGGATGCATTGCTAAAGCCCTTACTGTGCAGCTGAAAGCCAAAGGTACCACTATCTCTGGTACTGCTGGCATGACTGTAGGTAAAGGGGTAACAACGGTCACGCTGCCAATGATCTTCAACTCTTGGTGTGTACACATATTGTAAACAATGCTACATCAAAAACAGCTGTATTATTAACTTTTCGTTTATTAACGTTTTTTAGTTATATCAGAAGAGGTGAGAGCCACTGGTGGATGAAAGGCTCCACTCCTCCACAAATAGCAGAGATCATCATAAAGCTGGTCAAAGACATGGCAGCAGTAAGCTTTCTTTATTCAATTCAACTGTTGCCATTTGTACAGAAATTGCAACAAATTTGTTTGTTTCCAAAGGGACATTTATCTGATGGGTGGTCCAGAGTCACCAAAAATGCCATCGCTGAGACCATTATTGCTCTGACCAAAATGGAGGAGGAGCATAGGTCCCCTGTAAGGTGTATCGCCACAACACGGGTAAGACAATGCACTGTAAATATTTAATGAGATTTGAATGGTCAATATTCACTATTCAAGATTCAATATTTATTGTCATATTGTCACAAAGAAAAACTAAATTATGTTTGGTGTGTGTTCAGTTTAGGCACGGGAGGGCACTGTTGTGATGTGTATTTGTGGTGATAATGGAATACCATGGGGCTCACAGAGTTGGCCATTATTTTTTTTAGTAAACAGACATTTAGTCTTTTGTAAGTCATTAAGATCAATACTGTGATTCAAAATAATTATCCACGGGGTCCTACATTATAACTGTAAAGTAGACAAATACATGCATTTAAACCAAAGAACGATCATTTAATGTTATGTATTTTCTTCTCAGCTTTGGCTTGCCCTGGCTTCACTTTGTGTTCTGGACCAGGATCATGTAGACAGGCTGTCATCTGGCCGGTGGATGGGCAAAGATGGTCAACAAAAACAGATGGTAGTGACTAAAAAGAGTAATTATATTCTAATTTTGTATTTTTTAAAGTTTAATTTCTGTGTTTTGCTTCACAGCCCATGTGTGACAATCATGATGATGGCGAGACAGCAGCCATCATCCTGTGTAACAATTGTGGAAACCTCTGTACTGATTGTGACAGATTCCTCCATTTGCATCGGCGCACCCGCTCTCACCAAAGACAGGTCAGTAGATGTTCGTTCAACAGTAAAGGTTATTTTCCTCCAGTGAAAGTAATATTTGATGTTTGGTGCTTATAGGTTTTTAAGGAGGAAGAGGAGGCTATAAAGGTGGATCTTCATGAAGGCTGTGGAAGGACCAAGCTATTCTGGCTAATGGCTTTGGCTGACTCAAAGACTATGAAGGCCATGGCAGAGTTTCGAGAACACACGGGTAATTTGGGGTTTTGTAATTGACCTTGGATACGTTCCAAGCGTATATAGCTCGGAACAAATATTTAACTCTGTTATTTTTAGGTAAACCAGCATCTAGCAGCTCGGACGCCTGCCGTTTCTGTGGTACCAGGAATGGAACTGAGCTCTCTGCTGTGGGAAGTGTTTGTTCAGACCCAGACTGCCAGGTACAGAACACTTAAGTGGTACCTCAAGGTTTAAAGTTATTACTTCCAACTTCTTTCTTATCGGTTTATTTTTTAGGAGTATGCCAAACTTGCCTGCAGTAAGACTCATCCTTGTGGGCATCCATGCGGTGGAGTCAAGAATGAAGACAGCTGCTTGCCGTGTCTTCATGGCTGTGACAAAAACACTGGCTGCCTGAAACAAGATGCAGATGACATGTGTATGATTTGCTTTACCGAAGCCCTCTCGGCTGCACCTGCGATACAGGTAGAGAACAGACTTTATGGCAGACTTTAGGATGGTGCATCCTTGAGTCTATCTTGTTTTCTGTTTCCAGTTGGACTGCACACATGTGTTCCACCTTCAGTGCACTCGCCGTGTGCTGGAAAATCGCTGGCTTGGTCCTCGTATTACATTTGGTTTTATGCAGTGTCCAATTTGCAAGGTGAAGTTATTTGTGAAATTCCCATGAGGAGCTTCAATATGCACATTCAATTTTCCTGTTTGAGTTCATGTGACTAATACTGGTTGTTTTGTTGTGCTTCTAGAACAAAATCAACCACTCTGTGCTAAAGGACCTGTTGGACCCAATTAAGGAGCTTTACGAGGATGTGAGAAGGAAGGCTTTAATGAGGCTGGAGTATGAGGGTCTCCACAAGAGTGAGGCCATAACGACACCCGGCGCACGCTTCCACAGTGACCCTGCAGGATTTGCCATGAACAGATATGCATATTATGTCTGCTACAAATGCAAGAAGGTTCTCCACCTTTTTTTTTTTTTACACATTGAATTTGTGATGTTTTTCATCTAAGAGAGAATTTATAAGACTGTTTTTACCAGGCCTATTTTGGAGGAGAAGCACGCTGTGACGCTGAGGCAGGACAGGGAGATGACTACGACCCCAGTGAGCTTATCTGTGGAGCTTGTTCCGATGTGTCCAGGGCTCAGGTGTCAAATTTAATCACTAAGAAAAGTTTGGCAAAATAATCCTAATCCATCTTCATTAATGCTGCTTTTTGCATATATTTTAGATGTGCTCTAAACATGGCACGGATTTCCTAGAGTACAAATGCCGGTACTGCTGCTCTGTGGCGGTTTTCTTCTGCTTTGGCACCACACACTTCTGCAATGCTTGTCATGATGACTTCCAGAGGATGACCAGCATCCCTAAAGAGGAGCTGCCTCATTGTCCTGCAGGTGCACATCGGCTCCTCTGACTCTGATGTAGAGGTACAACCTTTCCACCTGTGCTAAAATGTTCTTTTTTTTCACAGGGCCCAAAGGCAAACAGCTGGAAGGAACAGAGTGCCCGTTGCATGTGGTACACCCTCCGACAGGGGAGGAGTTTGCTTTGGGCTGTGGTGTGTGTAGAAATGCTCACACGTTTTAAACCTGAACTGTAGAAGCGGTTCTCTACTGTGATTGGCTGCTGACGCTCAGCCGTGAAGCTTGGTGTTGCCAAGTTCTCTGGACATTGGACCAGGTCTCTGCTCTAAGCCCGGCGTCTTCAGGTCTGCATCAGTGACATGTACTCTGCCATAGATAAGAGTGGTGGCGACTCTGATGTAACCTGATTAAATACAGAACAATAACTTAAAAAGGAAAAAAGAAAATGACTTGTGACGTGTTTGCATGCGGCCGGTGTATCCCCTCGGCTTCTTTAGACGTTGCACACCTACTGATCTCTGATGTGTAAGTTTGGATCAGTGTGGGATTAAAAAAAGAACAGGCCGCAATTCCAGCTTCCTATAAATTTAAAATATTGTTATATGTAAACTTTTCGTAATCTTGTACAGTATTCTCCACTGTCAAGTGCATCATGGGTTGACAGATAAGAAATAGTTGAAAAGACTGTTAAAATGTTATGTTTAGGAGGAAAATAGTGTATGATTTATCTAATCTTGTATATAATGATATTATCGAAATAGCTGTATTACAAAGTTTCTCTCTTCACTTCAGTTATGTTTGATATTCTGGGTTTTATTTGGATCCAGAACTTTTATTGAAGTGCAATACTGGGTGTGCCTCCTATTTTGCAGCTGTTAAACCTCTGGAATGTATGTTGATACAGCCACTGTACATTTTATACAGTAATCAGTATCTCCTTTTATGTCAGCTCTCATCAGTTGTCC
Organism: Knipowitschia caucasica; assembly: GCA_964034765.1. Taxonomy (NCBI): domain Eukaryota; kingdom Metazoa; phylum Chordata; class Actinopteri; order Gobiiformes; family Gobiidae; genus Knipowitschia; species Knipowitschia caucasica. The sequence goes on along the minus strand of OZ035837.1, from coordinate 26,230,275 downwards.
TGAAACATACAGTCTATAATCCTGTTTGCAGCCATTGGTGAAATAAAATAAAGAACAAAACACACAGGAGACTGACAGTCGACTAAGGAGAACGGGCCTGTCTTGACACCAAATTGTGCACCCAGCATCCTTTTTCCAAGCAGGAGGCGGTGGGTCAGCGTCATTGAAACGGTGTGGAGAATAAGAGCTGCTGTTAAATAAAAGCTTATTACACGTGAATCTGCTCTGTAATATTTGTTGTGGATGGAGCTGAGTGGTAATAAACCAGGTTCTCCGTTTCCCAATGATTTTGATTTGTTTTTCTAAATATTATAGATCTGGCTCGTACTTAGGGTCCCATATATTTCTAAGTTAATATCCCTAATTTTCTGATACACAATAAACTAGTTAGTTCTCTAGTCTGAAGCCTGTGTCAATTTACAATTCAGTCGGCTAACAGAAATATTCACTTATTTTTCAAAGTAAGCCATCAGATGCAGGTGCTTTTCCAACAGCCATTTCACATTACGTTTCCCACAATGCACCGTACCAGTCACAACAACGCTTCGCCATTTCAGTCAAGGGGGGGAGCTCCAACCAAGGAAGTAACTAGGTCAAGCGAGTGGAGGTGCAACACTGACCGATTCTGCAGTAGAAAACGTGATTGTCTATGCTCGGGAAGCTCTTATTTTGTGATCTAATGCGTGATTCATGCCTTTCACATGGATGAGTTTCACGAGCGTGTGCCCGGGATGAGCACGCGTCACTCTGTCTGCAACTCCAGCTAATGCTAACAGCTCCTGATGTAAGCTAGCTGACTGTAAACAAGGTAAGAGAGGTGTGATGCAGCTGTGCTTTCCCTGTGTTTTCATCATATACTTCTACGGTGTATGGCTCTTATCCGAGCTCTATTTCTGTTCAAGCGGTTGCATGTCCTTACACAAATGTGACTTTAGCATGAACTAGTTTGTGTAATCCATCTGAACATGAATGGGTCTTTAGGCTCCTACAGTGTGCATAGATAAGTAGTCAACATGGAGGGGCATTGCAGGTGCTAAGGGGCCATCGTAGACATTGATATGACATGTATTTATTTTAGTTCGCCGAATCTAACGTTATGCATTTAGAATGAAGACCTGCATAAACATGACTTAATTATATGAAGTCGCATTTTTCATTTTGTTGATACAGGAGAAAGGTAATCCAAATATTGCCTATGAAAAGTGTTGAGTTATTTACTGCGAAAGTCTCATCCGAACAGTCGAATTGTCTAATCCCCAGACTAGGGTTAGACAACATAGTATAATAGTTTTGGTGTCCGTGGCTAAATTTAATACATTTTCACAAACTCAAGTGTGTGTGTGTGTGTGTGTGTTTAAAAAGAAAATAATCACTCTACAAATATTGAATGATTGAGTCATGAATTTTGTGGTGTCACTTGGTCCAAGCAGCAGGCTAGAAAGCGGAAGTGCGAGATTTTGCGAGATTTCCACCCGTGGATACAAACAAACCACACGTGCCAGTTGTATGGTGCGGAGATCGCCGACTTCTTCCTCGTTAATGGACTTCCCTGTGTTATTTTGGACACATTTCATCTCTGGGACAGAAAAACTGAGTGAGCGGTCGAAATTAGCTGTGAACTGGCCATGTCCTGACGTTTCCATATGACGGGGAGATGAGAAAGGCACAGGGCCGTGTTCAAACATACAGTCTATGGTTCAAACCCATTGTATTTTAATCCACTATCACGCATCAGAAAGAAAATATAGAAACACTATTCCTATGCAAATAAATTGATGTTGTCCCTTACAGCTATCTTTGCTGCTTTGGTTATAAGCCAATGTATATGAATGATCAGTTTTCTATCTGTTCATCAGCTCATTCTCCACTTCACACTCACTGCAGCTTCACATTGGGCCTTTTTCCTTTTTGCTGTGCTGTCAAAAATAACATGATGTAGTTGGGCTACCTATTCATTTAATACGATTTTTTTTTTTTTTATATATATTATATTTTATTTTATATATTTATATATTTTTATGTATACCGCCTTTCACAGACCAGAGTCACAAAGCGGTTTACAATTGTTATTTTTTTGGGCATTTGTCCTCTCACTCCACACAGAGATGGGAGCGGGGTCGCCGAACAGGAGGCGCATGCCAGAACTATTGTACATATTTTTAGTGGTAGGGGAAACCGGAGTACCCGGAGGAAACCTACGCAGACCCGGGGAGAACATGCAAACTCCACTCAGAAAGGCCCTGGTCCGACCGGGATTCGAACCCAGAACCTTCTTGCCGAGAGGCGAGAGTGCTACCCACTCAGCCACCGTGTCGTTGTGCGTTTTCTGTTATATTTGAACATTTGTTAGATGTTATTTAATACGTGTTAATATGTTCCTCCTTTATCTCTCAAATAGATAAATATTTGAGAGACAATATTTATCCTGTGTGACATCAATAAAGTTTCTTATCTTAAAATACAAGCCACAATTAAAGGCTTGGCCGCGCACTATTACAGGTTAGCATTAGCTACAAGTTAGCTTGAATACATGTTCAAGTTAACTGTCTCTGAAATCAGACAAAATATTTTATCAGAACTGCATAGCTTTTCCCACAGCTTCAGTTGGTCTTTGGGAAACCTAAAGAATGAGCATGTGTCGCGTAAACTGTGATGATTACAGCCGAAAACAAAGCCGAGCATTATGCACCATTCACTTAAACCGCCTCTTCGAACAGCTGACGGTTTGTTTGTATCCGAGCAATGAACCGGCGGTGCTTCTGGGACGAGACTTTCCAGCCATATGCACTCTGGGGGGTGGAGGGTCAGCTTGGAAGTCTTGCTATTTTGAAGAATGTTCCAGATGCACTTGTATGAAAGCCTATGAAGTAGAGTATACATAGTATAATTCCATTGTCTAAAATTTGACTTTCTTGTTAGGATGAAACGAATGAAAGGACATGAGGAGGGAGGTAACGACTCCACCAGTGTAAATCCTTCTGAAACGTGCAAAAGGATACGACCAGAGGAGAACGTGGAGCCTGTGCCGGAGAGCTCGAGTGAGGCACCAGGCTGCGACTGGACCCGGCTGCCACAGGAGCTCCTGCTGCACATCTTTCAGTACCTTCCCCTCCTGGACCGGGCCTATGCCTCTCTGGTGTGCCGAGGGTGGAATCAGGCTTTCCACATGCCAGAGCTGTGGAGGTGCTTTGAGTTTGAGCTCAACCAACCAGCCAGCTCCTACCTCAAAGCCACGCATCCTGATCTTATTAAACAGATCATAAAAAGACACTCTAATCATTTGCAATATGTCAGCTTCAAGGTAGGAATGTCTCTGAAGCCATTTGCATCTTGTGTCCTGAGTCTAAATGTGTTTATTCTGGTAAAGGTGGACAGCAGCACAGAGTCTGCAGAGGCGGCATGTGACATCCTGTCACAGTTGGTGAATTGCTCTCTTAAGACATTGGGACTAATTTCTACTGCTCGGCCCAGCTTTATGGAGGTGCCAAAGGTAGGATGAAAACTTGTAGTGAGCTTAAGACTGCAGGATACTCCTGTGACTAAGTTATATGTTGGAGGTCAACTTTAAAGAGGTGGTAGATGGGACCTGTAAGGAAAGAAGACCCCACTGTTCTTTAAAGGACAACTCACCCTCAAATCCACTTTTTTTTGCTGATAAACGATTTAAATGAGTGTCCAATAGTGTTGTCTACATATCCTGGTCATAGTTTTTTCACTTTGGTGCAAATTAGTTGAAAGTTAAACTTTCTGCCTAAAACCGTCTGTGAGGCGCCATCTGCTGGCGACCTGTATTACTACATTTGAATTTTGAATCTGGCGCCAACACTGGCACAGAAGTTGGACCTGACGTCTGCAAGTCGGACCTGACGTCAGCAGCCCCCCGCCCAGAGCAATATAAACGGCCCAGTCTCGTTCACGCCCCCTTCAGTCCTCCAGGCTACGCCCATTTAGAGGAAGATTTGAACAGGAAATGTGAGTGACGTAAGCTCCGAGGAGCGGGGGTGAGAACCACTTTAAGGGGACTGCCTTACTCAAGCGGAATCAGCTGATGGGCATGTGTGAGAAACTACCTTTTGCGAGTGTTTATGGATACACATACACTGTGCTTATAGCCTGTTTTTGAGGAGGGCACACCTTTTTTTTCTCCAAAATTAAGTGTGTGGTTTATGCCAGTTGTTGGTGCATAAACTGCTTTCCTCGTTTGACTGGGATGTGAGCGGAGTCAACAGCACAATGAGCTTGAATATCATTGCGACAGTGATAAAGCATAATCACCTGATGGAAGTAATTTGAACAATATAAAGTCACCACAGCCTTATTTAAAATCAAGATCAAACTTTTATCCGCTGTAACTTCGAAAAATGTAAGCGTGGAGGGTGGGTCTCTCCCACTGCCTTCCTCGGCTGCTTTTCCCTGGACCAATCACAGCCCTTGCCGTCTCTGTCACCCATCGACTGAGAAACGGACAGTTTGGCAAGAGGTGACAACATCACTAAAGGCCTGAGAAGTGTTCTTGTATTAATAGTGAACATAAGCCTTTCACTAAAAATGTATGATTTACGATGGTATTGAAACATATAAATGTTGCAAGACCTTGGTTACACTGTCAAAAACATTTCACTTTGAGACACCACTACATAAAATTTCCCTTTTTTATTTGTAGTAATTGCATTTTCCCTTTTTTCAGTCTCACTTTATCTCGGCTCTTACTGTGGTATTTGTAAACTCCAAATCATTATCTTCACTCAAGATTGATGATACACCAGTTGATGACCCGTCTCTAAAAGTGCTGGTGGCAAACAACAGTGATACTCTGAAACTTCTAAAAATGAGCAGCTGTCCTCATGTCTCACCGGCAGGTATTTAATAATTACCATATTTAGTAAAAGAGAAGCTCTCACCTGAAATGTGGAAAAGGGTCAGACTTTATATCTGTTAATGTTGTGCCCTTTGGCAGGGATTCTGTGTGTGGCAGATCATTGCCATGGATTAAGAGAGCTGGCGCTGAACTACCACCTTCTGAGCGACGAGCTCCTGTTGGCATTGTCCTCATAGAAACACGTTCACCTGGAGCATCTCCGCATCGATGTTGTGAGCGATAACCCTGGACAGCATTTCCACAGCATCAAGAAGAGCAGCTGGGATGCCATGGTGCGGCACTCGCCTAAGGTTAACCTGGTTATGTACTTCTTCCTGTATGAAGAGGAGTTTAGTCCGTTCTTCAATGAGGAGATTCCTGTCACACATCTGTACTTCGGTCGCTCTGTTAGTAAGGAGGTGTTGGGCCGTGTGGGTCTTCACTGCCCCCGTCTGGTGGAGCTGGTGGTCTGTGCCAATGGTCTGCGTCCGCTGGATGAAGAGCTCATCCGCATCGCCAAGCGCTGCACTCAGCTGTCTGCGATCGGCCTGGGGGAGTGCGAGGTGTCCTGCAGCGCCTTTGTGGAGTTTGTGAAGATGTGCGGCCGGCGGCTCTCACAGCTGTCCATCATGGAGGAGGTGCTGATCCCAGATCACAAATACACACTAGATGAGATCCACTGGGAGGTCTCCAAGCATCTCGGCCGAGTCTGGTTTCCAGACATGATGCCAACTTGGTGAGAAGGACGTCATTTTGGATGTAGAACTGGCTCCCAAATGGTGATGTTGATACAAAATGAGTTAATTTGTCTCAAATATTCAGTAAGTAAGTAAGTAAGCTTTATTTATATACCGCCTTTCACAGACCAGAGTCACAAAGCGGTTTACAATTGTTATTTTTGGGCATTTGTCTCTCACTCCACACAGAGATGGGAGCGGGGTTGCCGAACAGGAGGCGCATGCCAGAACTATTGTACATATTTTTAGTGGTAGGGGAAACCGGAGTACCCCGGAGGAAACCTACGCAGACACGGGGAGAACATGCAAACTCCACTCAGAAAGGCCCTTGTCCGGCCGGGATTCGAACCAAGGACCTTCTTGCTGAGAGGCGAGAGTGCTATCCACTCAGCCACCGTGCCGCCCAATGTGTGCATACTGTACACATGAATAATTATGCCTATAAATGCTTTGGACACTGTTTTTGGGTCTATATGACTATATATTTTTATAGTAGGCAAATGTAGTGAGGGATATGCATAACCAAATGAATAGAGCGTGTGGAAAGCTTTTCTCCTCTTCTTCTACCGCTCCCCTTATTAGTGCTGTATTATAATAAATCAAACGCTCTGTTTGTGTTAATGGGTTGTAGTAACTTGTACAGTTACATTCTGTTGCTGCAGCAGGCGTTCATTTGTAGATGCACCTTATGATTCTGGATAAGTCCTTAGTCCTAAAAGCATCTCAACTCTTGATCAATTCTGTTGATACTCTCAATATTTCTTTAAAAAAGGATTATTATTTTGAATGTGCACGCTGGGAGTGCCACGTTTTGGTTTAATTTGTATCTTCTGCTCTTTGCCTGTTCAAACTCTAAACGTCTCATCTGTGATCTGCTCTTATCTGATCACAAGAACCTGAGAAAGTATAATCTAATACTCAATTCTGTTACAGGTTTTGGCAAATCAGATGAATGATGAAAGCTTTTTATTCCTTTAAGAAGGAAGTTGATAATGTTTTTAAATGCTGTGTGTTTAATTATTATAAGTAGGAAAATACTTTCAATAATACTTTTAATAAAAGGGTTTGAAGCTTCAACCTTTTCCTGTTGTCAGGTTTTTCAAAACTGCTTCCTCTAGAAATCATAGTATTGCAGTTTATGAACGCAACAAAGGCTTTCATGAGAAGTGGAGACGGTTCTAATTTCATTCAACTTAGTTGGTTTTGTCTCATGTTTTTAATTTGATAAATATCCTTTAAGCTTTTTAACGTCCGTATTTGTTCATTTTTATTCATTTTCAATTAATGGTGGTGCACCCAAATGGAATTGGAAAGCGGCTCAAGCGGCAGAATAGTGTCACATTTTCAATTGTACACGTCGTAAAAGCATTACTAACAAAGAGAGTAGAATTTATAGTATTATTTGTAGACATTTAAATTCACTCATTTGATGCTTTTCCAGACACATGACAGAGTGACAGTTTAACATGTTCAACTGGTAATAAAAAAAAAAAACGATTGTGTCCATCATTCCATTGCATAACGTACACTCAATATGTATTTGAAACGTTAAAATTAATATTTAATTGATAAAATGAAAGTTGCTTTTCATTATTTTACACCCACAAAGAGCCTTAGACGTTGCTGTGGTAAAAGGTTCAATTCTCACGGTAATGGAATTTCCTCATAAGTAATGTCTATATATGGAAATTTCATTGGCAAAAACCAATATTCAAAGTTGTAGTAAAGGTAAAAACTATTATTCAGCATAACTTTTTCATAAGCCTCAAACAGACTCAAAAGGATGTCCACAAATGACTGATGAGGCCTAAATGTGTAGTAAAATTTTCTAATGTCCATGGCTAGATTTTCCAATGCCGGCTGGCCAAAGATTGCGCTGTCATTTCCCAAGTATCTTGGCTCGCCGCTGTACAAGTAGATCTTTGTGTAGTTTGTCTGTGTTCGACTGGACAGTTTGGCTCCCAGCTCGGCCAGTTTCCTGTATGTGCGATGCACAAACTGCGAACAGTCATAGGACTCAAACCAAACGGTGGCGTTGGAGCTGGGGTCCGAGCACACGGTCCACGTCTCATAGTAAATCCCTGTCCTGTTGTCCTCCTGCACCCACTGGGCCAGCTCATTGAACTGGTTGCCTAGAGAAAGACCATGAAGTAATTTTTTATATGCCATAAAATGTGTTTTTTTTTTAATAGATAAACCTCACCTGAGATTTCACCGATTTTCTCCAGAGTGCCATTTTGAGACCAGTGTAGGTCCTCTATGCCTTGGAAGAAGCAGGCAGCTCCCTGGTTGCACCAGAATGGAGCACTGACTTTAGGTCTGAGGTGAGGAAAGGTGCAGTTTCCCAGCTGAAACAGTTCATACCACTCCATGGTGAAGTTACTTCCCATCTCTGCGCTACTGAAGCCAATGGCATCATGCATGATGTGCTGCAAAAACACACAGTTGTGAACTCCTGAGGGTGTTTGGGTGTAGTTATGTTCTTCTTACCACTTTCCCCAAAAGATCCCCATATTTGAATTCCCAAACAGGAGTCTGTAGTCTATAAACTGAGATGACATCACTCTCTCTCATGTAGGGTATCCTTCCATCCGGATCCCCTGTCGGGCAGAAGGGGTACAAGGCCTGGCAGTAGGAGTCCACATCAGGCCGAGAATCAAACCTCCTGCGGGTGACATCATGAAGAGATATTATAAATAAGCCTGGTGGGAGAAAATCATTTTACGCTGAAGAAATACATACCAACAGTTTGAGACATAATATATAAATGTTGGTATATACTTAGAATACATACATCTACAAACAGCCTGGTCTATTCTATCCTGTGCTGCAATAAAGGAACTCAATCACGTGCAAGCACAAGGTCCTTCTCGTGTCACTTTATTTTATCAGAAGAAAAATAAATCAACTGAATAGCAGGTCAAAACATACCGACTGTACCGCATTATAATAGATCCAGGCTGGAATAGTTTCAATGTGACGTGATTTTGTTTGTTTACTGTTTCGATTGGAAACCTACTTACTTGTACGGAACAGGCCACGTCTGCTGTCGCTGTTCACTACTTCTGCAAAAACAAAAACCCAGAAGCAAGTTCAGAAACAAAACTAGATAATGCTTCATTCTAAAAGTCTTGAAAAGTGCCGTGGGAGAAAACCAATGACTAGAGTTCGTCCATTAGCGCACACTTCCTCATGCGTCTGTCCCATAGACCGTAAATATGTCCCAATACATCCATCTGTCCACAAGGGGGCGCGAGTCTTCTAAACCTCAGTAGGGTTGCCATGGCTGATTCTTTAGAGCGAGCGGAATTTGTTTTTATTTTATTTTCTTATTTTTTTTATTCATTCAAACATGATACAAACAAAAGAGGTTTGAAATCAAGTTCAACAGATACATATATTAAGACAAACTAAAAATAAGAATAAACCAGGGAACACATTTAGATATTGTCTGTTATCTTAGATGTAAATGTAAACCCAAAGTTACATAGTGTCAAAAGTATCGAAACTCAGATATGAATTGATACTAAAATAAAATACAGAAACAGGAATCTTTTTTTAATGTCTTTATTCTTTCGGATTCCTTTTTAAACTATGTCGGAACCTTAAACTAGAGATTTTTTTAGTTATTTTTGATTTTTGAGTAACTAATGCGTATTTATAATTAATCGCTGTGTTCGCTGCATGCAATAAAAATATGTTAGAAGGCCAGTAATATAATCATAGACTGATCTGATTCACACGTTGTAGGCTAGATAGGCTTCTGGACAGTGTTTTGAAGGCTCATGCTGTCTAAGTATCTGGCGCCCCTGTCAGCTGCCCCTGGGCCCTCCGCCATGCTCACCCTCCTGAGCTGCGGTCGTAAGTTGCAGACAGTCGGGACTGTGATCAGAGCAGTGAATTCCAGTTTTTACTCCACAGAAATGTCAAAGCGTGTGGCTGTGGTGCTGGCGGGCTGTGGCGTTTATGATGGAAGTGAAATACATGAGGCTTCGGCTGTTCTGGTGCATCTGAGCCGAGGAGGCGCAAGTGTGAGTTTGCGTCAATGTGAACTTTAGATCAGTCAGATGTGCAAATGAATGGATGTGGGGAACTCAATGGGATGGTTTTGCTGTTAAAGAATGCTTAAAGCCTATTATACCTAAAACTATACTAAACGATATTACAACTGCGTGTACATGGATAGGTAGCATTTTGGTGTAACATTGTGGCGGAGGGAGCTGAAAAAAGGTGTGATAATTCCGTCCGGTCACTGATGATTTTTCCTTTTTTTGATGAAAAAAAACGTGAAAAATGTAGAATGATATTATTTGTTGCTGTAAAATAACAAAATGTGCAAGATTTCTATCACTCTTAAGCGAGGCACTGTATGTATGTGTTTATGAATATGCCCCCCCCCTCCCTTACTCTTATCCCCCCTTTACTCTTATCCCCCCTTTACTCTTATCCCCCCTTTAATAATACATTTATTTTACGTTCCACCATTTTCTTATTGTCACTACTATTATTATTTTTCTGTCTGTTTTGTAATGTTTGTGTTTATGTCCACTCTGAAGTAGATAATTGTTGCAAGAATAATGATAGATTTATGTTGCTGTGCTTTGCAGGTGAATATGTTTGCCCCCAACATTGATCAGATGCATGTAATAAATCATCTCAAAGGGGAGCCATCACAGGAGACGAGGAATGTGTTGGTGGAGAGTGCCAGGTTGGCCCGTGGAAATATCCAGGACCTTTCTAAGCTGAGCGCCAAAGATCACGATGCTGTCATAATCCCAGGTAAAGTATATCTAACATGGCTAATATACAAACCGTTGGTGGAGAGTTTGTGCTGCGGGCGTAACTGGAATGTGTCTGCTCAGGGGGTTTTGGAGCAGCCAAGAACCTGTGCACATGGGCCGTGCAGGGGAAAGACTGCTCTGTGAATCCAGAGGTGCAGGCCGTGCTGCAGGCCTTTCACACTGAGGGAAAACCCATCGGCCTCTGCTGCATCTCACCTGTGATCGCCGCCAAAGTGTTCCCTGGATGTCAGGTCACTGTCGGCATGGAGAAGGCTGAAAAGTATGTGTTATATCCACATTTTCAATTGGTATAATCATCTTTCTTAATACCAGGATCAGAAAGGAATAGTCTACAGTGCTTTTCAAAAGTGTCCTTTTAAGATAATCTAAATCCCCACCACTGTCTGCAGTGTTTTGCCATCTTCAATGCAAAAACCTACATTCTGCAAAAAGCTGTCTTTTTTTATCTGTTTTCCCCAAATGGCTGCACCCCCCACTTTGAGAAGTACTTGTCTACAGTGTCTCAATCCTTAAGTCTTTAATAATCCTGTTATTATGGTAAATCAAAAAGGTTTTTTATGCCAATTTGGAACTCAACTGATCCTACCTTGGTATTTGTCTCAAGTTTAGTTGCCAAAATTGTATGTGAAATTTAGTTTTTTTAAATCAAACTGCTGTTCAATGATTTATGTTTGGAATGGCAGTAAGACCCTGAATATTTCTTAACTGATGTTGAAAATTTCTTTAAAATGTAATGAAGTACATTACATATGTGACCCATTTCACCCAGATTGGCAGATATGTGTTTATTTTCTGTATTTGAATAACAGAAATGTTTACCTTTTTTAGAAGTTCAGTATTTTCAAGGTTAATTGAGAGCACTGTGTTTGCTTAGAAAGACAGACAGTTACAAGGGCTTTTTTAGTTCCGCAGACCTGTCCAGGGGCCGATAACCCAGATGGCAAAAACTGCTGCGCTGAGCTTTAAAATGGTTTATGACATTTCCACATTGATTCACATTTGCTTCAACTGAAGTGCACTAGTTTACTATGTCCCCAAATATATTGAGTTATGTGACACAATCAAAAAGTAGGATATATACAAATACAGCTTTACGAGGTAAGAGCATGTCTATATTGGTGGAGCTGAAGTTAGCTGTATTTTTTATGATCTCAGACTACTTTGTGGCATTTTTTGTGATCCTCCGTCTTACAGAGGGCTGCATTTGGCCCACGGGCCTTAGTTTGGAGATGCCTGGTTTAGAGGCTCATTTGCAGAGTGTTCAGACCACGGACATTGTGGTTGTGAATAATGGTTGGACTGAAGCATAGGCTGTATTATACAAACAATGCTAACCCGCTAGCTCAAGCTAGCGAACGTGCTCATGGACACGTTTTACTCCAATTGACTTACATTGCAAAGTAAACACCTAACTGAGTAACCGTTTGTTTGATGGCGAGTGTGACACAATCTATGATCCTGGTATTTACATTCTGATATTAGTAATTTTAAAATGTCCCTACAAATACATACTAATACTTTTCCCCTTGTAGTTTTGTATTCATATATTATTATGATTTTTTTAACAATAATATAAAATGCATTATTCTGCAAAAATCTACTTATTTACACCACATCGCTCTAATACGTTTTTTTTTTTTTCAACTCTTGTCTAGGTATCCAAACACCACGGACACAGCAGCAGCGATTGCTCAGCTGGGATGCACACATGTGAGTAAGAGTGTCAGCGAGAGCCACGTGGACGACAAGAACAAACTGGTCACCACCTGCGCCTTCATGTGTGACGCACCCATCCACGAGGTCTTTGATGGCATCGGTGCCATGGTGAAGGATGTGCTAAAACTGGCTTAATGGGGATGTTAGATTGAGAAACTTAACGCCTGAGAATTCACATCGTTAGGCAGATTTTGTGTTAGATAAGAAATAGTTTATTTTCGGAGGACATTGCAATTTCCCTACTGCTACAATTAGGAGAGCAAATGTGAATATGTAAGAATGGTATGACAAATATGTAGATAAATGGTAATAACTTATACCCAACTGTGAAACATTTGTGAACAATATACAGCATTTTATGTATTTACAAATTGAGATGGAACAATTTAGACTTTGTCATGGGTATGAGATGCCATTGTTAAATATGAAAATAGTGAAGCACAGTCCTTTTCATTCTCCATGTTTTTTATCCAATCAATAATGCCTTCAACTCCCTCTGGGGTAAGCACTGTGGATGCGTTTGACTTGAATTTCTGTACCAAGTCCTGCTCACTCAACGGCATCCTCCAGTGGCCGTAAAAGGTATTGCACGTTGCAGAATACCGCTGGCCATCGTTTGTTACCAATTCAACTTCACTATACATGTTTTCAAAGCTTGGTTTGTTGCTTGTCGGTGTCTCCATTTGAACTTTAGACAGCAATTCCTTTAAAGCGTTTCGATTGATCTGCGTCTTATTAAAAGAGTCGACTGTGACTTTGTTGTCCAACAGAGCTGAGCAGGCGTTGAACTGAAATGAGTGTCTGGCTTGATGCTGTGACGTGGGTAAAGGGCAGTTGATGTACTTAGATGGAGGCACTCTTAATGTTATGCTACCAATTTCACTTGCTTCAAAGCTTCTGACAGCCTCCATATTTGCTCTTGCTGCTATTGCTGCATCGGCAACCCAGTGCATTCCCAGGTGAGCAGGAATCCTCTTGAAGGCAACGTCCTGCTTTTCGAGAGCCCAGTCAAACTTTCCGTCAGCACTTTCGGGCATCGCACTTGGATTATAGTCTCTGTAGTAGATCCCAAATCCATAGTCCATGTCTAGAATATCTGGATTTCCTTTCAGTCCTAACTGGGCCAGATATGCCGCCTCTAAGCCTCTCTGTGTTGCGTTGCCTATGTGGAGAGGTTTGGTTTGGGTGGCAGCGTTGGCCAAGGGGGCACCTGCAGAGGATGCAGCCACAGCCAAAGAGTGACTGCACTGAGAAGCAGACAGACCCAGGAGCTTAGCTGATGCTGCAGCACTGCCCATCACCCCGACTACGCTGGGAGGGTGAAATCTACATGATTGTAGTAAGAGAAAACATTGCGTTACTTTTGAAACATTGGATACAACAAGCAATTATATTTTAAATATCATAGTTATACAAAGATCTTTGATATAAATATACTTGTAGGGGACTATATCTCTTTTTGTTTTTGGAAATGCTCTCATAGATCTGTCTTAAGTACAAGATTGGAAGCTACTACTTTAAGGGATGTCTCTATGCAGCTTAATTATGCAGTTTGTGTATGCATGTATCAATAATAAGCTTTGAATGATGTTTCCTAACTATCTGTAAACAATAGGGCCTCAACCATTTTGATATTTAAGCTCTGGCAAAAGCACATACAGAAAAGAAATAGGATGTAAGAATGTTTTACCTTTCAGGGATGTTGTAAGCCTCTGTGGAAAAGCCCAGCAGCCTGCCCTGCACTTCAATGCCCACATTAAAGGCCAGCAATAGCTCCAGTCCAGAGGGCTGTCGTGGCAGGACCTCGGCCAGCGCCAGTAGAGCAGGTAGCACTGCTCCAGAGGGGTGAGTGGCAGGATGCCAAGTGTCATCAAAGTCCATGGAGTGAACCTATTACCCAAGCAGTGGAGCCAATTAGAGCGTGTTTCAGAGATACATTCACACAGGACATAACACCTACTGCAATCCCATTGACAAAGGCTGCATAATTAGCTGGGAGACGTGTTTTGGATTTCCCCCAAATGCAGCTCTTCTTTTTAGAATCGAATAACTGTGATTTAAGAGCACATCAAAGCTTGAAATTAGTTGTGAACTATTCCAGGTCTGGTTGCAGTAATGTTTACACGAAGAATAAAGATGTAATTAAAAGAAGATTCACATAATTGCATACATAATAATATCCATCAAGTAAAGTGAATTGTACCTGGCTGTATGTAAGAGCTTTGTTGAAGACAGCTGTCCGAGTTCCAATGAGCCCTACACCCAGAGTGTCCAACATCATCCTTTTGCTCCTGCTAATCACTCCATCTGTCAGCCCAGTGCTGTTAAGAGCCCGGATGGCCACACCAAAGCTCTCTGTAATACCCTGTAAAGGTGAATTAAGGAGAGTCAGGCCCAAATTTTAAGAGAAAGGTCAATTACCTAAATCAACAACAACAACAATGGTCCTACCTTCCTCAGCATTGTTGGAGATTGAGATGATGTGACATATTCAGAGCTTTTATAGAGTCTGGGAGACGCTCCACAAAATTCCCCCATAAACACCAAAGTGAGAAGTTGGTACTTTCATAATAACTCATGACTTGATGGTTTTAGTTTTGAGGAATACATATTTTACACAGATTTAGAATGTTGTTTTCATTTGCTTCCCTGTTCAGTTACATTCTATAATTAAGTTTCGTGAGAGCATGCTTTAAGGCAGGCACGTCAACCTCGTGCTCGTGGGCCAATTCCGGCCCCCGCAAATCCTTTTCAATTTTTATCTTGCATTATTTTTATGGGCTACCAAGGCATTTAATATATACATAATCTATAATCTCCAGAGAACATCCATATTTAATGTATTCTAACATTCAACCCAACACATTAAAATTTAACGAGATAAATATACAACTTTTTTGGTTTAACTTTATATTTGGTACACATTTTGTTTTCAGAAAAATCTACCCGAAAATAATAGTGAAAACAATGTCACATAAAAGTCATGTTAAAATGCCTTCATAATAAAAATAAAATAAAATAAAAAAAAAAGATTTATATTAAAACTGGCCTCTGATCAGTTCCTATTTTTTTCCCGGCTCCAGACCAAAATGAGTTTGACACCCCTTAAGCCTAAGAAGAGATGGTAAAGGGCCACTTTAACGCTTTTCAGACAGACACCAAGGACATAAAGGACAACTCCAGTCTTGCGCAATCACGATGACAGATGTAAACTTGATAGACCCATAAGGGAAGTGCGAATTCCCAGAAATATATTGAGTTAGAGCATTTAGGATTTTTGCAACACTGCCAGGATTATGTAAAACTGAACTTTTCACGTCTTTCATTGGCATGTGGGTCAGTGGAATCACATCTGAGCCACATTGAATTTGTTTCACATTTAAAAATGAATAGGCTTAGTGTTCTTAGAATCATTCTTTAAATGTATTCCAAATAAGTGCTGGAAATTGCTATCTGCACATAACGCACTTTTCCATATCAGGTTTTAGGAAATGGTTCTCATTCATCTTTGGGGGATGCGTGAATCACTTGCTGAAATATAAAACACATTTCTTTTCTATGGCTCTTCATTTCATCCTCTGCTACATGCACTATAGTAGATAAAAGATGAACGGGTTGCCAATGCCTTATGTTTTATAGACGGTTTAAAAACGGCTGTATGAATAGTTATTCTGAGCGCTCCAGGCCCCTAGAGCGCACGCGCACAGGCACACACGGTGAGAAAGAGCTTCATAAACAAGCTGCTGCCTCTCTGCGCCTCACTCCGCTCTGATCCCGCTCAGATCCAGCCCTGATCCATCCCTGACCCAGCTCCAGTGCCGTGCGCTCTGAGCAACACGCGTCGGAACATGGCTCTAGCAGACACGGAGCGTGGACTGTCCACTTGCGGAGACTCCAGCCCTCCTTTCCCTGAGATTGTTGAGCTAAATGTTGGTGGGCAGGTGTATGTGACCAGACACAAAACTCTGATCGCGGTGCCAGATTCACTCTTGTGGAACATGTTCAGCAAAAAGTCGCCTAAGGATTTGGCACGCGACAACAAGGGGCGCTTCTTTTTGGACAGAGACGGCTTCTTGTTCCGTTACATCCTCGACTATCTGCGAGATCTGAACTTGGTGCTGCCAGAATATTTCCCAGAGAAAAGTCGACTGCAGAGGGAGGCGGACTTTTATCAACTGCAGGACCTCGCGAAACGCTTAAGCCCCCGCATGAGTAAGGACAACTCCATCAGTGAAGAGATCAGTCAGAGCGACACGGAGGAGGTTGTGCAGCAGTGCGGCCCCTCAGGTGCCATGGAGACTTTACGCACCATGTCCTCAAGTGGGGCCATGCGCTCCCCGTCTATAGACTCCAGAAGATCTGGCTACATCACAGTAGGATACCGTGGCTCTTATACCATCGGGAGAGACATTCAAACCGATGCCAAATTCAGGCGAGTAGCCCGCATTACTGTTTGCGGCAAGACCTCGCTCGCCAAAGAAGTGTTTGGGGAAACGCTTAACGAGAGCAGGGACCCTGACAGACCACCGGAAAGATACACGTCCCGCTACTACCTAAAATACAATTTTCTTGAACAGGCGTTTGACAAGCTGACAGAGGTGGGCTTCCACATGGTGGCCTGCAGCTCCACTGGCACCTGCGCCTACACCAGCAATGACCCCAACGAGGACAAAATTTGGACCAGTTATACTGAATACGTTTTCTGCCGGGAATAAGCTTATTCATTTATGCCCAGTTGTAACTAATAATAATACTAATAGAATAAAAAATAAAAATTAGAGACCGTCTTGGCTGAAGGATCTATAATGGCTATGATGATGAGAAGAAAATGTCTGATTATAAAAATAGAATTATTGATGTCTTAAATCAGGAACATCGCCTTTAGGTCTGCATGTCAAACTAATGACGAATTAGTCAATGAAACCAACGCTTATCTAGTCATCGAATTCTGGATTACGTTGGGTACACTTTGTTTTAGCAGGTTGATGGCAAATATGTAAATAATGTATCATAGTATATGTCCAACCTATTCAGATAAAATACTTATATTGCTATTCTCAATCTGTATAACTTAATTACATTTCAATTTGCTCCTGTTATAAGTTCAACATCTTCCAATGTGAACAATGTTGTTCTGAACATAGCTGACTGCTCCATACTCTCTGTGACATGTAAATATTGCATAGGTGTTTTTGCCAGATCATTTTGTCATTGTAATTTAAAGTATGCATCTAAATAGTGCAGCTGTGTACCCATGATGTCATTATCATATGAAGTGTAATAATGAAAGGGCCAGCTGCACTCCAATAGGAGGGTAGTGCCAGCTACAGCACAGAAATGGAGAGGCGGTGTCAGAGGAGAACATTGTGACAATAGGGCTGTATGAGAAAGGTCTATGAATGGTTATATGCTGCTTTGTTCAGCAAAGTATTAGTTATATTTTGACAGAAGGCTTTTCTTAATCATCCATTGTTTAGTTTAAAGAATGTAAGTTTGCACACTTTAGTCAGATATTAATGTGATAAAGTCCAGTTTCAGAGGCTTGTTAATCTAGTTTAATAAGAAATCTAATCGCTCGACTCACACTTGTGTTGCAACTGTAATTCGGGCCTAATAAATGATGATGCATCACAAACTGTGCCAGGAGTTTTCCCGAGTGAACTGTTGTTGATTTGTATTCTAACCAAGGACTGGACATTTCCTTGGTTTTTCCCTTCTATTAGCACATTTCGACTCTGAGCCATAATGACTTTACTTGCCGCACTCCAGTGTATATGAACAGTGCTTTAGGACCTATTGAGAGTATGTACTAGTGTATATATACGAGGCTGGATGTAACTTAATTATATATCTGCACTGCAACATCTATGTTCAGGCTTTTGCCATTAAACCTTTCAGAGCTCTGCTGTGACCTGCTCTATAGGGGAGAACAATTATTGAACTTATGAAATGTAAACTCAGCTGTAATGTACAGACATACTACGTGAGAACAACCACTCAAACTTTGAAATAAGAATGTGGTGACATTCAAATTTTTTTCTTTTCCTGAATAAGAAAACCACTAAACACTGGTTTATTAGTCTTGTCTTTTCAAATGATGAATGACGGCGGATCTCTCAGAAGCTGATTGTTCCACAGACACAGAGAAAGAATCAAATAAATGTTTATCTGTCAGTTAAGATTTAAAGCCCCATTCAGTACACAGAATTCACAGGGGCTTTATCTAGTTACCTTTTCAGCATTGCTCCTTAGAACGTCTACAATTTTCTGTTTGGAGACTAAGAAATCTGTTATGCAACACAGTTAAAATCAATATGAGTTGACTAGGATCTACTCCAGATGCAGCATGTTTCTTCGAGCTGTCTGCAGCAGTGAGCTCTGTAAATGCAGGGCCATGCTGCAGAGTGACTCTGAGGAGTTTTACAAGTGCACAACATCGAACATGTGCAGGACTCTTGGCTGACAGATGTCCTCCTCTTATGACATACGTTCAGGTCAAGGCCTCATTAGATAATTAGGCCATCAAAAGTAGCTTTTAGTTTGGATAAATTACATTTAATGTCCACATAAATGCATTCAATCAGGTTCTACAAATGCACATGTAGGAGTGATTTTTTAATATGATGGTATGTTAAAAGAGCCCAAAGACCAGAGAATCCCATTCTGCTCCATTGCGATCCCTTCTGAATGTTCTGTCAAACTTCAAATAAGTTATTTTGATGGTGCGTCATCCTTGCCACCAGAAACTGTGTCCAGCCAACAGCAGAGGAGGCATCGTAAAATCAAACCAATGCCACAACATCAACTTCTCTATGGACAAAAATGCAGGCACGAGAAGTGTATAAAAATGTTCCCTTCAGATATTTTAAAGGGGAAAAAAACTGCACACTGTACTTGCCTACTCCAGTGTTTTACAGGTGAGCTGCAGTCGGCCTTCGTCAGGCAAATGTTGTTTTCCATCATGAGCATCTTAAATGAGGTGGGGCCATGGATCTATTATTATGGGGCTGGAAATATCACCCAAAAACTGGTGTGATGCACACCAGGCCTATTTCCTATCATATACCAGTGTCAGACCATAACAATAGGTTCATTTTCAAATATACAGTATAATACATATTTACACAAGAATAACAAATGCGATAAATACAAGGAGTACAATAGTGTACATATAGCTGACAGTACTCAAAGTCAATCTGTCAAAACACAAGTTTTTTCTGCTTTTTAAAGCTCCAGATTTTAAAATTTGCAAGGTGAATTTATTTATATAGCACAGTATAGCAACTCTAAAGTGCTAAAAAAAACAGTCACACAACGCAAATAACTCTAACCTTGATTTGAGCATTGTCAAAGAAGAAGCCTGTCTCATATTTTCAGGAGGACTGTCCCAGATTTTACCCACAGCTGCATGTAGATATGGAACAGAAGAGGCCCCATGATTGACCCCTGTGGTCCTCTACAGGTCAGGGCCAAATGATCTGTTTTCATGTATACAATTTTAAACACTATGAATGAGGTGAGCTTGTTACCAAGGTTTCTTATGCACACAGCTAAATGAAGAGAGTCTGGGATAATTGCGCATTAAGACATTCCAGTTAAATGACTTGGACATTCAGTGTTGATGTGGTTACAGTGAGGTTACAGAGCAGCAGGTGGTCAGAAGACCTCCTCTCAGTACATTCCTCATTCACTAAGATGCTTTGATCGTGCAGAGACAAGTGACATTTAAACATTCAGGAGGATTTCTATGAAAAGGAAAAGGTCATGAGAATGAAAGAAGGCAATAAATACAGGCACACGACATCTTTGAGATATCAAACTTTATTTGACAGATATTCATGCCAGGTTTGTTCTGCTGTTACCTTTATGAACGAAGTGACAATAAATCCTGAAGTCATGGACAATTGACTCCTTGTAACAGACAACTGGAAAGTGAAGCAAAATGATACATGATATTAATATTTTAAAAAGTAGAAAAGTGGGACGTGCTCAAGTGCATTATATTGCCATTCCCAATGACGCTGAATGTTCACACGTTTCCCTGACAATTGAATAAAGCCCACCTTTTGTGTAATCTACTCTCAATACAATTACAGCTGATATGAGCCATATTGATTGACCAATCAGATGCCTTCATTCGGTGGGGAATGGAGGCATCTGCCATAACCACTTTTCCGACGTTATTGCGAGTGGATTGCCCCGTAACAAATGACCCATTTGAGGACTAACCTCTATGGCCATTCTTCAATTTTTTAATATATATATATATATATATATATATATATATATATATATATATATATATATATATATATATATATATATATATATTACAGTGCCTTGCGAAAGTATTCAACATTTCGCCACATTTCAGGCTTCAAACATAAAGATATAACATTTTAATTTTTTGTCATGAATCAACAACAAGTGGGACACAATTGTGAAGTGGAACGAAATTTATTGGATAATTTAAACTTTTTTAACAAATAAAAAACTGAAAAGTGGGGCGTGCAATATTATTCGGCCCCCTTGCGCTAATACTTTGTAGCGCCACATTTTGCTGCAATTACAGCTGCAAGTCGCTTGGGGTATGTCTCTATCAGTTTTGCACATCGAGAGACTGGAATTCTTGCCCATTCTTCCTTGCAAAACAGCTCGAGCTCAGTGAGGTTGGATGGAGAGCGTTTGTGAACAGCAGTCTTCAGCTCTTTCCACAGATTCTCGATTGGATTCAGGTCTGGACTTTGACTCGGCCATTCTAACACCTGGATACGTCTATTTGTGAACCATTCCATTGTAGATTTGGCTTTATGTTTTGGATCATTGTCCTGTTGGAAGATAAATCTCCGTCCCAGTCTCAGGTCTTTTGCAGACTCCAACAGGTTTTCTTCCAGAATGGTCCTGTATTTGGCTCCATCCATCCTCCCATCAATTTTAGCCATCTTCCCTGTCCCTGCTGAAGAAAAGCTGGTCCAAAGCATGATGCTGCCACCACCATGTTTGACAGTGGGGATGGTGTGTTCAGGGTGATGAGCTGTGTTGCTTTTACGCCAAACATATCGTTTTGCATTGTGGCCAAAAAGTTTGATTTTGGTTTCATCTGACCAGAGCACCTTCTTCCACATGTTTGGTGTGTCTCCCAGGTGGCTTGTGGCAAACTTTAAATGAGACTTTTTATGGATATCTTTGAGAAATGGCTTTCTTCTTGCCACTCTTCCATAAAGGCCAGATTTGTGCAGTGCACAACTGATTGTTGTCCCATGGACAGACTCTCGCACCTCAGCTCTAGTTATCTGCAGTTCATCCAGAGTGATCATGGGCCTCTTGGCTGCATCTCTGATCAGTCTTCTCCTTGTTTGAGATGAAAGTTTGTAGGGACGGCCGGGTCTTGGTGGATTTGCAGTGGTCTGATACTCCTTCCATTTCAATATAATTGCTTGCACAGTGCTCCTTGAGATGTTTAAAGCTTGGGAAATCTTTTTGTATCCAAATCCGGCTTTAAACTTCTCCACAACAGTATCTCGGACCTGCCTGGTGTGTTCCTTTGTCTTCATGGTTCTCTCTGCGCTTTAAACAGAACCCTAAGACTATCAAAGAGCAGGTGCATTTATACGGAGACGTGATTACACACAGGTGCATTCTATTTATCATCATCAGTCATTTAGGACAACATTGGATCATTCAAAGATCCTCACTGAACTTCTGGAGTGAGTTTGCTGCACTGAAAGTAAAGGGGCCGATTAATATTGCACGCCCCCCTTTTCAGTTTTTTATTTGTTAAAAAAGTTTAAATTATCCAATAAATTTCGTTCCACTTCACGATTGTGTCCCACTTGTTGTTGATTCATGACGAAAAATTGAAATTTTATATCTTTATTTTTGAAGCCTGAAATGTGGCGAAAAGTTGAAAGGTTCAAGGGGGCCGAATACTTTCGCAAGGTACTGTATATATAAAAAAAGTACTTCTAGAGTCGGCTTATTTTCCATTGCAGAATTTGCATAATTACCAAAAAATTAATGACAGAAGTATGTAATGTTAATATAATATAATCAGTCCGAGTACATCTATTAATACATAAAGCTTATGCTGAGGCTCTACACAGGTCATATACTTTTGAACCAAGTCAACAGAGCATGAGTTGCACAGTGAAGTAGTGAAGCTTGGTTCAGAGAGATGTTGTGCTGCTCACACTGGAGTGTCTTTGAATGACCCTCTTTTTCTAGTGCGTACTCAAAGCTCCTGAAGGGAACTGAGCTGAGCACATGCAGCACTTGAATTCTAGCTGTGAATAAATGCTGAACACAAGTTTCAAGGGAGACATGTTTTCATTTAGAAAAAAGTAACTAATGTTAATTGGCAACTGCCTGTTCCTGATTAGAATGACCAGTGCAATTGATGTCTGATCAAATTGGCAATGGGATCAATTGTAATTAAAGGGGATGTCTATTTAGTATTTAATAGTTCTTTATCTTCTATTTCACTTGATCTTTTTACATCTTTGAAGACCTACTTGCAAGCATTTAGCTTCAAGGCAACACTGTCAAATCTAAATGCAGAAAGATGAGAAATGTACTCAACAGGAGACAACCTTTTCTCTGAGCTGTAAATGTAATATTCAAGACAAATTAAACGGGAGTATAAAGAACGGTGTAGGACAAAGCACACAGTATCTCTGATGTCGTATAAAGGAAACATATTATTGTATGATCTTTACTTTATTTGCAAATAGTTCAAACACTAGTTAGTGATGTGTTTGAGACATCAAATATACTTTTGTAATTTGTAATTTGCTAATCCTGGGTCAAAATAACACAAAACTAGTATGGAAAAATAGATGAAGTATAAATCTATTGATTGTGAATAATAAAATTAACTTACAACCTAAAATGAAATGAATCAACTTTTATATCAATAACAACTCGTAAAACCACAGTTCAAGCACTAAAATTAATGTTGTTATGCTATCGCAAGTCATACTGCGCTATGTAAACAGTGTACTAAGTTATTAAAACTGGCCGCATGTGTGAACCAGAAGTGATTGGTCCAGCTGTGAGGGGGAAAAACACAAAACAGCAGGTCTCCCATCAGCACTGCGGCAGCCTCTTCCTCAGCGGGGAGCATCCTCAGCATCCTCAGCATCCTCATCCTCTGCAGCTCTAAGCCCACGGTTTTCTCCAGAACCACACTACATCCTACTATTGATTACAGGCAGACAGTTTGATGGTTCAGGGGAGAAAGGAGACGCCACAGCTGTATTTGTGTCTCCTTAAAGACTCAAACACTGTATAACTCAGCAGCAGAGGTCAACAGCTGCTACACCTCAGTCAAGAGGAAATCAGATGGGCTCACAGAGATTATGAAAGGGCACAGATGAGGGAGGCCAGAGCACTTTCAAAATAGCAGTCAATTATTTGTACTGTTGTTGTTAAAGTATGAACATGAATTATAGATGTAAAGAACTACTGTAACTACTATTAATGGCTTTCTTGAATGCCATCAGCACTGCTACCAGAGCCACAGAGAGTAAAGTAATATTATTATCACACAGTTACAGTGTTGAATAAAATGAATAGCATTAATCATGAATGAATGAAAAGAAAAATATGAGAAATAGATACATGCAGGAGCCCAAACCAGACCATAAACAAACTCTTCATGAGCTTGTCCACTGAAATAGTAATTCACACATAAAGAGAAAGTCAGAGAGAAGATCAGAGAGACACATTTCTGAATGCCACCCCCTCCCCCCCAGACAAGCCCTCTCCCCATTGGTCTAAAATTTAGGACGTTCTACAGACCAACAGCCCGGAGTTATAGTGCAAGTCTCAGCGACTCATTTACAAATATATGGAGCTGAAGCTTAGAGAAATCAATGTGTGGGTTTAGTCTGACAGACTCAAGTGGCTCACATTACAATGAGAAACGGCTGCTTATCCCAAAAGCGCCGCACTGTGTTGTGAATTAAAACGGGGATTAAATACTCCACAATAATCCAAACAGTGACACACAATTACTCCAGCACAAACATAGTGAAAATTATTCAGTTAGGCTCAAAGTGGTTTGTTAATTAACAAACTAGTAAATCATTTCTTCAAGAAGGAAAAACCCTAAAAGCCTTTATATAGCATTGTTGGTAGCCATGACAACAGCATGGATACTAAAGGGGTTATTTTTGATTTAGAGGTCTATAATGTTGCCATTTTCAATAATTACTGTGTACAATCTTTTTAAACAGCCTTCAGATTGAGCGCATGTTCAGTTTAAAAAGCACTTGTTGGCTTTATGTATGTTCCAGTTGGTCGCCCCAGTGCCACTCCTCCTGAGGACACAAAGTATGGGCTCAGGAAAGCATGAAATTGAGTTTGGAGACAAATGGACATAACAATGCTTTGACGATAACCGTGAGCCAACATGGAGGCTATTAGGTGGTTAACAAGCCAAATACTGAAAGGCCTGCTTGAGCCTCGCTTCTTTGCTATGTGCACGTCTCGCAGTTTAATGATGAACTAAGGTAATGGCCTGAGTGTATAGACTGACGGTAACGAACGACATGCAGTTCAGGCCTTGAGGGGGGCGCCGGGTCCTGCAGCTGTTTCTGTTCATTAAAAAGCTGTGTTTGGAGATTCACTCGAACGGTTTGAACTATAATTGATGCAGCAGTGTATTTAATAATAAAAAGGGCAAACCACAGGGTGAAGCATTTATCAGCATCGTTTACATATGTCCCAAGGCTTTCATTTAGATTAGAGCAAAGAGGATTTGTTAGAGCAGTATGGCCCAGAGATGGAGGACATCTTACATTTATGATACGCACAACCAAGCAAGTCACTATTGCATCAAATTCAAAATGCTGTTCAGATGAAAGAGGAGATGAGCAAGGAAGCTTTCTTGACTTTATGTTTGCATAAATATTGGCAGTGTGATTGAGGAGTGGAGTCCCTGAGGGCGCCCTGTCCCGGCTCCGTCCTCCTGGGCTGGCAGTGAAGTATGAAGCAGATAGCAGCTGGATATTAACCTGGGACTGCAGGGCAGGCACGTCGACAACCTCATCTCATCCATTCTGCAGCCTCCAAGTCTCCTTTAATCCCTGGACATAAAACTTTAAATATGTGCTTGTTTTAGTTTGTCCATTAAAGCATGGAAATACACCATTAGTTTAGTGATTGCATTAAATCAACATAAAAGATGCAGTGGTAAGAAAATATAACGCAAAACTATACACGCAAGTAAAAGCAGCAAATTAAATGTTATACTTAAGTACAAGTATTAAAGTACACATTCAAAAATGCACAAGACTAAAAAATAATATTAATAATTTACACAGAGTTTGAGATTGATAACATTTATAAATAATGATGATGAATGTGTTCATTGAATTTACTCTGGGGCTTGAAGATTTTAGCCGAACGGAACAGATAAAAAACAATTAGCTTTTCCTGCTCAAACATGTAGTGGAGAAGAACATGCACAAGACCATTACTAAAGTCAATCCACTTCTTTCTTTTATGCTTGGTCACTTTGCTCAACTGAAGATGATGCATTGTATATTTTTTTTACGGATATCATGAAATGTAAATAACAAAATAACCTTTTTTTAGACTTTTTTATTTGTATCAATATTAAGGTCTTTTCTTTAGGTATTTCTCCATGGAGACGGTATTGCTTTATCTACAGTGTTGCATTAAACTATTCCAGTGTAGTGTCTTGTTGCTCAATGAGTAAGTGTCGATCATGAATCTTTCCAGGCAGGTAAAGCAACGTCTTAGGACTTCCATACCGCACCTCTCTTAAACCAAAAAGTGTTTTGAACTATCGCTGAGACCAACACAAGCTACAGTGTCATGTGGTGGTCAAGTGATGGAAGGACCCAAAATGCAGGAATGCAAAAAAAATATTTAATAAACATAAAAGTCAAGGGCAGGAACATAATTAAACAGAACCAGGAACTAAGACAATGGACCAGGAACAAGGGTCGGCTCTGGATCATATACCGAGTCGGGACGGGAACGGAAGTAACTAAACTAATAGATCCATGGCTAGCCATTCCCATAAAATAACCCCAACCCACCCTTAACCCTAACCTTAACATCTTACTCAGACACTAAAACTTAACCAGTCACCACTTAAGGACTCATTAGTCTAAAGCAAATTTGAAAGTAGGATTATTACTTCCGCCTCCGTCCTGTTTCCGTATATGATCTAGCGCAGACCCAGGAACAAAGGGAGAGGAGCACAGATACAGGTGAAACATATTAGGGCTCATGTAAAAAAACACATAAATCCACACCATGACATACAGTAAAGATACCTCCAAGTGTACATTTTCCCAATATTTTGTGTATATTTCTTCACCACAATTTCAGCAGGACAGGTTGATTCTTCAAGCCTCCATGTCTCTGTGTTCATTCGTGTCTTCGCAAAAGCTGCACAATGTCCACGTCACCAGAAATGTTTCATATCAATATATTGACAATAGCCCTGCTTCTCTGTTGTAGTGTGAACAAAACAAGGAGCTTACAGTGCAGGAAATGATGGGTTCTGAAAGGCAATTCACCATACAGTAATTACAGCACTGTGAGCGAGATAATGACTTTGAATGGACCACAAACAAAAGACAGGACTGACAGCTTCACGTTCAGTAGTGGAGCTTTTTCAGATAAAGTATTGCTTTCTTTGCAGGCTGTGATGACAATGTGGTCTCATTCAGAATCATTACAGCCACTTTTTTTGCCTCTAATCTATTCTTTTGAAATGGTAGCGAAAAACCCACATTGCTAACAAAACCGCTGTGTTCCATTTTGAATGCACTCTACAAAATGCATGGTTGCACTGCGTTGTTTTGTTTCATTACAATAGCATTTTATTCCAAATGATTTATGCAATGATTTTTTTGCTCGCAACCCGGCAACGGATGAAGCAGAAGAAAATTAATGGATGGATTTTTTTTTGGTCAATACAGAAATTATAAAAGTGTTGTATTGGAATCTTGTTTATTATATGTCTCAAAGTCCATATATGAAAAAGTCTTTTGAATGTTGTCTATTTAACCACTGTAAATGATTGTGAATGTGAAATAGCCTCATGATTAATACACAATCTCGTACTATGTTTATCTGCACTCTGCTCCTCTCACAGTTATTGTCTAGTTAAACAGTTTGACAATTATTTGCTGGGAACGTCTTGCTGAGCCCCCTGTCAGACGGACTTTCAACTCACACCTCCGGGAGAGCTTCTCCCAGGTCCCGGCAGAGGAGGGGGACATCGAGTCCGAGTGGACCATGTTCTCTTCCTCTATCGCCAATGCGGCGGCTCGTAGCTGTGGTCGCAAGGTCTCTGGTGCTGGTCCCGGCGGCAATCCCCGAACCCGGTGGTGGACACCGGCAGTAAGGGATGCCGTCAGGCTGAAGAAGGAGTCCTATCGAGCAATGATGTAAGTAAGTAAGTAAGTAAGTAATTTTTATTTATTTATATACCGCCTTTCACAGACCAGAGTCACAAAGCGGTTTACAATTGTTATTTTTTTTTTTTTTTGGTTCGTGGGACTCCTGAGAGAGGCAGCTGTCCAGTACCGGCAGGCCAAACGTGCCGCGGCCCGGGCTGTTGCAGAGGCAAAAACCCGGGACTGGGAGGAGTTCGGAGAGTCCATGGAGCATGACTATCGGTCGGCCTCGAAGAGGTTCTGGCAAACCGTCCGGCGTCTTTGACATTCTGTGTCCAACAACACCAAAATATTCTCATTTTACACAGTAAAAGGATAAGCCAGCAAGTCCACACAGTGGTCCCAAACTCAAGGTACATATTACAAAAGTTACACTGCTTACCTTTGTTCTGGATTTTACTTTTGATTTGACCTTCTGACGCCTTTTAAGTTTCTTCTTATTTAGAGCTTTCTTTCCCCTGAATAAAAACAGGCAAAACAAATGTATTGTTTAAGTTTGATGAAGATGCTGGCTATGATATATTATAGCTGTGCCTTAATGACGACCATGGTTTAAACTGAAATTAGACATTTATGAGGCTGGGATCAGATGCTAGGGCACACACGCACACTTAACAACAGAGAGAAAGTTTTAGAGCTGTAGTGAGGATGACGTAAACTAAGTTAGTGCTCTCGATCGTGCGAAGGACGATCCAACATGATCCTCACCCAAACAGTCCATGAAACAGACTAGCGAAACAACAACAACTACTTATCCGATTTAATAGGGTATACTTGTATTTGGGATTACATTAACAACACTAGTCTTGAAACTAACATGTAAATATACACATTAACAAACCACTTGGCGAGCATAAATGTAAATTTAACAGTAAAGTATGAGAGTGCGTCTGCCCATTTTCATATCGATAAAAGCAATTGTGATTTCATATACGTTAAATGTTTTTGTTAATAATAGTTTAATAAATAATGTTTATTCTAGACCATCCCAGAGACATGTAGGCTGGCGTTACGTTTAACTACGTCTGAATAGCTAAGTTAGCCTAATTGCTAGCTTAAGTCTGTACTAATGATACATGCTAGCTGAAGGAAAAACAATCACTCAAATTATGCAAATGAAGTAGCCACGTCAGTCTTGAGAAATTGAATGTGTGTATATCTTTTTACAAAACACATGCAATGACAGCTCATTTATTTGTATGCCACGACATTAGCATGACTGACAAGAGCTAAGGAAGTCAGGCAGGCAAAATGCTACACAGCAGACTGCTCCTTACACAAGGGCTGAAGCTGTGCAAGTTATTTTAGTTATAACATCACCCCAACTTCATGAACTGTATAACATGACAAAAAGTGTAAAGCATTTGTGCACTGTGCGTGCATCTGAGAATCGTAGCTAACGTTAGCTGAACGAGGGGTTATTGCAGTTAGCAGGCATTAGCTTTGCTAGCTAATCAAAATAGCAAAGCTACTGTTTATAAATGTAAGAATGAGAAGAACGCAAACCACCTACCTTCCTTGACTTATCCCTTGCTCTTTATCGCTGATAGCAGTGGTATAAATCCTCCTATATCGTTCAGCTAAAGCTCGCCCTGAGAGTAAAAGCTGGTACCGAGTCCGACAGTCTGACTGGGGTCCCTGAACTGGACAAGACCCCATTCCAGAACCGATGGAGGGTGTGAAGTCGGCTCCAGAAGAAGTTATAACCCGGACACCCAGCGCCATCGAGGGCGAGGATGAAGGGAGGACACCTCCACCTCCACCACCACCGGCGGCGGCGGCGGCCGCTGCCGCAGCAGCAGCACACATCATCGTTAAGGAGAACACTGCATATATCACACAATGTCAGCCAGACAGGATCTAGCCGTCACATGGAGGCCAATGGTCCCTAAATCCAGCAGTGTCACATCATTTGGTCATTCCAAATAATAAAAATGCCTGGATCGTGCTGTTATTGTAATCGCAAATCGCTGCCAATCTAGCAGTGAAGCTACAGTCCAACGATCCGTCCGAGCGCACCAATCTTCATTCAAAATCCTATCCAGGTCAAAACACCCTTGCTAGTAAAAATGCTGAAAACATAAATCCACATGAAGTCTCTCATCGTTGGCCAGATAGATTGTATATTTCTTGAGCCTGGAGAGGGGCAGCACCCTCAGTCGGGCTGCCATCTTAGCTCCATCATCCCTCCCCTCCCAAGCTGAGTCTTGCGTCGTTTGCATGCCCGGATATTTTCGTATGACAAAACTGGTTGTTGCTAATTTAACCTTTTTGTATAATGGAAACATTACAAATGAACGGGAGTACATGGATGATAACCGAAATGTGTCCGCATGCTATTTTCATATCCACAAAGGAAATCAGTTGGTATCAAATTGATATATTTCTCTTTTGCAATAGTCTTGAACAACATTTTAAGGCAGGACCCTGAATCTTTATCATTTACCCAATCTCGAGACATGGTGAACTGGACTTTATATTTTCTACAAATTAATTGTTTAAACGATGCATTATTATTATTAAAGTGGCTCAAATGACTTTGCACCAATAAAATAAACATTTGTTTGGATAGCATCACTGTCTGTGGGTTGTTCTACATTCCATATTTTCTACAATAAAGCTGCATTTGCTTGTTTAATGTCTGAGAGTTCTGTATGTAACAGATACATATAATATATTGGCTTTATATTAAGAAAATAACCTAATCTTACAAGTATTTACAAAATGAGGTGTGACAGTTACTCAAAAAGTGTTCTATAGTACACCTTGAGTGATTCTATCTATCTTATCTTATCTTAGTAGCTATAAATACCAAGCTCCTTGCCCTATAAGTGAGCGCCCAGCCTATATGTTTAATGCAACATATTGAAAAAATATAACATATTTTTTCTTCAATTGTCAATACTATGGAAGTCCATCAAGAAACAGCAGCTGTGACAAAAGATGATTGTGTTGAGGATTACAGAACTGGCGGCATTTATTGTTTAGTCCGGATTGTAACCTTGGGTGAATTTGAATTCCTTGTCTCACAGTTACACTCAACAACACACATTCATCCTAAAATATTGTAAATGTTTTTAGTTCATGTTTTTTTAGAGTCACCAAGTCACCGTACCACCCATTAGTGATTGTGTTTCACAGCAAAAAGGTCCTGCAGTTACATCCCACAGGGCCTACATATGTGGAGTTTGCATGTTCTCCTCATGTCTGCGTAGGTTTCCTCTGGGTGCTCCAATTTCCCCTACCACTAAAAAAAACATGTACAATGGGTAAAAACCTCTATCTCCAGTAGTCCTGACCAAACCGAGGAACAACATCTGAGAATGGGTTACCAAGGGTTGTATTACGGCGACCACTCCCCTGGCATAAAAAGGATGGGTCTAATGCAGATTTTCCTACACAGGGACAATAAAGTATAACTTAAAGATACATAAAGAACAGGCATAGTGGACCAGTAAAAATATATATTCATCATTCTTGTTAGAAGAATTAAGCAGCATTCCATCTGTCATGCCATGATGGGGTTTGCCTGTCAGTCACACCCCTGCTTGCTATGCACCTTTCATACTTCTGATCAGTCTCGGACACTCCCAAAATACACTAGCCCTGTTTAGGATAGTGCGTGTGTTGAAATAATGTATTTTATAGTAAATCTATTCACAGGCCTTCTAATTTGGATATAATTCATATAATAACCTTTTATATTATTCTGGATCTGATTTTGATGCCAAATCAAGCTGTTTGTTTCAGTAAGATTATTTAAAAGTATGTAAAAAAGCACTATATAAAACCAATGCATCATCATTATTATTAGCATATACTGCATATAAAAGCATATAAAATGAAACAAAAAAATCATACTATTCATATTAGTATGATTTTCATATGTGAATGGCTTCCAGAAAGGTGGCCGACTGATGTGGTCATTAAGAATTCTAAATTACTTCCCAAAACAGAAAATACTTCAAAAATAGTGCAAATGGTAAATCAAGTGCACATGTACACATTGACTGGAGATGCATGTTGAAAGGCAGAATTCTTTTATTGTTATCTGAGGCCACACCTTTGGCCTTGGAATCACCTCCCTTAAGGTTAAAACAAGCGAAAAGCAAAAACAGAGATTTCAGACTGGAGATTACGCAGGTGACAGAAGGTGCCTTCATCAAGTGATTACCTGCGACCTGCAGTCAAGGTATGTAGAGCTTGGTTTTCATTGTTTTTACAGTTTAGTCATCAATACAAATCATCATACTGTCTATGGAAGTGTATTTTTATTAACTCTTTGTTGTCTTTGTTATATTATTCTGTATAATTACAGTATTTTAACACTGTGTGTAAGAAAAAAAAAATACATTTTCTACGTTCACCGTCCTTGAGCGGTCATCCCTCTCTAAGCTTGGGTCCTCAACCTGGGCCTGGGAGCTTGAGGGTCTGTATATGTACTATTCTGGAGAAGTGGTGACAGCAGATCCCTGGAACAACCTCGGAAATCTCAGTTCAGAAATGAACAGCAAAGATACTGTGCAGAACCCACAAGCTCCCAGGCCTCTGGTAGACGAGAGGACCTGAGTTAGAGAGAGGGATAACTGCCTGCAAAGGCTTTTTTTCTTTTTTACATATAGGGTGTGTGTGTGTGTGTGTGTGTGTGTGTGTGTGTGTGTGTGTGTGTGTGTGTGTGTGTGTGTGTGTGTGTGTGTGTGTGTGTGTGTGTGTGTGTGTGTGTGTGTGTGTGTGTGTGTGTGTGTGTGTGTGTGTGTGTGTGTGTATGTGTGTGTGTGTGTGTGTGTTAATAGCTGTCTAAATACAATTTTATTTAATTGTGTTTTCAAAACACCCAAGCTTTGAATTTCCCTCAGCTCTGTTGGGAAGATGTTCCAGGGCTGTGGAGCATATTGATTAATTTCTATTGCAATTTCTTATAGCCATTATGCCTCCTAAATTTGTTAAGTACCATTTCTCATGCAAACAAATCATAAGTTTAACAAAGGCTGTGTTTCTCTTGAGTGAGACTTAACATTTAGTCCAAAGGGCACTGTCTTTATCATCAATGGTTAATGACATGTTTCACTGATTTGCTGTCAATGGCTTGTTTGAAAAAGGTGTGGTAAAGGAGGGTGTTTCCTCGTAGTTGGCATAGATCGAGACAAACCAGTTTGTCTTTAGTAAGCATTCCAATCCATGTATCTATCTCTAGTCTACTTTTTATTCTCACAACAAAGTTGTATTGTAAATTTACAGTACCATCTAGTGGTCTACAAATAGTAGCTGAATTATCAAGGCTTTTTTTCCCATAGGTGAACAAGATTTACGATGAGCAATTACAGTAAGTATAGCAGTTGCATCACATTACTGAATAATCATATTTCCATTAACTCATAATTGCACCAACAGACACCTACACTAGCCCCAGTCAGGCAATAGAAGAAAACAAAAAGAGGTCATCTCTCTTGAAAGACTCCAGTTGGATCAAAAAAGCTGAGGAAGAGGATGAAGATGTGGAGTAAGGATTTTTTTTAATGTTTAAAAAAAAAAGTTTTCCCACTAATGAATCTGCCACTTACAATTGTTTCACTATTGTCCACAGTCGGGACCCAAACTTTGGGCGCAGTGTTTTAGGGCGGTACAAAGTGACTGAAACAACTGTTGTGAGGTGACATTACATATATGGTGTGTATGGTGTGACTTTACAGGCCTTTTCTTTATTAATGTTTATTTTCATAGTTCTGAGCCATTATCATCCAGTAGAAAGACTTCAACCAGCTCTGTTGAAGCCCTGACAAAGAGGTTTGATGAAGTTTAAATGATAATACTGATCATTTCATGGTTTAAGATACAGTATGTTTGAAATACTTTTGTTGTTGTTGTTGTGATGTGAATCAGGTTTAGCACGAGCCAGGATGAGCTGAATGCCAGGTTAGTAGAACAAGTATATTTTTGCTCATATTTGATAAAGTTTGTACTGACAATAGCCTCTTTGCACAGTAACAGCCCAACCAGAAGCTCTTTCACCAGAAAGTATGTCTCCTATAATAAAACAGAATTAATGTGTTATTATGATTAAAATATGACTTTATTTTACAGTACTTACAGCAGTTACTCATCAACATCTCCCCAAAGGTGACTTTATTCTCAATGCTTTCACACACATGTTGTTTTATCAATGTCATTATTACTGTTATGATCTTATGATTTGTCTCCCCTTGCAGAACTTCAGTTACAGAGGAACCGAAAACAAGGTTTAATTATGTTATGATAATAATGATTATAATCGTCATATTTTATTCATTTCAATTCTAATTTAATTGATACATTTGTTTATTTATTTAATTCAGTACGACAACAACTACGTTCTCAGATAATGGGAAAACTACCGAGACAACAATTACAACGACCACTGAAAAGTATAAAAAATTCACATACATTTTATTTTATTAAATAAAGACATTCTATATGCAACTAACTTATACATTTTCGGCAGGACATCTACAAAAACGGATTCCTTCACGGATAGAGTGTTTTCTGACAAAACCAAAGGGTACCACAGTTAAAAAGCTCTGTAAGACAATATATTTTGTGTCACCAATATGGAAAAATGAATGTTTTCCCCACACAGGTCACTTTACTCAAGCTATTCCCCAACCAGAAAAACAACAATAACTGAGTCGACCACCAAGGGCAGCTCCAACGAGTATGATGTTTACATTATTTCATTTAAAATCAAAATATTTCTTGGAAGCTCATATATTTTATGAATGTCTGCAGTACTGAGGACAAACTCTATGGCACACTCCTCCCTGACTCCATCACCTCAGACAGGTGGCATAGAATGGTTCCTTTTTTCTCTTTGTGTACATTTATGTGCCCACCAATCAACAACATGGGAGCTCAGAAATGGTTTTATAAGTGTAGTTTTTTCCCAGTACTAACTAAGGTTAAGGTTAGGACTTAGGAATTAGGGCTACACAATTTAAAAAATATATATATAATTGCAATTTTCTAGATCAACTTTTCAGATCAGCTCATGAAACAAGGATAATGTTCATAGAGCACTTCTTTATTTGACTATATGTCCACTGTTGGATATAAAGGACCAAAGGGACACAAAATAGGATAATTTATTGCTGATTATCAGCCTATTTTTGACATATGCCTTCTATCTTAGCCTGTTTTAGAGTTGTAAACACAAGGATAGCCACATTTGTATAATATGCACCAATTTGTTGTTTTTATAAATTCTGAATAATAAGTATTATATTTGTTTATTTAATAGGAATAGTACATATTAATCAACATTTCTGTAAATGTGCCAGTATGAAATATTTAGGTAGTTTTCAACCGTCGTCCCTCGGCAAGGTTTAAATTCCGGTAAAAACACTGCAACATTATAATATGAAATATAAACATATTCAATAATGTTAGTTGAAATATTACTCAATAACTAATATTTACTAATATTAGTCAATTAGAATAAATAAAAACATTAGCAGTTTCAAGATCATGGGTGGTTACATGCAGTCGTTTTTATAATTGCAGTCACTAAAAATGATTTTTATTAATCGCGCAGCCGTAAATTCAATGTAATGTACATCAGCGCATGCCTATCCAGACAAGGCCTTGGTTTAGAGCTTGTTGTGTCCTTAAGCAAGACACCTAACATACAGTACCTACTATGAATAGTGTGTGAGTGCTTGTGGAAGGGTACACCAGGTATATACTGTATATACAGTAATTCTTTTATCATCATTATTGTAGCAAAACTACTGTCTCCAGAACTGAATATGTGACTGTGAAAAGCTCCAGTGACATGTAAGTAATTCTTACTTAGTACTAAAATCTTACTTAGTACTTCTTAGTCATCTCTTTATTCAACATAGTACAATTATAATACTTGTAATAATGTTTTACCAATATGTTTTACTTTTAGTGCTGAGGACAAGCTTTATGACATTCCGTCACCAATTAAGGACGAAAGGTAGTCAATTGTCAATTACCATGGTTACTTTGTGAACAAATCCATGCATTAGACGTGTGCTAAGTGAATGTGCTTTTTTGTTTTTTCAGTAAAGTAATCACCACAGAGTCAGTGACTGTCAAGAGCAGCTATGAACCGTACGTGAAAAACATATTGAGATGTCAGTAAAGAGTCACTCAACATTTTGTCTCCCTCAGAGAGAAGACTTCAACCACAACAAGAACTTCCACGTCCTCGACGTAAGATTTAATACCACTGTTCAAAAAAGAAATAACTTTATTGCCTGTTTTTTTTTTCTCATTAATTTAATAATACTGTTTTTGCAGAACTGAGGATGACTTGTATGATACTCTGATACCAAAGGCAATATCTGACCTATCCACACCAACCAGGTGAGCTACAGCATAATTTTCCATTCTTGAAAGCGCTGCTGGTCTGCCAAAATGTGAAAATATATACAAAAACTGCTACAGTAAAGTCAGATAAAGTGACAAGCAGACTAATGCACTGAACGGTTAACATTTCTCATCCCAAGTATAGTTTACTGCCTTTATCCTTATTTTCAGAAACCATTTTCTCCTCAGATTAGTATTTTGTGCAAAAAAAATGTACCTATTGGTGTTTAATTATCATTGATTACAATTTTTGTGTTTTTTACAGCTCGATTACAAAGAGAGACCTCTATACCGTGAGCAGCAGCGGGTCAGTCTTATATTCAGCCTGTGTCTTCTTTACATGCTTTCCTAAGACTAAAATATTTGTTTTTTAGAAGCAGCAGCCCAACTTCATCTGTGACCCGTACCAGCAGGTATTAAAAAATATGAATGGCTTGGAGAAACGGGTTGTACTAGAATAAGTTTAATTCTAAAGAAATGTAAACCAGAACTGTATACTGTATGTATACCAGTAAAGGCAGAACATGTCATTTTCTTTTACAGGAGCAGCACTTACACTGATGAGTATCCCTCAAGTCGTACTTCGACCTACACTATCAACACGAACACTAGGTGGGGTTTTAGGAGACTGATAATTAGGTCATTTAACAATATCTGCAAATCAATCAGGGCTGCATAGACCACTTAAATGTGTTTCCCTGCAGTGAGGATATCAGGGCTGACACCAAGACCTACACATACACAAAACCAGAGAGGTACAGTATGTTATGTTGCCAAGTAACCTATCAATCTGTGCTTAATTGTTGTTGCATGTTATTACAGTTATGAGTACTCCAGCATCACTAGCCCCAGCAGCTACAGTTCTTCAACATATAAAACAACCAGGTACTGGAAATTATTATTTTTGTTTGGTATTTTCAACAGAAGTACACTACTTATAAATACCAGTGATGAAAATTTGGGCTTTCAAGTGTCTAATAAAATCAATTATTTCATAGTTTAGCATGTTATGAAACTACTTTTCAGGACAGTACTTGAGAAAGACATGTGCAGCTACTGCCACAAGCCCTTCATTGGAAATGCAAAGATAATCCTGGATGACGTGAAGATCAACTGCCATGCTACCTGCTTTAAAGTGAGTCTATATGCCTCACCTTTTATATTTTTGTTTGAGTAGTAATTTAACATCAACATTGTCTGTTTGATAGTGTGAAGTGTGTAACAGCTCTCTGGGCCATCTGAAAGCTGGGGACAGCATGTGGATTTACAAACACATGGTGCACTGCGAGAGATGTTTTGAAGTCACCAGAGGTAAAACAGTCCATAATTATATTGGCAACATTTATATCAATGCTTTATTTGAAAAGTTAATTTCTTGTTTCCACAGACAAATGGAGGCGTTGACCTGTGTTGGAGGTTTTGCACGAAGAAGACATTCACTTGGATGTTAATGTTACGCATATTTCTATGGTTGCAGATCTTTAAATGCTAATCTCATGTTTGTTGAATTAAAAATATTATCTTGGGCCGGGGGCTTTTGATGTGTGCAATAAAGCAATATTATGTTAGCTGGAAATTAGGCTTGCTTATGACAGTATAGTTGCATACCTATTAATCAATAAAATAATGGGAGAGTGCATCATGCTATAAAAAGTTGATGCAGCACAATCTGATTTGCGTGTTTTTTTTGTTTGTTTTTTTTAATACAACTTTTATGTAGAAACGTCGTGCCCGAAGGCATTGACGGCTGGTTTCTTAAATATTAAAACATAGTATCAAAAATCAGCCTATGCTTGATGTCCCATAATTTGTTTTTAAAATTGTCCAAGGTGGGACAGTCCCACAGCTCGGGAGATTTGTTTAATAGCTTTGTTAAAAATAGGAATGGAGATCGGTCCAATGCTCGACTCGTGGGGAATTCTATGCCCGGGTGGACGAGTGTTTTATTCCGTGTTTGAATAGGAGTTCGTTTAATAATGGGACAAAAGGACTGGAGAGCCTTTGGGAGTAAACCACGTAACAGCTTGTAGCCATAGCACATCACTGCAAAGTTTGAGTTTGAGTTCTTCATAATCCCCATCTGTAACTAACTGTTCCTGTTTTTGTGTGTGTCTTTAGCAAACATGTATAGGGTGAAATAAAGGACTGAAATATATATTAATATTGTGCAAGAATACTTATGTATAATTATGTTCTTTTTATCACCACTGGGGGTGTATCATGCCTGTGTGTTCTTTACGCGGCGGTGGTGTGATGGGAGTTGCGCTGACCAATAGGAGCAGAGCTTTGCCGTCATCCCAGCAGCAGCAGCAGGAGCAGTAACAGCAGCAGCATCAGTGGCAGTGCATGCATGTCATAAACGAAGAAACCTGGACATCTCATCCAAACAACTGCGGAGTGCCCTCTGTGCGACAGCCCTGGTTTTCGTCTGCATCCCAATGTGCTTTGTACCAAATGGAAGCGGAGGTGGTGATCCCCCAGACAATGGCCGACGTTAACGGTAACAATAAAATGACCAACGCTGAGCTCGAGGTGTTAAAGCTTCAAGAATTGGTTCGAAAATTGGAGAAGCAAAACGAACAATTACGGACTCGAGCTAACGCTGTGAACCATTGCACCGCGGGCCCACCACAGATCCAGAACAGTACACTGTGTCCGGGAGAGACTTTGCTTCAAGATGTTGACACCCCGAGTCCGACAAAGGCACTGCGGTGTTCCAATGGATCATTGGACGAACCCTTTGCCTATTTTCAGCCAAGCTCCAAGTCTCCTGATGAGGCCGAAGATGACAATGCTGCCCCCGAACCGAGTGCGTTGGATGAGGTGGAGATTTTAGACTTGGGCTGTGT
Organism: Knipowitschia caucasica; assembly: GCA_964034765.1. NCBI lineage: Eukaryota > Metazoa > Chordata > Actinopteri > Gobiiformes > Gobiidae > Knipowitschia > Knipowitschia caucasica. Next base: position 26,191,506 of record OZ035837.1, on the reverse strand, counting down.
GCTGCCTCGGGACGAACCTGATAGATGGTAATATAACTATATTACTAAATATAGTGTTTTCCTCTGTCTGACGTGCCTGTGGAGCTATCAGGTTTACGGTCCAGCTTGCAGGTTATTCTTGTCCTGTTTACCGAATCCTCACTTTAGGGAGTATTCAAATTCATTATGAAAAACAAAGCTGATTCAGAGAATGCATTGTGCAGGTTTCTGATTCAGAGAATGCATTGTGCAGGTTTCTGATTCAGAGAATGCATTGTGCAGGTTTCTATTGTGAATGTATAGGAATTCACTAACATGATCTCTTCAGCCACTGATCAGACTTTAAACTGAGGTTTCTATCCCCTGCAGCCAAGTTGAAATAGACTACTCAACTGGTAACTCCGCTGACTTGTGAAGCGACTACTAAAGATATAGTATGATGTGTAGGGATGTGGAAAATAGAGCACAGCTCCACTATTCAACCCCTCCATTGCATTCAGAATAACTAGCAGGAAATGACCCATTTAAGTCCTGTCAGTGATGCCCTCTTTTCCAAGAAGAGAAAGGAAAAGGGACTTTAAGTTACCTGTAAATGGAATCACAATTAATTATTCCAATTGTAAAACGTAATTTAGAAATGCATTCCATTTCAAGTATTTACTGATTCTTATTAATCGTTTATTAGGTAGTATTTATGTGACATCACAACATTCCAAAGAGCCTGTAGTTGTAACTTGTAATTGTTGTGTAGCTGATAAACCTTTCATGGTAACTATGGTAACTGATAAAAGTCAGACCTCTAGTCATAGTTTCCAGGTCCTGACTTACAGTATATGAATAGAGAATTTGACATAACTTATCCGTTCATATCAACTATGGTCCAATTGTTTCCATAAATGGCCTGGAAGTTGTGACATTACTTACTTACTTACTGTTTTTTTCTCGTTTAACAAGTTGAGTTGAGTGTTTATTTATTTCGAGTTAAATGTATACCAAACAGACGTCATAGAACTTTCCAGCAAATCCTCCATTTACAATTACTTATTACAATATTGCACGTCATTGAAACGAAAAAGAGTGGGAGGAAGAAAAATTCTTATAAATTCCCACCCCTATTAATATAAGAAATGATTTAGTTTAAAACAATACTAATACAAATAATATTATGCCCTTTGAAATGCAACAAAAAAGTCTTAATTTTCCTCCAACACAATTCCACCGAACAGGACTGCTCATAATTGTGAACCATCATATTAAATATCTTTCGGCAGGTTGTATACGAGTCCCAAGGTGAGCCTAAATGGTGACATTGGCCTCAGTCCTCTCCGGTGGTGCAGGCAGGTCCTGGACCACCCAGGGCCAGAGATCCAGCTTGCCCGGATGACACTCTGCCACAGACTGGATCAAGGTAACATCTGGATTAACAGTTGGCTTGTCATGACATCAAACTATAAGCAGCACGTGCAGAAGGATTTTTGTGAGAGGATTACCCTGTGGTCAAACTAATTTCTGTCAATCTCTGGTGTCTTTTTATGAGAAATGTTGTGTCATGGTGGCAAAACAGTTAGGTAAGGTGCAACATAAATAAAGATTACTTAGGTTATATTTAGTATTCAATAATAACATTCATAGATGATTATTCTGCATTGTGTTACCATTGCAAAAGTAATAGACTTCCAAAACACCAAAAGTAATTGCCCACTTCCTCATAGCTGTATTTCATCCACATTTATCAGTGGATTTGGTTTTAAATGTTCAAACTTTACGTCCCATTTTTTTCTATTATTCAGCATATGAAATGGAGCCAAATAGAATCACACATACTGTGAATAATGGATAAGGATAGGTGGTCAGTTAAACTGAACTATTCAAGTTAGATAAGTACAAACCAATTTCAACATCATCACTGACAATTTGCCCAAGATAATGTTTTTAACATAAAGTCAATATGCTATGCTGAGGTCATAGAAACCTTGGAGAAAATCGGTATCAAACGTGCTATAATAATGTAATGATGTTATTATCATTATCTTACAATTATTGGTAATAAGGGGTTCAACTGAGCTACCTTGTCATGTTATACTTATTTTTTCATAAAAGGTGTCTGTAAGTGGTGCAAACATTGTAAAACGTTTTCATTCTTAACAAACACAGATGCAAAACGCTTTTTCTGTTGATCAATGCAATCAATGAAATATTTTAGTTCTACCTTAGGCCTGGTGTTGAAAAACTTTCTATGGAGGTCTTGATGTGAAAGGTTTGGTAACTACGAACTAGTCTATAACAATTATTGTTTTCATGTTCATGTAAACCAATGTTTTGAATAATACCAGTTTCTCGTTGAGCCATTTAACATAATATAATGCAGACTTCAACTGACTTTGAAAATGTGGGCTAGATAAACACGTGCAATCCCTACTTATGATAAGATTCTTTGGAAATAGCTTTTTATCCTTAATAATCACTGCGCAAAGCTACATTTATCTTGCTTCATCATCCGCTTCAATCCGAGCTTGAACCAAATCATGTAAAACATACATGGAAAATGTCATAAGCAGATAATCATGTCACAATCAGGAAACTAACATGGAAATTTTCTCACAGCTAAACGCTGGAAAGGAGTATCTCCAGTCCGTCCATACAGCTGTATAGATGGGTTTTCTTCTTATAACTACCCAGTCCTGCCTTTCTCCAAGTCACTATCAGAAATCAAAGGTAAACATTGTTGCATTCATTTTAGTTTATTTTTTTAAAATCACCAATTCATATTTTTTCAATTTCAAGTGTAGAGGAGGGGAGTAGGTGGTTTTATTGGTCATCAATGTTGCACTAGTGGTAAATAATCATGTGGCCTACTGGGTTTCCTCCTCGCACAACCAGTGATAGTGATATGGAAATGATCAGACTCTGCTTAACAAATTTCCCTTTCTCTTTTATCAGCTCCTGCGCCGTCTAGTCCACCTTTTCTTCTGCCCGCTGCCCCTCTCAGATCAAGTGACAGAGCACCCACCTTCTTATCAAACTCCACTTTACACAGTAAGATCCACATACACGAGGAAAACAGTGTATAAGACGTCATTCTCATGTGAGTCTGCACTTTTAGATCTTAGTCGACGACATGCAACAATCAGTCCTCAGTCTTCCCTGGACAGTGAAGTGGGTGTTTCAGAGTTGGAAGACGACTCGGTTTCAATGAGTTACAAGCTACAGGACATGACAGACGTGGAGGTCATGGCACGACTTCAGGAGGAGAGTGAGTAAGAGATATACATGAGAAACTTTAAAGTTTTTCTGTATTGAACCTTTTTTAAATTATTCAGATGAAAAATCTTGACCTCCAAGAGATCATGTTCCTGAGATTATGTATCTGTTGTCCTATAGGTCTCCGACAGGACTTTGCCTCTACCTCATCGACCACTAGCCGTCGCAGTTCCACTTTTTCCATACACTCCCTGAGGAGAAGTGAAATGGATCTGGAGGAAGAAGATGAAGAGGACGAAGGTTATGACCAGCTTCCTCCTCCTCAGCCTCGACTCTACCGCACTGGGTCAATGCAGCGAGCTGGCCTGCCCCACTCTCACACTTTTTCCTCCATAAGAGACTGCAGACGCAGCACCTCTCAGTTTTCACTAAATGGACTGCAACAGTTCTCTGGACCCTCCAGCCTCATCACAGAAGCACCCACAGTGCCAAATAACTGCACAGGTAAGCATGAAGGAATAGATTGTATAAACTATTGTATAACAAATCTTCCTGAACAACTTACTTTTAATTTATACGTTCTATTATTGTATATTTTCTCTTAATTGCGCAACCATTATTGTAATACATTGGAAGTCCAATCATTTATTTGAATATGCTTGCATAGACAAACTTCGACGAAGCATGCCCAATCTGATCCGCGCTCCAAGCATGCCCAGTGTTCCTAGCATCCCTTGCCTGTCAACCCTTGCCAACCCTGCACATGGCCCTTCATCTTTACCTTCAATGCCCACCCTCCGGAACAGCCAGAGTTTTGACTCATCCAGTGGACTTGCACGACTTCAGTCCTCCAGTAAGACTTTTAACATAGATTCATTGGCCTGTGCAAAGTTGAAAGTTATTAAAACATGTTAAACTAATTAACTTATTTTCATTTCAGTTCCTCCACCTGGTCAACTTAGTCAGCGTGTTCAGAGTGTGGGAAACTTCCCTTCGATGCCACGGAACCCTGTAAAAGCCACTGCCTATGTGAGCCCAACCATCCAGAACAGTCCCTCCTCTACAGGCCTGAGCACCTCCACAAGTCTAAATTCTATCTCCAGCTGTACAGCCTTGCCACAGCCCCTCAAACCTAGTAACAGCAGCTTAGTACCCCTGTCTTTAAAAAACAGCTCAAATCACCCCCCTCGAAGCTCTCTTCCCCGCCCTGCATCTTTTATAGGAGCAAATTTACGCACAAGCAAAATTTCACAGCCCACAAGGAGGTAAGTTCATGCATCTACTTATTGATCAAATGAGCTATGCATTATAGTAAAATGTGTACTTTATCTCTTTTCAGCTTACTTACTCCCCCAAAGAGCATTGCTGCCTTAAGTGCATTAAGAGATGGAAGCTGGAAAGATGGCTGCTATTAAGTTAACGAATAAGTAACTTGCTAATGGTGCACAGGGTTATACTGTATGAACTGATGGAGATTAGAGTTTGGAGATCTACACTTTTAGAACAGTCATTTTTGGACTAAGAGCCAAATAGTTAGGACTGATAAGATCAAAAAGCACTTCATTTGAAGTAAAGGTCCAGCAGGCTGGATCTATGAATTATTACTCATAAAAAGACTGAAACTGTTGGCTATTCTTTTTCTGTCAATGTCTTTGTGTTATTGACTGTACTTGTGTAACTTTAGTTATCATAATTTATCATTCCCACACTGTATTGTTTTATATTCCGCTACATCATGTTCCTTCGAAAGGTTGCCTGATTGTAATTTATATTTTAGCTTATATTTTAAGGGATTCAGTAACTTGTGAATCTTCCACTTGAGATTTGGTTTCTGTACAGCGGACTATTGTAGTGTTTCATTTACATACATGCAGCAGGAGCCCTGCACATGCTTTCTTAATTGAAATATAAAACTATTCAAAATGTGAAGACTATTTTTTCTCTTCATTGCACAAAATCTTCTTGGATAACTACAAGACTGAAGGCGTTTCAGGCTGTATGTTTTTTAATAAGTGATTTCAGTGACAAATCATTAACAGGCTTGCCTGTTTATTTTGAATCTCCTTAGTAACACTTAAGGCTCTAATGAAAAGTAGCTATATATATAAGAGACAATGCCCAACAAAGCACAGGAGGTGAGTGTGATGTTTGTTTTTTAGTACTAGACTAATTCTATTATTTTCATCAATATGATGCTTGTATGATTATAGGATGCTGTCATCAATTCAAAAACATTGCAAGACATCTCCTCCCAGCTTGGCTTTGAGTGGCCTGTCCTTGCATACGAGCTTGGCTTTAACAGATCTGAAATTGCTAGATTTCACACCAAACACTCCGACAAAAGAAACCAAGCAAGAGCCATGTTGGAGAGCTGGTAATGCATATTTATTATACGCCTTTACAATATTCCTTATGAGCTTTGTAAACTTTGATCTAGAAAACATGTGTCTGCGTCTTTTGGTAATTTATTTCCAATTCAGGTCAGAGAAATCGTTTGAAAAGTCCAACAAAACAAAACTGCTCCAGGATGGACTCGAGCGAGCAGGGAGAAGGGATCTCGCAGATAAATTACGTTGCATTCACTGGGGCCACCAGAAGCTGAGCCGCAAGGTGGAGCTGCCCTCCGCTTTTCCTTTTCTTATCACAGTGCACAAGACCATCCACGACCAAGAGGGGATGAAAAGAATCAACGACCCCAACCGTAAATACATGAACTCCAAGTAAATGTATACAAATATAAATGTGTGTGTAGACACATTTAAAAATCCATACATAAAATACATTAGTTAGCTATGTATTTTTTCGGAAGCTTAACGTATGGTTTCTTTATTTTACAATTGAGTGTTATTATCTTTATTATTATTTTTTTTTAAATAGGTTAGTAGTATGAGTTAAAGCGATAGACAGTTCAGTCTATCATCTAAGGTCTAATGCAAAGGATTCCTTTCAAAGTAAAATAAAGTATTATTTCTTCCACATTACAATATGAATTGAAGTAATAGTTTTGACATGAAATGCTATAGGTTTGAATTATGCATTACTAATGATATTGTAATCAGTGAAAATTAGGTATATGTAAGTATAACAAAAGCTGGGCGGACCACTTATTTTGTGGAAATTTTATTCTGTTAGAATCCAGCGGAAAAAAGCACTGAATCCAGCCATCTGTTATTTTACAACGGGACTGACTGCGCTCAGATGAAATCCGTGTGGTTGTCTGTATTTACAAAGCTAAGAATGACTCTGGGCAGAACAAGGACTTCACGATCTATCAAAAGGGTACGATAAATCCAACGCGTTGTGACGTTGTGTTTTCGTGGACGCCGGCGGTGTATTTCAGCCACGAGATAACGTCTTCTGAAATACGCTAAACGCCTTGATGTGAATGAGCCAGGCGTCGTCAGAGTGTTTCTAATCGGCGATGGCCTCAGCCTTGACCTGCTTCGGGGGTCCGGAGGTGGTCGAGGACGCGGATCACGCGCGAGCACTTCTGAAGCAAATGAAACTTTTGTACGACTGTCATCTGCTGGGCGATGTGACTATTGAAGTTGAGAGTGAAGGGGAGTTACAGGAGCATGGCAGCGACACTGCCTGTGCAGACAAACCACAACTTTTCCTGTGTAGCCGTATTGTTCTTGCTTCGGCCAGTCCCTACTTTAAAAGTATGTTTACTGGAGGCTTGAATGAAACTTTGTCACAGAGAGTGGTCATCCGAGGAGTGGATGCAGAGTCCATGTCAGTGATAATAGACTATTGTTATACAGGCAGGGTGGCTATCACAGAGAGAAATGTACAAAGACTGTATGCTGCATCTAACATGCTTCAGCTTGAATACATTAGAGAATCTTGCTCTAGTTTTATGACAAGGCGGCTGGACATATACCCCAGTTACCTAATGTAACTAAGGTTCTATGAATATGTTGCGAAGCCCTTTAGGCTTCGCTAATGCATATCTCTCGGAAGCATCGCTTCCCGCCCTGAGAAGATCAAACGATCCACCCTCCAATCACCTTCACGTCCTGGCGTAGGTCTGTCCCCTATAAAAAGGGTCATGCACCACAGCTCTTCTCCTTTCGAACTCAGCCGAATAAGAGAGGGCAGGCCTGCTGGGCTCGAAGCTAAAGGGCTTCGCAACATATTCATAGAACCTTAGTTACATTAGGTAACTGGGGTTTCTATTTCATATGTTGCTTCGCCCTTTAGGCTTCGCTAATGCATAACATAGCGAAGCCCAGACCAATGTACTCCCAGCAGGCATGAACTCTGGTGATTGGAGCAAACTCGTGACCCTCCTGCTCATACCGCAACCAAGCGGTAGAAACGGAGGTCCTACGAGCCATAGAGAAAGGGATGCAGGGCTACCTCTCCCAAGAGTGCCCGCGCATTCCCCAACCTGCAAAGCAGGAAAGAATTCAGAACAAACCTGGGCAGGCAGCCTCTCCCAAGAGCACCTGAACCCCAGGAATGTAGAGCAGACTGCAGAAGGGTCTAGGCCGCCTCTCCCAAGAGCGCCTACCCCTACTGCAGAGGTGTCCAGGCCGCCTCTCCCAAGAGCGCCAACACCTCTCCACATAACCCTAGACGAAGGAGGAACTAGGGCCGCCCTGCACTCAAAACCGAATGAGCCACAGAGTCAGAGGCCACATCTAGTAGGTAAAACTGCACAAAGGTCGAGGGGGAGGACCAAGACGCCGCTCTGCAGATCTCCTCCACCGAAGTGCCACGGAACAAAGCCACCGAAGCGGCAACCCCGCGAGTGGAGTGAGCCCTCAACTGGGCCGGAGGCGGCAAGCCCTGAGCCTCATACGCCAAACGAATAGCAAGGCAAAGCCAGTGGGCCAAGCGCTGTGGAGACAAAGCAGCACCCTGACTCCTGGTGCCAAACCCGACAAACAACTGATTCGACCGTCTGAGGTCAGACGTGCGGTCCAAATAGCATCTCACAGCCCTGATCGGGCAGAGACTATGACGCCGCTCTTCCTCCTCCGAAGCATGCGGAGGAGGGAAAAACGGTCTCACCCTGATCACCCTAGATCTGAAAGATGACGTGACGACCTTGGGCTGGAATGCCGGGTTAGGCCACAACTCCATCATGCCCTCCCGATCGGGGAGGGACAAACAAGACGGCTGCATGGAAAGGGCGCACAGATCCCCAGACCTCTTGGCCGAAGCCAACGCCAACAACAATGCCGTTTTGTAGGACAAACAGGCAATGGTCGCATTGTCCAGGGGTTCAAATGGAGGCCCCGACAGACCAGCTAAGACCACCTGAAGGTCCCAAGACGGAGCCGACCGCCGGAGGGGAGGTCTGATCCTGCGGGCCCCTCGGAGAAAGCGCTTCACCAAGGGGTGGCTACGCGCAGAGTGGCTACCAAACCCCACGTGCCCTGTGGTAATGGCCGCCGCGAACACACCCAGAGTGGCGGCCGCCCTTCCCTTCTCCAGCAAAAACTGGAGAAAAGCCAAGACCTCCTGGATGGAACACGAGGTGGGGTCCAGGCCTCTGTCCACGCACCAAGAGGCGAAGAGTTTCCAGCGAACCTCATACGCTTTGGTGGTGGATGTAGCCCTCCCACCCTGAATAGTAGCGACCACTGAGGGAGGGAGACCAAGGCTCAACAGTTTCCCCCTTTCAGCCTCCAGACCATGAGCCTGTGTCCCAGGACAGGGCGTGAGTAAAGGGCTCCCCCTGCCTGTCTCAGAGCATCGGGACGGTCCGGAATGGGCCAAGGCGGACCGAGCGCCATGCTCACCAGGTCCGGATACCACCTGGCTCCCGGGCTGTCCGGCGCCACCACCAGGATGGAGACCCCCTCCCTCCTTACCCTGTAAAGTAGGGCTGCCAAGAGCCGGAGAGGCGGGAAGGCGTAGAGGAGACCGTTGGGCCACGACCTGTGCGCCATGGCGTCCACCCCGAGAGGGGGCTCGTCGCTGGACCTGAGCGAGAACCAGAGTGGGCACTGTGCGTTCTCTGCATTTGCGAAAAGGTCGGCCACCGGTGTTCCGAACCGGAGCCAGACCTCCGCCACGACCGCTGGGGCGAGACCCCACTCGTCCCGCAAGGCCCCGCCCCTGGACATCCTGTCGGCGGCCACGTTGCGCTCGCCTGGGATGTGACGGGCCCTCAGAGAGGCTAGGTGAACGTTCGCCCACAGAAGAACCTCCACTGCTAGCCTGTGAAGGGCGGGGGACCTGGTCCCCCCCTGCCTGTTCAGGTAAGCTGCCACAGTGGTGTTGTCCGTCCGAACAATCACATGTTGGCCCTCCAGTCTGGTCACAAAATGGGCCAGCACTAACCGCACCGCCTCCAACTCCAGGAGGTTGATGTGCCCCAAGGGGGAGGACCAAACGCCTCCTGCCGAGTGGTGGCCGAGCACGCCTCCCCAACCGCTCAGTGAGGCGTCCGTGAAGACCTCGATGTGGTGGTCCACCAGACCCATTCGAACTCCCTCCTGGAGTCGACCTGGGGACAGCCAGAAGGCGACGTCGTTCCGAGCCCTCTCCGACAGTCGCTCCCTCCGTGATAAACCCCTGAGGTGTGAGAACCACCTCTGGAGATATCGCATGTGCAGCAACCCCAGTCTCACCACTGGATGGGCTGCTGCCATCATGCCCAAGAGTGACCGGATCTGCCGCGGTTGGACCCGAGGTTCGCCCAGAACGACCCGGCCCAGGTTTTGAACCGCCGCTTGTCTCTCCGGCGAGAGTGAAGCCGTCATGCTCCTGGAATTCAAGACCAGCCCCAGATACGAAATCTCCTGGGCCGGGCACAGGGAGCTTTTGTCCATATTGATCACAAACCCTAGCCGGGCAACGTGGTTCATCACTCTGGACGTGTGATCCTGCGCCTCCTCCCGAGAGGAGGCCAGGATCAGCCAGTCGTCTATATACGTCAGTATCCTGAGGCCCTGACGCCGAAGGGGTTCTAGCGCCGCCTCCACACACTTGGAGAAGGTGCGGGGGGCTAGGGAGTAGCCGAACGGGAGTCGGCAATACTCGAAGCACCCCCCTCCCACAGAAAACCGGAGGAACTTCCTGTGCCCCAGAGCAATGGGTATGTGGAAATACGCGTCTCTGAGGTCCACGGAGGACATCCAGTCCCCGGGCCTGATGCTCAGCAGCAGCTGTTTGACTGTGAGCATGCGAAACGGTCGCTTGGCTATGCAGCCGTTGAGGACGCGCAGGTCCAGAATGGCCCGCACCCCCCCGCTCTTTTTGGGAACAATGAAGTATGGAGAGTAAAACCCTGTCCCTGCCTTGAGCGGGTCTACCTCCGCTACCGCGCCGCGCTGCAGAAGCGCGTCGACCTCCCTGTGAAGCGCCACGGCGTCCTCCGGGCTGCATAGCCTTGTCTGGAGAATGCCGCAGAAAGGAGGGGGCCGCCGGGAGAACTGGAGAGCATAGCCCCGATGCAGCACTCTGCGTATCCACGGTGTTCCCAGGAGCCCTGCCTGTTCCCATACGGTGACAAAATGAGTCAAGGGAAGCACGGCGGGATGGGAGGAGGGAGTAAGGCCCGGCCCGCCCACAGACGTCCCTCCTGGGGAGGCATCGGATAGTGGGGGGCCCCTGGGAAAAGGGCTGAGCCCTAGCTGCGGCCCTGGGCCTTTTCCCGGGCGGCAGAGTGAGGGCAGACGCGCTGCGCTTCCGTGGAGCAGAGCCCCCGCACCCCAACACTGCGGACTGAGGGGGGGCCGGGCAGGCCCACTTATCGCTCTGGACCGTGGGGGGCCCCTGAGAAGAGGGCCGAGCCCTGACTGCGGCCCTGGGTCCTTCACCGGGTGGCAGCGTAAGGGCAGGCGAGCTGCGCTTACGTGGAGCCGAGCCCCCTTTCCCCAGCACTGAGGACTGAGGGGGGGCCGAGCAGTCCCCCTTAATGCTCTGGATAGTGGGGGGCCCCTGGGAGGAGGGTTGAGCACTAGCTGCGGCCCTGGACCTATTTCCGGGTGGCAGCCAGAGGGCAGGCGTGCTTTGCTTCCGCGGAGCCGGGCCCCCGCCCCCCAACACTGGAGACTGAGGGGGGGCCGAGCAGTCCCCCTTGTTCTTCTGGATAGCTGCGGCCCTGTGCCTCTCACACGGAGCGCTGTGAGCTGGTGCTGCTGGCGCACAAGGAGCGTAGGAGGGGAGCGCACGGTCACGCACTCCCTGCCCGCGGGAGGCGAAACCACGGGGAGTGCACTGCGAACCTGGAGCCTGCCTCCAACGTGCCACCTCGCAGCGCGTTGAGAGAGGCTCCAGACGCCCTGTAGAGGAGCAGCGTTGGCCAATTGCTGAGTGAGAGGGAAAAGGGAAAGAAGTTGGCTCTTTATGGGAGTAACGGGCCTGCTTGCGGCCTTTATTAAAGTATTTCCCTCCCCTCCCTGTAGTTGGAGAGCCGGGGTGGCTGCCGCTCCCCCGTTGGTCACGAGCTCGCTGTCTCCCGCGCACAGGACCCAGAGCGCCTCCAGGCTCTGAACGATGCGGGGGGGCCGGGCGGTCACGGGTTCTTCGCTCCGCATAACCCGGACGCCGTGCCGTGGGACGAGGAGCCCGCGGAGGGCGGAGATGCTGTGCCAACTGAGCGGAGGTCTTGGACGCTGTTTCCATCCGCTCCACGAGGGTCTGGATGTCTGGTCCAAACAAGGAAGAGGAGGAGAGCGGCAGATCCAGAAGGCGCCGCTTATCAGCATCCCTGAGAGGTGACAGGCCCAACCAGAGATGGCGGCAGGCGACCTGGGCCGCACACATGGACCTACCACCGTCCACCGCTAAGCCCTGTGCCATGCGGAGGAAGGTGGCCATAGTATCCTCAGCCTCCTCGATCTCCGTCCGGGAAAGCTCCTCCCGACCCCGGATGAGAGTGTCGAGGGAAGCAGCGAGGAGAGTCATGTTATTTGCCAAAGCAACGACCTGTGTTGCATTGGCATAACATCTGTCGAGCATGGAGATGGTCAGCTTGTCCCGCTCGGAGGGAGCTGCCAGTCCAGACCACGGAGATGAAGCTGGAAGCAGAGACAGGCGCACTCCGTCTTCTATGGGAGGAACGCCTGACGGCCTAGGCCATGCGTCCACTCCTGCATACACTCCGTACGCCAAGGCCGGGGATTTGGCTGCCATGGGCCTATCCCACTCACGGCTGGCATAATGCAGCAGCGGTTCCATCCTGGGAGCAACCACCTCGCGTCTGCGTCGTCGGGGGGAGGGAGCGAGGGACTGTAAATAGTCCACCGGAGGCGAGGCGGGCTGGACCGGCATCGCCATACGCATCCTGACCACAGCCGATGCGGTCAAATGCGAGAAACGATCCAGGGGATAGCGCTCGCGTTGCCCCACCTCCTGGGAGTAGGAGGACTGGGCATCCTCCTCGCAGGGCTCCACCAACTCCCCCTCATCGTCGTCGGACCCTGGTCCAGATCCAGAGCCTGACATCTCCGCTGATCCAGGCGAAGCAGCAGTGTGGGCGGAGGGTGGCACACCATGAGCGAGGGCACCCTGGGCATCACTACAGGCGGCGTTGAGTAGCCCGCTGCGCCTGTCGCGCTCCTCCCTGGGGAGCGCGAGGCAAGCCACACAGCTGGGGCTTTCCTCCGCGGCATGACGCCAGCCCAGGCAGAAGACGCAGGACTCGTGGCGGTCAGCCAGGGAAAGTGCCGCTGGGCACGAGTCGCAGACCCGCAGCCTGACACCGGAGGGTGACAGATCTTCAGGCGCGGCGAACTTGCTTGATGACATCCTATTCCAATGATCGAAGCTTCTCTTAGGCAAGCTGAGAGAGAAAGGAGAAGAGCTGTGGTGCATGACCCTTTTTATAGGGGACAGACCTACGCCAGGACGTGAAGGTGATTGGAGGGTGGATCGTTTGATCTTCTCAGGGCGGGAAGCGATGCTTCCGAGAGATATGCATTAGCGAAGCCTAAAGGGCGAAGCAACATATGAAATAGAACCAACTGTGTCATGGTTTTGAAATTTGCTGACACTTTTGATAATCCAGAGCTTAAGTATAATGCTCAAGCTTATATAGCTAGAAACTTCAGTTTTCTGTGCAACACTGGAGAATTATGCAGTTTGGACTTAAAACAACTGAAAGAACTGCTTTTGTTGGATTCCTTAGATGTTGACTGTGAAAGAAAAGTATGCTCTGTTGCTTTACAATGGATTGAAGCAAACTCTTCACAGGAAGATGCAGTTCAAGTTCTTAAATGTGTGCGATGGGACTTATTTACCGAAAAAGACAAGTGTTACCTTGAAGGTCTTATGACACGGCCTGTCCTTGATGCTTACATTGCGTCAGTTTTCAACTCTGCTCCGGATAGTAGCTGTGGACCTCCTGCTTCTTTGCCAAAACACAGAATTGGTGTGAGTGCCAAAGAAATGATTATTTTCTTTGGTTTGCCAAATGATAACATTATGTGCTGTGATCCTTATTCAGAGGACCTCTACTTTATGTCTCCTCCCCTTCAAGACCTAAGCAGCCAGGATTACAAACGCTTTACTGTGGAGTCTTTAAATGCTTGTGCAAGCCCAGAAAACAACCTGTACCTCGCTTCGCACCTATCAAAGCATTTCTGGCTATACAACCCAGTGAAAAACTCATGGCAGGAGTTGGCAGAGAGAACTCTTGGGAGAATCCACTCAGGGATGGGATACCTTAATGGTCATGTGTACCTTTTAGGTGGAAGGAACCCTGTTACGGATGCCAGAATAAAAGAAGTTGAATGTTACAGCATTCAAAGGAACCAGTGGACATTTGTCGCTCCTCTGCCTCACTCTCTAGGGAAAATGCAAGTAGTGGCATTGAATGATCACTTGTATGTTGTGAATAAAAGACGAATGCTTTGTTACGACCCCAAGAAGAACCGCTGGCGTCACTGTGGGTCTCTGAGGCGAGACAAGCTACACAAGGCTTGTGTTTTTCAAGACCAAATTATTTGTGTTTGTGACATTCCTGTTGTGAAAGCCTACAGTCCGACCAGAGGGGAGTGGAGGAGACTGCGTGACATTCCCATTGATAGTCGTGCTTTAAATTACCAGGTGATCCAGCACAATTGCAAGCTGCTTCTCCTCACACAAACTCTTCTGCAGCATAATAAAAACAGGGTGCTCATCCATGAATATGATCCAGCACGGGACAGTTGGAAGGGTATTATGGCGGTTTATGTGTCCACCTTGGGCCCTGTGTGTGTTTCAATGCGTGTTTACCCAGCATGCCTCAGTTCAGCTCGCAAGTTCTCTGTAGAGGAGGATGATGACAGTGGATCCAGCGCTGATTGGGACTTTGATGGACTGACAGACGCAGACACAGATTCAGGAAGCTCAAGCTCATTTTCAGATGAAAACTGGTAGTGGGCATTACTTGACTGATTACTATTTATGAAAGATGATTTTTAAATGTTTTTGGGTGATCACATATTCACAGCCACAAATCAAAATAGCCACTCATCTGAGACTTAACCTTGAACCAAATCTGGACGTGCTGATCTAGAACTCAACAGAAGTTCTTATTATGACAAGTGACAAGTATTTATTATGACAAGTGATATTTATTTAACATAATACGAGTATTATGTTAAATAAATATGTTGTGGATACATAAAGTAACACAAATAAAATTCAAACTTGCAAAATCTGCATGGCCAGTGTTTAGTTTTTATTGTACTCTAAATTGTCTCCACGCATTTACATATCCTTTAATGCTATTTGGGCAAAGGTTCTGTTGGTTAGAAACCCAATAACACTACAGTTAGATTTTGCATTACAAGCCAAACATTCTGAGAAGTAAATTATTATGTCTACATTTTAAAATTAGATTATACAATCAGAAATTCGAAATATAGTCGCAAGCTGCGATGAACAGCCCTCGCCTTCATCAAAGGTGCCATAGAACAGGAGTCCCATACATGCCCCTTTTCTCCTTATTTCACTTCCTACCGGTTGTTAGGCACTACCATACCCTTTTGTTTTGCTTTTCTCATGTTATGGAACTTAAATGTATAAAACAAATTTTGCCTGTGAGACTTTAGACATGTACCTTTTGGCTGTGCCATTGCTTTAGCCACATGGTAAAAAATAATGCGTCTCATTGACTGTTTTGATCAAGATACCAAACTGAATTGTGTGAAAAATTGTGAAAAAATGTTGTAATAACCTTTTGTTGATTATGCTTCATAATAAATGTTCTTTACTCTGCAGTAAACTAATGCTAACGTGGCAAATTTAGGGCTGGGTGAATGTCACAGCAATAACCTTCAATTTTAGAATCTCAAATCTGACAGAGCGGAGGTGCAGTGGTTAGCACTTGTGTTAGAGAGGTGGTCCTGGACCTTTCTGTGTGGAGTTTGCATGTTTTCCTCTGTGTAGCCAGTTCCCTGTAGATAGGTGACAATGTTGCACCATCTTTTTAGAGTCTATTTAATAATTTGCTTGAGGATTGAGGATTAAACTAGAATTTTAAACCGGAGTTCACCAAAGAAATTGGCAAAAAAAATGAGAGACTGGTGTGAGGTTCATTCTGAATTCTAAATTGAGTATAATTTGGTATTTGCCTAAACTTCAGTTGAGTAGATATCTTTTGGGAATAAGAAGGTTCATACTGGATAGTGGAGGTTCATACTGGATTAAATCAGTACTCTTTGAAATTTACTAATTGCAGCTTGCAGCCCCATCCAGTATGGTTTTTATTTTAATATGTATTATGTATTGTCCTGCATTTGTAAAAGAAATACAGGTAATTTATAATCTACTCCTGATCACATATTGGTAAAATTTAATGTTAAACACATAAGTTTGGGCAAATTTTGGATTTTTTAAAACGTAAGAGGTACCTAAAATTCCTGAATTTCACAAGGACCTGCACATTAGGTACAGCCTGGAAGGTAAAGGTGACAGTATAGTACCCGTGTGTGTGTGTTATTTTATATAATTTTGTTAAGCATGCTATTAAACGAATTAAAAGTATTATGTGTTTTCTATCAATACATTAAAACGTTCAAACAGTGAACAACATACTTTGACGATCTCAGTCAATTATACTGGACTAGTGGCTCCGACAAGTGGTCAAATTCTGTCACTAACGCTGACGATAATACTTCCAGTATATACAATGTTTTTGAATAAATTACCACTGATTTACAAATCATATATAATATGATGCTGTATAATATTTAAATACGTGAACTCTTAGTGCCTGTGCGAATTGTACTTTCGTGGTGGATTTGCATTTCCCAAGTGTGTTTGAACGCACCACGTTAGCTCTTCAGTTTGGTACGCTGCTCACGGCGTGTCTCTGCCGCCATGGAAACACTTGACCAAACTGCGGGTTTTATCCTCAGGACCAAGCGCTGTTAAGGCACAAGACGCTGAGCTAAAGTGCAGGAATAAGGTAGGATATCTGAGATGTTACTGTTGTGTGCGTGTCACAGACCGGGTATGTATAACGCCTGCTGTTTAAGCTATGCTTCATTTATTATCCTCTTATCTTGCTGCTTGTTTTGTTCTGTCTTGTTAAGTTACAGCCCTGCAGCTAACAGTTAAGCTAGCTAGCAGGATGTAGGTCGTTTTCGACTGTATATAACGCTAGTACATTGTATACAATACACTACTGTCTATGGTCGCGTTACGTCGGAAATATGAATGGCGTCTTTTTGTATGCTACATTTAAAGCTGGAGTACTTAATTTAAAAAAAAATAAAATGATGTAATAAAATATATGTAACTCGTCCCACATGCATTTATTTTTGGCCTCAGTCAAATCTGTTGATACATTTTTTCAGTGATAAAATCAGTACTAGCCCTCACTCAGCGAAACAGCTTTCAGTACGTGTTCTCAAAATTAAACCAGACTCATATTGTTGTAATAAACATGTATTTATGAAACAAAAAGGTTAGGTACTCCAGCTTTAATGAATGTTTTCTCATATTCAAAATGTGTACTATAAGTATTATTAGTATTATATATTTTTTATTCTACACCCACGATTTGTTATCATCTTGAATTTGATAGATTCTACATACCTTAGCTATAACATATTTATTACACCAACATTGCATACTGTACGTTCCATGTGTTTAATTTATTAAGTCCAGGTTTTAATTCATTCAGGATGAACATTGCTGATATTTGTGATAATGCCAAGAAGGCGC
Source organism: Knipowitschia caucasica (assembly GCA_964034765.1). Taxonomy (NCBI): domain Eukaryota; kingdom Metazoa; phylum Chordata; class Actinopteri; order Gobiiformes; family Gobiidae; genus Knipowitschia; species Knipowitschia caucasica. The sequence goes on along the minus strand of OZ035837.1, from coordinate 26,174,208 downwards.
GTGAATATGCACTTCTGGGTAACTATGACTCCTCCATGGTGTATTATCAAGGGGTTTATCAGCAGATCCATAAGCATTGTCAATCACTCAAAGATCCTGCTCTCAAAGTCAAATGGCAACAGGTACAAGTCTTATCATCTCTAATATTTTATTTCTGTAGTTTCTGTATCTTGATAAGTACATCATGTGATATGTGTGTTCTCTTGTTTGTAGGTGAGGCAAGAACTAGCTGAGGAGTATGAACAAGTCAAAAGCATCGTGGGAACTCTTGAGAGCTTTAAGTCGGACAGGCCAATTTACATCCCCACCTCAGAGGAGCGACCTGAGGATCCAGCAGTGTGGCCTCCTCCCACTCCAGCAGAGCACAAGTAGGATAACTCCTATATTTAGATCATGAACAGCTTATGTTGTACATTAATTCACTCAGTTAGCCTTCCTTAACTCTACGTTATACGGGACAGAGCAGCTCCATACTTGGTCAAGATATTTTTTAAGACTTTAAATGCCTCATTAATTCAATGTAATGCCATCAAGGTTAATAATAAGATGAAGGAAGGTCAAGGAGAGATACTTTATATGAATATTCACGAGGGAAATGTTTGTGGTTTGAACAAACTACTGCAAGGGACTGCATAACTGCCTATAAGACCTCAATCATTCTATCTAGGGATCTATACGTAATTTTTTGCTTGTTTGTACAGAAATCCTGTTCCACTAAAGCGGCCCTCCAGTGGTGTAAAGCAACAGAAAAAGGACTCACCTGGTTTACAACAACGCAGCGGCGGACATGTAAACCGTGGCCAAGACAAACCAAAAGCTGAACGACCAGGGAATAAAAATGCAAGAGCAAAATCCAAAGATGAGCTGGTAAGTAGCGGTAAAAGAAGATCATATGTGAGTACAATTCTACCTACTGAACTTTACTTCATAAGGCCTCTGGAGAACCAAAAATATTTGACGGCACAGGATATGACAGTGACCTTGTTGATGCCCTGGAGAGAGATATCATTTCTCAAAATCCAAACATTCACTGGTATGTGGAGTATTTGTTTTATACAGACATAATGTATGAATTACTTAAAATGCCTGTCTTGATTGTCTTAATAAAGGGAAGATATTGCGGACCTGGAAGATGCCAAGAAGCTCCTAAGAGAAGCAATGGTCCTTCCAATGTGGATGCCTGATTTCTTCAAGGGCATTCGTCGCCCCTGGAAGGTAACAGATCAGCTTAATAGTGCATTTGCATGCATTTGTCTATTTTTAGAACCAAATATCTCATAGTGTTTGAGAAATTCAAAAGGAATAATTCTTTCTTTCAAATAACTTTATTGAACAGGTTTTGATCATTTATTTGTATGTATTAATATGTAGCGATGAGTTGGGGCCTGACAAACCAGAGAACTCCCTCCTTGTCGGGGGTGTGGCTTGCCAAGCTAGGGGCTTGTACTCATGTGACATTTCTGCCCCTAGGCTCACCATGTGAGAGATAATTCTTCATTGGAAATGAAACGGCACTGTGTCTTTATTCGTCTGATGTATGCTTACATACTTGAGATAGTGTGCATTGTGTACAGACTTTGTTTTATAAGTTATATACAACAGATTATTATAACTTAATATACTGGTAACGATTAACAGCCAGTATTTTGGTATTTAGTCAAGTATTTGGTAATATTTTTCATGTCATTGGTTATAAATAATAATCCATTACATATAGTGGTTTTTGGACGCTTAAAACCACTTCATGTGGCTCATTCACTCAATACACAGCAATGGTAAACTATATCTGTAGCCACAGCTGCCCTAGGGCAAACTGACCGAAGCAAGGCAACAAATCTGACCCAATTGCCTCTCTGACCACTACCAGTCTTTCAACTACACACAGACTCATGGAAAGTGGGTTGTGTCTTTCCAAAGAACACAACAACACTTTGGCACTTGGTAAGGGATAGCCACAGCCGCCCCACTGTGGCAGTTGTTTTTCTCAGAACTAATCAGGCTCTGTCTTGTTTATCCTCTGAGATTGCACTAGACCAGACGTTCACATGCAGGTGGTGCATAAGTGACCACATTTAATAGTATCTCTTTTTTTAAATCCCTTCTTTAGGGTGTGTTAATGGTTGGTCCTCCAGGGACTGGAAAGACCATGTTGGCCAAAGCTGTTGCAACTGAATGTGGAACTACTTTTTTCAACGTATCGTCCTCCACTCTCACTTCCAAATATCGAGGCGAGTCAGAAAAACTTGTTCGCCTGCTGTTTGAAATGGTCTGTTTCTATAAAAATCGTTCTGTTCATTAAAAAGATAGCAGTACTTGTAACCATCTCCTTTGTGCTACCCAGGCTCGGTTTTATGCACCAACCACAATCTTCATAGATGAAATTGATTCAATATGTGGGAGAAGAGGGACATCTGATGAACATGAAGCGAGTCGTAGGGTCAAATCAGAGCTGTTAGTTCAAATGGATGGTAATGGCATTCCTAAAATATGGATTATCGACCAATACTAATACAATTAAGATAACTTATTCTTATAATGCATACTTTGTTTGTTGACAAGGTGTTGGGGGGGCAAGTGAGAATGATGACGCTTCAAAGATGGTTATGGTCCTTGCTGCCACAAATTTCCCCTGGGACATAGATGAAGCATTACGACGACGCTTGGAGAAACGTATCTACATCCCCCTACCCACAGGTTTGTCTGCTTTCGATTACTGTACAGTGATAACTGTAGTAATACAATTGTAAAGCGCTTTGTGTTTATATTATATAATACAATTCAAAAGTAAAAACTGTATGTCTGATTGATTTACTAGTGTTTATGTGTATTTATAGCTGTTGGTAGAGTAGAACTACTGAAAATCAACTTGAAAGAAGTGGATATAGCAGATGATGTGGATCTGAACATGATTGCTGAAAAGACTGCTGGTTTCTCTGGAGCAGATATTACTAACGTGTGCAGGTAATCAAACCCAGGACCATCTTGCAGTGAAGTACAAGTGCTAACCGCTGTGCCAGTGTTCAAGCTAGACCCAGTCAAGTCAAGAGTTACATTAAACTCTTTACGCTTACACATATAACTAAACACTAAAATGATTGTTGTCTCAAATAAAGGGAGTTGTCTCAAATAAAGTGTCACAAAAACAAAACCTCAAAGTTACGACAGAAAAGAGACAAATTCGCATACCAGCCACACAGAGTGTGGCCTTAAGTGGAGAGTGACTCCCGGTGGGGAAGCTGGATTGGCCAGGTGCAGCGCTGCTCCTCCAATCAGCACCTGAGTCACAGACGTCTGGGAGGTGGGAGGGCCAGTTGTTCACCAATCACAGGCCAGGGATCTCAAAGAAGGAGGGGGTTAGCAATCTACAGGCCTAGGGCCGTAACAGAAAGATAACCAGGTCCTGTCAGAAATGAGTTTGCTCTCTCCTCTCCATCTCTGTAGGTTAAACTCCCTCACACATTTACTGTAGAGAATGGTGGAAAGGAGGAAGGTATATAGGAGACACAGGTTGACCCACTGGTCATAACCAGGGAGCGCAGCCGATCACTGATGACACGATTGCTGTGGTCTAACTATCTGTAGTAGCCCCTATCATTTGTGTTTGGTCAAAGAAATCTAGAAAAGAACAATGCAGGCTGTAAAGAATAATTCAGACTGCAAAAATAAAAAAAGCCAATATCATAAATCAGTCAGAGCAACATTAATGGGGAGTAAAAAATAATCAGCGCAAATGAACAATGAAAAAAATACATGAATGCAGCCAGAAAATAATAATAAGGCGTAATTTTAAACAGAAAAGTCGTGAGATCTTTTTTTAAAAATTGCCATTTTTTACATACAGTGGGGCCAAAAAGTATTAGTCAGCCACCAATTGTGCAAGTTCTCCCACTTAAAATAATGACAGAGGTCTATAATTTTCATCATAGGTACACTTCAACTGTGAGAGACAGAATGTGAAAAAAAAATCCAGGAATTCACATTGTAGGATTTTTAAAGAATTTATTTGAAAATTATGGTGGAAAATAAGTATTTGGTCACTTCAAACAAGGAAGATCTCTGGCTCTCACAGACCTGTAACTTACCGAAGCTCTTCGGTCCTCCACTCGTTACCTGTATAAAAGACACCTGTTTGAACTCATTATCTGTATAAAAGATAGCCGAAATGTAGCCCAAAACGATATTTCAACCACTGATAATCTCCCTCGATCTGGGGCTCCACGCAAGATCTCATCCCGTGGGGTCAAAATGATCATGAGAACGGTGATCAAGAATCCCAGAACCACACAGGGGGGACCTGGTGAATGACCTGCAGAGAGCTGGGACCAAAGTAACAAAGGTTACCATCAGTAACACACTACGACGACAGGGAATCAAATCTTGCAGTGCCAGACGTGTCCCCCTGCTGAAGCCAGTGCATGTCCAGGCCCGTCTGAAGTTTGCCAGAGAGCACATGGATGATACAGCAGAGGATTGGGAGAATGTCATGTGGTCAGATGAAACCAAAGTAGAACTTTTTGGTATAAAGTCAACTCGTCGTGTTTGGAGAAAGAGTTGCATCCCAAGAACACCATACTGGTGAAGCATGGGGGTGGAAACATCATGCTTTGGGGCTGTTTTTCTGCTAAGGGGACAGGACGACTGATCCGTGTTAAGGAAAGAATGAATGGGGCCATGTATCGTGAGATTTTGAGCCAAAACCTCCTTCCATTGAGTTAAATTTCTGTTATTGACCAAATTTCCACCATAATTTACAAAGAAATTCTTTAAAAATCCTACAATGTGAATTCCTGGATTTTTTTTTCACATTCTGTCTCTCACAGTTGAAGTGTACCTATGATGAGAATTACAGACCTCTGTCATTGTTTTAAGTGGGAGAACTTGCACAATTGGTGGCTGACCAAATACTTTTTTGCCCCACTGTATATATTCATGTATCCATCCATCCATCCATCCATTTTCCACCCTTTAATCCATTTCTGGGTCAGGGGGGTGGCAATCAGAGATGCCACCCAAGTCTCATAGCACCAGCCCCTCACTGACCCTCTGCAGGTGGTGAGTCCACAGGAGGGAATACATAATATTCATGTATTATTTCAATAATTTAAGCGTGATACAAGCAAAGAAATAACGTCTCCTTGGCAAGAAGTAGGTATCAGACTTTGCCAGAACAGTTATAGAAGTTACTCTTATGGAAATGTGTCCTGTGCATTTGACCTATCTTCCTAATGCCTTGCTGATAAGATGTTTTATTTTTTATCATAGACCCGGTATGAAAGCTTAGTCTTTTTTCCCCAGTTTTGCCTCAATAATGTTGAAGTTAAACATGCAATATCCCACTAAGCAAGCCGACGTTGAATCAACGTAATTTGAACGTCATTGTCCGACGTAGAATATAGGTCACTGGTGGGTGCAGAATGAAAGTTTTCTCGACGTCGTTTCCCGACGTCACCTCAACCTCCAAATGTTACGTTGATGGCACGTCAATTCAAGGTTTGAATGTGGTACGGAACCGGTCGGGTCTGACGTCCTATCAACGTCTCATATGACCAAAATATTCACGTTTATATGACGTTCGTTTTCAGTCGTTCCCACTAAGCAAGCAGATGTCAATACAACGTAATTTCAACGTCATCTGGACGTTCATTCAAGGTTGCAATGTGGTACAGAACCGGTCGGGTCCGACGTCCTCTCGACGTCTTATATGACCAAAATATTGACGTTTATATGACGTCCATTTACAGTCCTATTGACCTACTTAACCTCTGCAGAATCACTCACTGGTCGAGACATACTTTTTGCAATAGGCAAGGCAAGTTTATTTGTATAGCACAGTCAAAACAAAAGGAAACTCAAAGCACTGAACAAAAGATAGAAACAATCAAACAAGGCATTAGAATTATAAATATTGACAGTAAATTAAAAAGATACAAATAAAATCTCTCATAAAATCTCTCAGTTGAAGCAGAAACAGAAGTGTTTTAAACCTGGATTTTAACATTGTCAAAGAAGCCCGTCTCACATTTCCAGGAAGACCGTTCCAGATTTTAGCCTTGTGAATCTGAAATGCAGCTTTATCATGTTTAGTTCTGACTCTGGGCAATAAACGATAAACACAGCATTCAAAAATCATTACAACTGTAGTAGAAGGATATCAGTCATTATTGCAACTGGAGCTGCATTAAAAATCATGTTTCTCTACATCAAAGTACAAGTTAAACATCACAGGGCACAGTGTTATGAACACTACTGTACTGAACAGTTCATGCCAAAGTAAAAAAACATGATTGTAGCACCTATGTTTGGATCAGTATTAAAACAGGCACAAGCTACACTCTAGGTTCCCCAGATGTAAAAACACAATCTGAAAGGCAGAAGAATGCATTTATTGAATGTTGAGGTTCCAACATGTGTCCTCTCTTGGTCTTCAGTCTCTCATCACAAGGTCCAAGCACAGCACCTGAAAATGTGGAACATGTTTAGTTTCAACATAATGTGGCAAAGTGATATAACAACACATAACTTTCTATTAATGCCTCAAACCACTCGATCCATCACCATGTGATACAAACCTTGGCACTGGACTAGCTCGAGACACTGGAAGACACTCCGTCTGAGAAACTTGGGATAAGGCTTTGGTCATTGGAGTAATTCCATGAAAAAACAATTGCAAATGTGCATTTGTTTTGCACATGGACACAAATGAGCCCTGAAAGCTACTTACCCTGTATTACTCTACACATGTTGCATTTCCGAGGGGGCATTTTCCCCTTGTTGCTCTTTTCCCTCATCTTGAGTGAGTTGCTGAACAATCTGAGAAAAAGATAGATGTTTTCAAAGAGAATACACCAAATAATGGTTCATTCTAAAAACAACATAATAATACAGAAGAACAATCAATGTGTGAGAGTGTGATTCTTACCTTTGAACACCTTCAACACAGTCTGACACCTGTAAGACTCAAACACACATGACACATTAGGAATACACATAGAACATTAGTTATTGCAACAATCATGAAATTATACTCTATGGATTTCACAATAATTGACTGCATTAGCAAAGGTAAATGTATTTTAATTAACATATGGCTGGTTTTAAAGTTTATAAGAAAAAGTAAGAAATTGAATAGAGTTGCAAGCGCTAGTTAGCTTGCTACCAGCAGATGAATGGATATTTAATATTTGCAGCTAACAACTAGAAACTTGCAATGGCTGAAGCCATTGCGATTGACTGCGGAACAGATCTAATGTGGAAATCTGCTAAAAAAAATCCTTGAAATCCTTTAAAAGGCCTTGAAACTGTTAAAATACTTGATAGATATTTGAAACTCCTGAAGTCCTTGAAATTGTTGAAACCTTTAAACTCCTGAAATCCTTGAAACTGTTGAAACATTGAAACTCCTGAAATCCTTGAAACTTTTTTTAAACCTGGAAACTGTTGAAAGTGTGGAAACTCCTGAAATCCTTGAACCTCCTGATATCCTTGAAACTGGTTAAATTCTTAAACAGTTGAAATCCTTGAAACTACTGAATGTATTGAAAGTGTCCTTGAAACTGAAAAATCCCCTCACCGCTGAAACAATTTGGTTCCTGTAACTAAGGAAACCTGGTCTGTGGTCATTATCTGGTGGTGGTCTGAGTCTTCGTTTGGGTCTTGGTCTGGTGGTATAATGCAACCTATTAGGTTGCATTATACTGGTTTACATGGAAAAATCCCTATTAGGTTGCATTATACTGGTTTACATGGAAAAATCCCTATTAGGTTGCATTATACTGGTTTACATGGAAAAATCCCTATTAAGTTGCATTATACTGGTTTACATGGAAAAATCTCTATTAAGTTGCATTATACTGGTTTACATGGAAAAATCCCTATTAGGTTGCATTATACTGGTTTACATGTACAAATCCCTATTAAGTTGCTTTATACTGGTTTACATGTAAAAACCCCTATTAGGTTACATTATAGTGGTTTACATGTAAAAATCCTTATTAAGTTGCATTATACTGGTTTACATGTAAAAACCCCTATTAAGTTCCATTATACTGGTTTACATGTAAAAACCCCTATTAAGTTCCATTATACTGGTTTACATGTAAAAACCCTATTAAGTTGCATTATACTGGTTTACATGAAAAAAACCCTATTAAGTTGCATAATACTGGTTTACATGGAAAAATCCCCATTAAGTTGCATTATACTGGTTTACATGAAAAAAACCCTATTAAGTTGCATTATACTGGTTTACAAGGAAAAATCCCTATTAAGTTGCATTATACTGGTTTACATGGAAAAATCCCTATTAAGTTGCATAATACTGGTTTACATGGAAAAATCCCTATTAAGTTGCATTATACTGGTTTACATGGAAAAAACCCTATTAAGTTGCATTATACTGGTTTACATGGAAAAAACCCTATTAAGTTGCATTATACTGGTTTACATGGAAAAAACCCTATTAAGTTGCATTATACTGGTTTACATGTAAAAACCCCTATTAAGTTGCATTATACTGGTTTACATGGAAAAATCCCCATTAAGTTGCATTATACTGGTTTACATGGAAAAAACCCTATTAAGTTGCATTATACTGGTTTACATGAAAAAACCCTATTAAGTTGCATTATACTGGTTTACATGGAAAAATCCCTATTAAGTTGCATAATACTGGTTTACATGGAAAAATCCCCATTAAGTTGCATTATACTGGTTTACATGTAAAAAACCCTATTAAGTTGCATTATACTGGTTTACATGGAAAAAACCCTATTAAGTTGCATTATACTGGTTTACATGGAAAAAACCCTATTAAGTTGCATTATACTGGTTTACATGTAAAAAACCCTATTAAGTTGCATTATACTGGTTTACATGGAAAAATCCCCATTAAGTTGCATTATACTGGTTTACATGAAAAAAAACCCTATTAAGTTGCATTATACTGGTTTACATGAAAAAACCCTATTAAGTTGCATTATACTGGTTTACATGGAAAAATCCCTATTAAGTTGCATTATACTGGTTTACATGGAAAAATCCCTATTAGGTTGCATGATTACACTGAAGTCCTTGAAACTGCTGAAGTCCTTGAAACTGCTGAAGTCCTTGAAACTGCTGAAGTCCTTGAAACTGTTGAAGTCCTTGAAACTCTTGAAATCTTGAAACTGCTGAAATCCTTGAAACTGTTGAATCCTTGAAACTGTTGAATCATTGAAACTGTAGAAATGTCTGAAAGAGCTGAAGTCCTATTAAAATGCATGGGCCTATTAAAATGCATTGCAGAATTCTCAATGCAGATTTTTGTCCGATTGCGGAAAAACCGGAAATCGCTGAAGTCCCAAAAGTAATAGCAATAATCTCCCAAACATGTGGAACGTTTTGATGTATAACTTGTGGAAATTGTTGAAAATGTGAAAGCTGTGAAACGTGTCAAAAAAAATGACGGAATAAAGAAATACAAAACCAATGGTTGACTGCGGAAGGTTCCGCAGTCAATCAATCACTGCGGAACCTTCCGCAGTCAACCATTGGTTTTGTATTTCTTTATTCCGTCATTTTTTTTGACACACGTTTCACAGCTTTCACATTTTCAACAATTTCCACAAGTTATACATCAAAACGTTCCACATGTTTGGGAGATTATTGCTATTACTTTTGGGACTTCAGCGATTTCCGGTTTTTCCGCAATCGGACAAAAATCTGCATTGAGAATTCTGCAATGCATTTTAATAGGCCCATGCATTTTAATAGGACTTCAGCTCTTTCAGACATTTCTACAGTTTCAATGATTCAACAGTTTCAAGGATTCAACAGTTTCAAGGATTTCAGCAGTTTCAAGATTTCAAGAGTTTCAAGGACTTCAACAGTTTCAAGGACTTCAGCAGTTTCAAGGACTTCAGCAGTTTCAAGGACTTCAGCAGTTTCAAGGACTTCAGTGTAATCATGCAACCTAATGGGATTTTTCCATGTAAACCAGTATAATGCAACTTAATAGGGTTTTTTTTCCAGTATAATGCAACTTAATAGGGTTTTTTCCATGTAAACCAGTATAATGCAACTTAATAGGGTTTTTTCCATGTAAACCAGTACAATGCAACTTAATAGGGATTTTTCCATGTAAACCAGTATAATGCAACTTAATAGGGTTTTTTACATGTAAACCAGTATAATGCAACTTAATGGGGATTTTTCCATGTAAACCAGTATTATGCAACTTAATAGGGATTTTTCCATGTAAACCAGTATAATGCAACTTAATAGGGTTTTTTCATGTAAACCAGTATAATGCAACTTAATAGGGTTTTTTTTCATGTAAACCAGTATAATGCAACTTAATGGGGATTTTTCCATGTAAACCAGTATAATGCAACTTAATAGGGGTTTTTACATGTAAACCAGTATAATGCAACTTAATAGGGTTTTTTCCATGTAAACCAGTATAATGCAACTTAATAGGGTTTTTTCCATGTAAACCAGTATAATGCAACTTAATAGGGTTTTTTCCATGTAAACCAGTACAATGCAACTTAATAGGGATTTTTCCATGTAAACCAGTATAATGCAACTTAATAGGGTTTTTTACATGTAAACCAGTATAATGCAACTTAATGGGGATTTTTCCATGTAAACCAGTATTATGCAACTTAATAGGGATTTTTCCATGTAAACCAGTATAATGCAACTTAATAGGGATTTTTCCTTGTAAACCAGTATAATGCAACTTAATAGGGTTTTTTTCATGTAAACCAGTATAATGCAACTTAATGGGGATTTTTCCATGTAAACCAGTATTATGCAACTTAATAGGGATTTTTCCATGTAAACCAGTATAATGCAACTTAATAGGGTTTTTACATGTAAACCAGTATAATGGAACTTAATAGGGGTTTTTACATGTAAACCAGTATAATGGAACTTAATAGGGGTTTTTACATGTAAACCAGTATAATGCAACTTAATAAGGATTTTTACATGTAAACCACTATAATGTAACCTAATAGGGGTTTTTACATGTAAACCAGTATAAAGCAACTTAATAGGGATTTGTACATGTAAACCAGTATAATGCAACCTAATAGGGATTTTTCCATGTAAACCAGTATAATGCAACTTAATAGAGATTTTTCCATGTAAACCAGTATAATGCAACTTAATAGGGATTTTTCCATGTAAACCAGTATAATGCAACCTAATAGGGATTTTTCCATGTAAACCAGTATAATGCAACCTAATAGGGATTTTTCCATGTAAACCAGTATAATGCAACCTAATAGGTTGCATTATACCACCAGACCAAGACCCAAACGAAGACTCAGACCACCACCAGATAATGACCACAGACCAGGTTTCCTTAGTTACAGGAACCAAATTGTTTCAGCGGTGAGGGGATTTTTCAGTTTCAAGGACACTTTCAATACATTCAGTAGTTTCAAGGATTTCAACTGTTTAAGAATTTAACCAGTTTCAAGGATATCAGGAGGTTCAAGGATTTCAGGAGTTTCCACACTTTCAACAGTTTCCAGGTTTAAAAAAAGTTTCAAGGATTTCAGGAGTTTCAATGTTTCAACAGTTTCAAGGATTTCAGGAGTTTAAAGGTTTCAACAATTTCAAGGACTTCAGGAGTTTCAAATATCTATCAAGTATTTTAACAGTTTCAAGGCCTTTTAAAGGATTTCAAGGATTTTTTTTAGCAGATTTCCACATTAGATCTGTTCCGCAGTCAATCGCAATGGCTTCAGCCATTGCAAGTTTCTAGTTGCAGTTTATAAACCATTGTGAAATATACAGTAACTTTACATTTTAGAATTGAATTATTATTTTAAAACTCAAGAATCTTAACCTTTTTTAACACATAGTTTGTTGGACAGTCTAACCTAAGAATTCTAATGTGTTAAAAATAGTTTGAAATATGAAAAACAATATCATATTTTAAACTTTAACTTAAAAACAAAAAAAGGTGTCTCCCTTTCAGCTGAGCAGTGCCAGCCGTTATTATTATAGATTCATGCACTGGCAATTCAAAATACAGATAATATACAAAATATACTTAACAAAATCCACGTATACGTGAGAAAACAACTTACTTTCTGTCTCCAACTCTTTTCAATGTGGAAATGATACATCTATATCTAAAAACTGTGCAGACTGTGTACTTACTAGAGAGGGTGATTCCAAGTAAATAAAGCAGGGCAGCGACAGAGGTACAGATTCAACGTCATATCAACGTCTGGGAAGGCATTGCTTTACGTCCAGATGCACACCTTACGTCGTTTAGACGTGGAAAACAGGTCCTCGACCGAGCGACTCACGTGTCAGGCTGTAAAGCCGTTATACTCGCGCGGCGCATAGGTGTGCGTCGGTTGTTTAGGGTGTTATGTATTATTTTTTCACAGTAGTCAGAAAAATGCCTGGCCATGGTGTAGCGGTTGCGTAATGAGATTTCAGTCCCAACGACGCGGGTTCAAATCCCCGTCGGACAACTTTTGACTTTTCACTTTTTAGCGAACAATTTCTCTGTTTGGTTAAAAACGAATAAACACTCAACATAAGATTATGTAGTGGCTAATAATAAAACTTGTGAACCCATGCATTTGCATAAAATCTCAAGTGCTCACCCCTTATTTGCAAACTTGAGATTGTTAGCACAACAAATGCATACATTCACAAGTTTTATTATTAGCCACTACGTAATCCTATGTTGAGTGTTTATTAGTCTTTAACCAAACAGAAAAAAATTGTTCGTTAAAAATCAAAAAAAATATGTAAAGATAATAATACACACACGTGGGCTCGAACTCACGTAATCAAGGCTGCACACATTTGCTTAACCACTACACTACCGTCAGGTACACTTATGTCGCTTCACAGCCTATATATTGTATTGCTAGATCAAGACGTACTGCGTCGGTCGGCCGATGACCTGTTTTTGACGTCTAAGGGAGGTCGGGATTGAACGTCATATCCACGTATATGGGAGGTCATTGTTTTACGTCCAGATGCGCACCTTGCACAGACGTCGTTTGGACGTAAATAAAAGGTCACGACTGACCGACGCGATATTGACGTGATCTGGAGGTTGAGTGGACGTCGGATGTTTAGTGGGATGTTATTTTCATTTAGGGATGCTTCAATGATGGCCATGCGCCGCCGTATCCAGGGACTGAGCCCTGAAGAGATAAGAGCTCTGCCTAAAGATGAGCTGCAGATGCCTGTGACGATGGAGGACTTTACTCTCACATTAACAAAGATTTCCAAATCTGTCTCTGCGGCTGATCTGGAGAAGTATGAGGGCTGGATGACTGAGTTTGGTTCAGTCTAAAATATGTGTCAGACTTTAGATGCTGTCCATAGAACAAACAACAAGCTCCTTGCCTACAACATTTTGTTTTTGTTATAAAGGAGAAAGTACAACTGAAGGAAAAACTTGAAATAACATTGTTTATTTACCCTTTGCACATGCTGACATTGTTCAGTGGAGTCTGTTGATTAGCCAGTAACAAGCTTGTGAGGTGGGGTGCACAAAGAAGTATAAACCTCTACATTCTATTTGTTGATAATGATAAAATACAAGTGCAATAAATGGGAAGACTGAGAGCCCTACAAGAACTCATAGATCCTTCAGTGATCCATCACAGAAAGAGCATCCTATCCAAAAGTGTTCTTTCTCCAGAAATGTGCATTCTTTGATGCTAATGACAGGAATAATCCTGTAACAGTCAACAACAAAAGCGTAATGAGTTGGCCAGAAACACTTTTGCCTTCCTGAGATGTTCTGGTTAATAACCCATAATGTCATAGCCCCTAGTCATAAATGCTATTTTTAAAAAGTAATATACAAAGAATTGTTGGTTATAATGAACTGGACCATTTGAATAGATAACTGAGTTTGCAGGAATGTATCTTTTGAATATAAGTTTTGTGCTCAGTGCAGTACAACACCCGACATGGAAATCTGCTGTCCATCATGGCGTACCTGCTTGTTTAGAGATCAAGTGACCTTGGTTCATCAATAAACACTTAGTTTATTTATGTCATCTAATTGTATTTAGATGTGATTTCAGATTTGAATGATTTGTGTAAGTAAATTCAACTTGAAGAATGTTATTTGGCACAACACAGCTCCTACCTGTTCCTTTAATTCAATGTTTGTCTATTTAGTTTGGGGGGTTTAATTCATGTTTACGACTAACTCTGTAATTATCTTTGTCCATTTTCTTAGTTAGCTTAATGGTTGCACTGTATTTTAATAAACGGTTCATAATTGTTTGCTTATCGTATAATTGTGTTCTTAATTTTGTTGTGTTTGTGAACAGAGAATATATGAATGCATTCTTCTAACCTTTTCTTGGGTGAATTACTGTTGCTCACATACTGTGGGCTTTATTTTTTGCAGATAAAATTTTTAAACATGTTCTTAAGAGTGGATTCTATAATTACAGAAATAGAAATTACTACGATTTATAATAAAATAAATAAATAAACATTGCACTGTGTAGTGTGTACTGTGCTATACATCCAAAGGGCACAGATTTCTCATCTGTAGTCCCACCATAGTCATAGTTCAAGCCTATTTTCACCCAGAATTTCCTGTATTCTACCTTATGAATCTATCCAGATAAAATATCATTAGGTAGTTATTCTAGTCCGTAACTCAGCAGTAAAATAAGAGTTTGCATATTGAGCTATGAGAATTGTATCGAGTCAGTCAGAGTAAAGGTTTTGTCCTTTCATCCAAATATTCAAATAATAAATGCCATTTATTATTAAACTATGTTGTTCTGTTTCTCCCTATAACAATAACACTGAGCGTACTGAAAGTTTTATTAAATAGTACATATATTATATTACATATATAGATATGTATGTATCTATATATATCTATCATATCTATATCTATATAATAGATATAGATATGTATGTATATATATAGATACATATATATATATATCTATATATATATATAGATAGATAGATAGATAGATAGATAGATAGATAGATATATATATGTATATATATGTATATATATATATATATATTATATATAGCTCGGTGATGCTCGGTGACGCTGGGGCTGCATCAGCGCCGCGGACCGAGGAGGAGACGTGTTTTCGCCCCACTCTCTCCCAACATCACACTGGCTCTAGACCCTCACAATGGAAACCAAACCGGTCATCACCTGCCTGAAGACGCTCCTCATCGTGTATTCCTTCGTTTTCTGGGTATGTTGCTTGTGCCATTCTGCGTCACTCCGCAGAGGTTACATGTTTGCAGTCTCTTTTTATATGCGCTGTTTTTGTTGCGCGTTTTATTAAAAGGGTGGTCAGGGGCTGCTGTGGCTACCAAGCGCAATCGCAGAGAAGAGAAATGTGCCGAAGAAAATGCATTGTTTATGTTCAGCACTAAATATGTGTCGTACTATGTGATATGGCTTTATGTGGAGGTTTTATTTTTGTCCACAGGGCGTTACGTGTGGGTACATTGCCTACATAGCATCATGGTTGTTAGCGCTGCTGTGGGATGTTAATGCCTCCGCAACGATTTATCTTGCTCTTGTCGAGATGATGACATAAATGATTCTCGTTTACTTGTTTTTGATCGTTTGGAGCACATTATCGGCTCCGTACATTTCAAACCGTTCCCATAGGCTCTTAAAGAGACCCTGCACCATTTTACCCATGTGCAGACGCAACAGCAGGTTCACCGCTTTCATAGCCTCCTACAAGCAGAGGCCTCCGACTGTGTGCGTGCATCTACCATTAAAATCGCAGGGAACAACAATTAGGCCTATATGCAACATTTCATTTGGGACTAATGTAGGCCAGATGTATTCTATCCATGCATTGTTCAATTAATCACCTTTAAATATTGTTTGTTGTGGGGAAAACACCTGCAAAAATTTACCAGCTCAATTTCTAATGTCCGATTGGGTGTGATGTCAGTTGTCCAGTGCATTACAATAGTTTTACCCATGTTTCAAAACCAGAATAGTTTATCACCTTTTTGCGCATTACCAAAATTAGTATTTTGCAAAAAGGTGGTATATACAAAGGTGTCTTAAGTCATGTTGAGAACTCTTGAAGCCAAAAGGTCGACTGTCACAGATCTCCATTTTATATTTAGGCCTCGTCAAAGCTGGTATCCTTCATTGCTATCACACCATTGCATCAGGTTTCAGCTGTCTGGAGTGTGTCCCATAGCTCCATGGTAAATTCTTCTCTGCCTTGGGGCAAATGGCAGTTAGAGCTGGCACAGTGGGCGGCAGTGGAGGAGCCGTGTACGTGTTAAGCATTTGTTTGACTGATATCAGCTTGTCATAAGAGATAATGTATGAATGGCATGTGTTGGCTAAATGAAGAGCAGGTGGTGGTTTGCATTGTGTCCTTGCACATATTGTTCGTTATTGTATCTTCTATGAGTTTTTTTAGATAACAAAGGGGAAGTGGCGGCTGCGTGACCTGCTCTAAACCCTAAGTAGTAACCACGGTGGCTGGGCTGGCATTGAATTTCAAACAAAACGCGCAGGGAGCTTCTCGCTTGGCACCATGGTGGACAAGATGGGGCCCCAAAGCTGTTTGGAATTCAGCTACACTACATGACGGAGCCCTCCTCCTTGAACCCGCTCCCCTGTGGGCTTTACAATGAACACTTGCACTGACAAGTTATCAGTTGTTTGTATGCAACAGCACAGTTCTTAGATATTGGGTTACTCACACAAGGCAATAAACATAGCGGTCTATTTTAGAGGACCACTCTCCCAAGCTTCAGTTTCAAAAGCAATTAAATGTACCAATCAGGTCTTTGCAAGAATTTAGGACAACATTAACAAAAATCTTTTTGTCCTGCATTAATACAATTTAGGTTATCACATCTTGTTTCCACTGTTTTCAATTAATATAATTCTAAAGTATCAAGAATCAATCTGTTTTTTTACTCTGTGTTGTTAGGAACACTATAGGATTTGTATAGGCTAATATACTGTAACTACACCTGTAGAGACATTAGATAGTACGTTTGGGAAAGGCAGACACACTTTGTCGACAGGGCAAAGGGTGAAGGTTCAGTGTAAAACAGAGAGATTATAGAGCCTATACTTAATGTTTCTGTCGAGTCCTTCTGATCTACATGTATCATAACATTTCATTCATCTATTACGATCTTTCTGTTTCCTATGGTTTAGCATAAGAATTTAAATTTGTCCTCATATAATTGGTTTAAACAAGGCATATAACTTAAAATGTCGACCACAGTGAGTTTTGGTATGTTTTGGCCTATTATATGCCTGTAATTTACATTACACATTGTGAAAATGGCTATTTTATGAGTTGCAGGCTATGGCTATGGCTTGGGGTCATGAAGGCCAACAGGTGTCATGTTATGTTATGACAGTTGAAGCAGCGCTCAGGGCTCTAGAGTTTTGGAACCAATAGCTGAAATTTTTGGGTGTACATTGTTTTCTGTCTTGTGTATGTCATCAAATCAATGTTATACAACTTAACCAAATTGAAAAATAATGCGAATGTTGTCACTTCTTTCTGTGGATATGCAGATAACTGGAGCAATCCTGCTGGCAGTTGGAGTATGGGGGAAGTTGATGCTTGGCCCGTACATCTCTCTGATCGCTGATAACTCCACCAATGCTCCGTACGTCCTCATTGGCACTGGGACAGTAATCATTGTCTTTGGCCTGTTTGGATGCTTTGCCACTTGCAGAGGAAGCCCATGGATGCTGAAGCTGGTGAGAGCCTGGAAGAGAAAATGGTGGTTAGTTTGCCACAATGAAGCAGTAATAGTTTACCTCTATCAGTTTAACCATAAAAAATAAGATAAGATTAAGATAAGATTGCTTTATTTATCTCACAGAGGAGAAATTTACATGTCACATTTGGCATGGATAGAGACACTCAGATTGTGCAAAGGGAGGAAATGTGCAAACATGTTACATGCAGGATATATGTACAATAAAGTGACAATAATTATGTACAACAAAAGTGACAAGTGTCAATTGGAAACAGTGTCAATAGTAGTGCAGGTTTTCACACAGTGATCATTTAAAGTGACTTATTGTACAGTCTGACAGCGGTGGGGATAAAGGCCCTGCGGTAGCGCTCCTTCCTACACTGAGGGTGCCTCAGTCTTCCACTGAAGGAGCTCCTCAGCTCCTCTACAGTCCTGTGCAGTGGGTGGGAGGTATTGTTCATGATAGAGGTGGCTTTGGCTAGCACCTCCTGTCCCTCACCTCCTCCACAGAGTCCAGGGAGCAGCCCAGAGTGGAGCTGGCCCTCCTGACCAGCTTGTTCAGTCTGTTTCTGTCCCGCTCTGTGCTGCCCGGGGCCCAGCACACGGCAGCGTAGTAAATGGCAGAAGCTACCACAGAGTCATAAAAAGTCCTGAGCAGAGGCCTGCTCACTCCGAAGGACCTCAGCCTCCTCAGAAGGAAGAGAACCTTGGAATGACTAGTGTAGTTCATGTGCATGTGGGTCCAGTTTTGTTTTCATTAAGTCATAGGCAAATTTAAAAGGCTACCGTACAAACTATGCAAATTCCACTTCATGGTTCTCTCTCTTTTAGTACGCTATGTTTCTGTCCCTGGTCTTTCTTGCGGAGTTGGTTGCTGGAATATCCGGATTTGTGTTTCGCCATGAGGTAAGCAAAATCTACCATTTTTTATTGATTTAATTACTAATATGTTTGTTCATTTTATGCAGATTAAAGGAACCTTTCATAGGACATACACTGATGCAGTCATAAACTACAATGCTGAAGATGAAGCTAGCCGCGCTGTTGACAATTTGCAGCACAGGGTATGTATTGTATGGATTCAGTAAATAGAAACCATATACAATACAACGCTCTACAATCTCACTATGTACACAGATAACATCAATCTAGTAACAGTAACCACCTTGTGACGGACAGTCAATGGAAATTCATTATTATATGTCAATCGTGATTAATGTCAGGCACTTTGTTCAGGTCAAGTAAGAAAATCTAGCAGTAGCTTAAAACACAAATTGATCCATACAAATCCATGTTAACATTATGTATTGTTAAATAGGCCTATAAAAAGTTTATGGCACACTCTAAGAAATAAAGTGTTGGATTTAATTGTCATTTAAGTTAATTTAAGTTACTCTTAATTCACTTAATCAATTCAATCCAATACTTTCCTTCTTAGAGTACATGAATTACTAAACATTGAGAATCAGTTATATCACACCACAATGCATTGTTACATTAAATTACTTAATCTCTCATGCTCATGCTCATGCTAATTTTTATTTTTACCTTTAGCTACGTTGCTGTGGAGTGTACAACTACACCAGCTGGTTCGGCAGTGTATATTACCCGTCCAATGGTATTCCTGCTAGCTGCTGTGCCAACTCCTCTGACTGCAACCAAGATGACCTCCGTAATGCAACTCTGGCCCCCACCAAAGTCTACCACCAAGTAGGCGCCACCTTCTCTATTCAAAACCATGCAATGTTGAGAGACAAATGTAGACGGTTTAGTTCTCTCAATAACATCTTCCCTCACATATCTATCTAGAAAGAAAAGCAAATGTAAAGAGACCTCCAAAATGTATTTCTATGCTCATACATTTTTTGCGTTATCTTGCCAACTAACTCAGGCCTGTCTTACTTCAGCTCCGCCAATATAGACATGCTATATTTGTTTTTGATTGTGTCACTAGATTATGTAGATGGCGTTAATGTAGCTGTTGAGATAGTAAACATTTGTCCTCAGCCAAATGTAGTTCTGTCAATTCAGTTTGAGTTGTGGAGTTGGTTTTTTCTGTTTTATTTCTTGTTTTTCTCTGATCTGTGTTTAGTGAATTTAACGGTTGTGTGAAGTCCTTCAAGATAACTACTGTTGTGATTTAGGGCTATACAAGAATACATTGAATTGAATTGAATAGTTTACTAAAGTGGTCCTCTTTCTAGAAAGTTCTGACACCCATTGGCCACCTCAATACATAACATCATCCCCAAGCAGAGGTCATAAATATACCATACCCACCAAAAACTAACTTCCCCCAAACCCTTCTGTTTCAGGGATGCTATGAGCTGGTCACTTCATTTATGGAAACTAACATGGCCATCATTGCTGGAGTGACATTTGGAATAGCATTTTCACAGGTGAGTGGTTATTTATCACACATTATGTTTTACTTTGGCTATTATTTTCATTCTAAATGCATATGCTTTTAGATGGCTCAATTATAAACACAATTCCAATACATTACCAAACTTGTTTTTTTGTCTTTCAGTTGATTGGCATGCTCCTGGCCTGCTGTCTGTCGAGGATTATCACAGCCAATCAGTATGAAATGGTGTAGTTGGGCAGAAGGTATAACAAAGCAACTGATTTGATTCAAGCTATATGTTTTCTTTCTTAAATGACCCTTGGACTTTTTTTCAAAGGGCAAAAAGAAGACATCTTGGAGACAGAGAAGTAAATTCCCCAAAACACATGTCTCTGTCTGTGATCTTAATATAATATGTTAATGTATTTTACTGTAAAGCATCATTCCTTGACTCACTGCAGATACATCACAGCTTTTGATACCATACATTACCCTTGCACAGTGTAGTATTGCCCCGTTCACAGCCTGGTGTTCCACATATATAACAGGGAATAACATTGGCTTCTGAAGAGGTTAGTTACTGCATGTTCCACTAACCAAGTCGTTGCACATGATTTCCTTTGTACAATAGAAAAGTAATTCTTTGTTGGACTAATTGTTTTTCTCTTCGTGTATATCCCTTTGATTGGGATATTTTGCAAATTGATTATTGATAGTATTGAAAGAGACATTTTATGTGAATATTTTGATTAAGAAAAATGGCCTGTTTAAAAGAAAGCTTTAACTATTTCTGGCATGAGCATATATTTTTTAATCATTTACATAAAGTCAGGATATTGTATGTTAACAATGTTGCTGAAAATATCAAATCTGCTCTTTTAAAGCTTAGTATCTTAGACCCTCCTCTGAGAGAATCATTTGTTGGAAATTAAGTATTATCTACCCTATTTTAATGCATAAACATTTATGTAACTCCAAGTGAGTCCTTTTTGTAAACTTGCTGTTCATTCTACACATCTTTTAGCATGTCGGTTTACTGTATGTTGGAGAACTCGAACGTAACAGTAAAGTATTGTTCTCACAGCAGTGTGATCATGTATTTGGGTGTGACAATGAAACTTTTAGTTTAATTGAGAATCACAGTGACAGCACACTTTAGAAGCATTGTTCTGTAGTAGCTTGTTTACAGTAGTTTGACTCAAAATTGTGATGTATTGGATATGTAATTTATACAATATATTGTTTCTCATTTTGACAAAAGAAAACTTGTGTTCCAGCTCGCCTGCACATTGTGCTGTAAATAGATACTTGATAGAAATCATGCCGGGATGTTGTGAAATGTTTATTTTATTTTATTTGTTTACTTTGTTGGAGTATGATGTAGTTGTTTCATTTTTGTGCATTTATTTGTATTTTTTGGTCCACTGAGAAATATTCAGTGTCTGTGTTAATTATTTGTGTTTTCTTTTATAAAAGAAGACTTCAGTTGAATGTTGAATTTTTATTTTGGTCAGTAGTTTGTTGTAGCCTAGAATAATACTGTCACGTTGAAGAATGTATGTTATAGTTACAATGACAGTGTCTGCTCCTCATACTTGGGACGTTTCTGAATTTGTATGTAATCTGTACAGACCATTCTAGACTTTCCAGGCAACCTCAAACTGATCCTGACTTGTAAATATCAAACTGAAATTTCCTTCATCTACACACGAGGTCACTAGAGACCCATACAGAAATTGTACCATGCTGTCTACTATCAACCGAGTCACCATCAGTGGTCTTATTATCAATAAACATAAATAAAAATCTTTTTTGTCCATCTATCTATGTTTGATACATTGCTCGTTGAAAAAAACATCTTAAATGTGGATTCCATAGGCCTGTAGCTATGTGTAACTATCCGGTTCTGCTTACGTTGCAATCTAAATATTTGGCTAGAACATATCTGAACCAGTCCAGGTCTATAAATATCTCAATTAATGGAAATGCAGTGAAATTTGTGCAGGCCTAAGACTGTGTCCGTGAGACACTCGGCCTGTAAAGATTCAGCGGAACATCGCCACGTGCCTTTCGCATCTTTACCGTGTGGCGGCGCTTCAGCACCGTTTCAAAACGGACTACAGACGCCCCCCTTCACCACCACCACCACCACCACACACACAGACACGCACACATACACAGCGCTCTCTCTCCGTCTCTCTCCCTCTCTCCTTCTCTCTTTATCCCTCTCTCGCTTCCTTTATCCGTCTCTCCCTCTCCCTCAGACACTATACAAACAGGATCGCTGAGCAGCAGGGAGACAAAACGATGCAGTTGCTCACGGAGGAGAATAGGCTGCGCACGTTGCAAACGTGTACGTCGCAAGCTTGTTACGCAAATGAGCGGGAGAAGAGCGCGGCAGTGGGCCGCTAATGGGCCGTGCGTGCCGCTGGCAGAGGGGCGCTCCTGTTCTCGCCGCCCGCCTCCGCCTCCTGACTGCGCTTAATGGGTTATAGGCTGGAGGGAGGGAGACATGACATCCACCAGGGAAGCGCTATTACTCACTCACACACTCCGCAGTTAAGGAGGGCACGGACGCTTTCGAGTGCAGAAAGCTGAATAGAACATATAGTGAGCAGAATACCTATTTTGAGACATTTTGGTGACAGTAACGCTACTTGATTTCTTCAAGTAGTTGAAACTGTTTATCCTGTTATATTTATATATTTAAAGAAAATCTACCATAAATCGCTTTGATAAATGGGCTGCATGCATGGGTGCAGTGATTGTGTGCCAAAGGCTCCTCACTGCGATCGCGGAAACGCCTCACTGGAGGTGGAATCCTGCGCTCTCCCAGTGGCACTGCTGCGCTCCTGCGATGACTCCCACATACACATGAACGGGATTTCGAACGGGGCTTGCCTCAGCGAGTCGTGTAGCCCTGTGCACGGGGCGACGACGTGCTATGGTTGGAAGAATAGACATATAATATACAACACATGAGGTCTCATCCAATAGGATCCAACATCCTATTGGATGTTTTGGATTGCACCATAAAGACTTTCTTTGTGACAACTTTCAGTTATAAGGAACTCAACAAACCGCTTTTTGCAACTTCTTTTTTGTTGTTGCTTTCTTCTTTTGGTGTTGATGATGACACCCGCCGTAATCCGCTTCGCTCCAGATGCTCAGCCAAAGACTATGGATCCAAAAGTCTATGGATTCATTCAGTCATCTCTCTGACAAGTGAAACGACAGTTGTCTATGAGGGGGTGATGATAGTCAGCTCTGTGGAGGCATGCAGGACTCTCATACCACTTTTATTGACCTGCTTTTAGCTGTCATAATTAGAAACTATAGGCCAAATAGGCATTAGCCACAATGGATGTGATAGTGAGACACCAAGAAAATGGTCCCTTGAGAGGACCCACAGTTAAAATAATGTAGTTTTACCTTTTTATCATAATCAAGATAACACATACAGGTCAGAGCAAATTCCTTTCTTTTCTTCAAGTTGAGACTCAAGTTGGAACCCAAACCTATCCAGCCGGTTTTACATTGCACCACAATCTACATTCCCACAATACCTGCAGAGCAACTGTAATTCCTTTATGAGTTTCATGGCAGTGACTTCTGTGCCCTTTTATGGCATATGAAGCCAATCCTTATATGTATCTTTCTGTATGTTCCGGTCTAGGGCAGTTTTTTTTGAAGGAACGATCACATAATCAGAATATGGCCTGTGAAGCAACCTTTTCTTTTGATGGCATTCCGAATG
This sequence comes from Knipowitschia caucasica, assembly GCA_964034765.1. Classification (NCBI taxonomy): domain Eukaryota; kingdom Metazoa; phylum Chordata; class Actinopteri; order Gobiiformes; family Gobiidae; genus Knipowitschia; species Knipowitschia caucasica. The sequence continues at coordinate 26,150,368 of OZ035837.1, read as the reverse complement.
CTGAGAGTGTGCAACGCTTAGGCCAACATGTGAAAACTTACCGACTGCACAAGGCTCAAGTTTCAAACAGCACAAACAAGTTACAAATCCGTGTTGCCATATGAGAAAGGAGACCCCTGTTTACAGATTTGCACTTTGCCAACAAACACAGTGGTCGGACATTGGGTGTTTAAAAGCGTGAAAGTAGCAATATGAGAAATTTTCGTGCCATGTCATCATTAAATGCCTAATATGTCAAAAGGCATTAATAAACCTTCTCTTTTCAAATACTTATTTAACTGATAACAGTAGTTCAGCCGAGATATTTGGATTTCAAATTTAGTTTTACAGCCCCTAAATCTTGTTATTGTTTTTATTTCGATGTCCCGCCCTCCACCATTTTACCAATCAGAAAGTCCTTGATCTGGGTTGCCAGAACTCACAGGGTACACACAGTACACAGGTCTCGTTCATCATTAATAACAAAACAAGGAATAAAACTAGGATTTCTATCTTTGTGAAAGAGGTGTTGGTTATAGATTTGCTGTACTGTTGTTGCTCTTTTTTCAGATATTATGGTCCCAGCTGGATTCATCTGCATATCTGACAACCTGAGTCAGGGAGAGTGCAGTACCACATTTGGCCAGATTTTTACACATTGCTTTTTAAGATTAAAGGTTTATAGGAGGATTATCTACTTCCGGGTGGCTCATCAAGACTCCCAATTGTCAATCATTCTGGTGATACGTGTTCGTCAAATAAGACCAGCGAGTTTTGTTCAAAAAGGGCAGCGGGCAATTCTTTCATAACATTTGGGCATTTATTTCTTTAAGCTTGGAATTTTTTTTAATTCACCCACAGTGGGGAAATGTCAGTGTTGCGTCACAAGTTACATAACAGTGGGCATGAGGGGCACACAACACAAGATAAGTTAATGTTAAATATAGCACAACTCTCTACTTAAAACAAATAAATACAAAAACATCTATTTTCATATTCATGAAGAAGCAAAGTGTATTCACAAGTATAATTAAAAATCCGGCCACGTTCATTTAGCATTACACCAATAATTGCCATAAACGATGACTATACTTTATATCAGGCTATGATACTTCTGGTAGGAAGGACATTTAGGCATGGGATTGGTGCAATTCGATGCTCGGTTGTGGGCTGATGTGGCTTTATGAATATTCACACTCTCGCCCATCTCTCTGTGTCATCGGAATGATATGCCAGCTGATGAAATGTTATGTTGTTCTGTTAAAAGCCCTCAAATAATCATAGCTCGGGGAAGAAGGCAAAATTGTTCTGGGTATTTGACCAAGTCTGATTTGCTTCTCTTTTGCACTCACAATACATTTATTAAAGTTTTGTTTAATGTATGAATTGAACACTATACAGATGACACTCCCACATGCCACTCTGAAAGCCACGCCTGGTGCCAAGCGATGTTTTCTGTCTCCGGGTGTTACTCCAGGTCAGCGGCTTCCTATTACGCCAGTGGAACTCGACAAACAAGTTTACACCCTGAAACCACCTGCTTGAACAACAGTATAAGTACAAGTGCCTGCGAAAAGAGCAAGCAAGAAACGACAAGAGGCGATAAGGAAACGTCTCCAAGAAGAATCAAGAAGAAAAGAGCGAGATTCCAGATTCACAGACCAACAGCGGCATCCCAGGACAAGAGAACTTTTACTAAACTCAACTTTTTCTTTCTCTATTCCGCAAGAACAAACTCGAAAAAATGATGATGCAGATGCAAGACACGCTCAACCAGAGCACAAACTCCCTCTTCAACGCGATGACCCGTTTTATCGGCGCCGTGAACAACATGGATCAAACCGTGATGGTGCCCAGCCTTTTGAGGGACGTGCCGCTGGATGAAGACCGGGGGCTTGGTTCCCTTAAATCGGACATGGAGGACGGGGACATGTACGGCTACTACCAGCTCTTGAAATCCATCCGCCAGGACATGGAGTTGGGGGTGAGGTGCGCATCGGCGGAGAAGCGCAAGGAGAGCATGGTCCTGACGCGCAGCAGTTCGTCCGCGTCCACAGCGTCGTCTGCATCTTCTGTCGCCTCGTTTTCATCGGAGGAGGAGGAAGAGGAGGAAGAAGATGAGGATCTGCACGAGCAATTTCAGTACCATCTGACCGGATTGCAAGGGGTACTATCCAAACTCACCCAGTCAGCCGTTTCTCTCACAACGCGCTACAAGAAGGAGATTGGAATCGGAGGATGGGGCCAGTGAACTCTGAACTCTGAACGAACTACTTTACATTGTCCTGATCTTGGGAATTGAACAGGACAAGACAGAGCCACGTATTGTTTTATATTGTAACTTTGTGTACACCACATCCCACACTGCACTCAAGTGTTGTACACAGTATATGCTCTCAGCTAATATGCAAACATATTTAAAATGTGTATTTAATGTAATATTTATTACTTCACAAAACGTGTTACCTATAGGAATGATTATGAGATACGTGCTCTGTCGCATTCAACTGAGTTTTCAGACAATGATTTTGCACATGCCAGTGATTGTCCTATCTATGAATGGTCATTCCACCATTGTTCCTCAATGTGACGGAGGCAGCTTTAGCAATGGCTGCCAGTGATCTCAAAGTCACAATATCAATGAACTGGAATCTAAAAGTTATGTTTCCACGAGATGTTTTTTTCTTCTCTTTGTTTACTTGGCTGACTGAGATTTATGGATCTCAGTCCTACCACCAGTTTGTCCATCATTGTAAAGTTTTCAATAAATTTTTGTACAAGTCAATATCCTGCTTTGTTTCTTTCTAAACTGCCTTAAACTTTAATATTCAAGAACAGTTTTTAAATAACGTTTTCTTTTATCATTTGATGATAACTCCTGAGCAAGATTTCATAGCCTTTTCATTAAATAAAGCACATCTTATCTTATCTTTTTCACATGCGGCAAAGGGTCTAAATATTTTCCTGAAACCCAAGGATAAGTATATGGGAGTTTAACTTCAACTGTGGAGATAAAACAAAACATAAATCCACATGTGCACATGAACACACATAAACATGGAAACAAGTTGAGTTTCCATTCTAGATAGGGAACAGATACATTTTCTGGAGATTCATATAACCTACCGTATTCTCAAACCATTAACTTATTTAAACCCTATCATTAATCCATTTCTCTATCATTACTCCAGAAATGGAGTAATGAATGATAGGGTTGATCTAATGATAAACAATGTTTGTCATGGAGGCTATATAGCATTTCATACCTCATAAAAAAGACAGGTCCCCATAATAATAATAATAATAATATAATGTCAATGAACCCAGTATTTAAAATTCATATACATTTATACACATACATAAACATATACACACACACACAGTACATACTTGCCTATATCCACGTGCGCAGCGAGTCAACGCTGCTTTTTGTCCCTCGCAAATCACCGTAGAGACAGGAACTGCTCGCAAAACTCATGGTGAACCTACAAGAAATCCAAACAAAGGGAAAATATAATCAACAGAAGCATCATCCAAGATGTTATCCTTATTTAAAACGTCTATTGAAAGTTTAAAAAGATCAGACAACCATTCCCAATGCGTATTTTTCAACACAGACACAGATGACCATCGATGTGTAAGTTCCCTCCTCATTGAGATAGCTGTGTTACCCCAAAAGTTGTCGAAGCAGCAGCCAGCTATGTTTGCTTAATGAAACTAAAATATCTGAGCTCTGACTGTCACAACGATGTTAAGAGCAGCTTCTGATTAGCTAACTACGTGTCAAGATAAGCTAGCATGAACTGTCGAGATAACAGTTTAGAAAACGCTACAGACTACTTATGCAGTTTATGTTTTAGATGCTAATCAGTAGCTACCAAACTTTTTAGGCAATTTTATTTTACTCTGTGTTATTTCGACCTAAATTCTTTTAGATTTCCACTACGTGCAATATGACATTAGTCCTGGGTTATCATTTATCCTGTTGTCAGAGGGGAATGCAGAATGCAATGCTGCTTTGCTTCAAGCTTTTTGTTTCAACAATGCACTTATGCAAACGACCTATTTTCTAAGTCTTAACCCAATAACTTTCACTAACTTTGTGTTGGTGGAGAACTTGCATCAGGTGTATCTTTGTTTCTTTAAGGCTGACTTTGTGGCTTTTATAATATAGGAGCTTTGACAGCTGCAAGTTTCTGTACTGTGATGACTACTCTACATCTGTATTTTCATGAGCATACTCTTTTATTGCTTTTCATTCTGTACAAGCTTTGTAAATTCTTCAGGCGTCAACCTTAGATACAGAACTATGCTGAATTTCAACTCTCTGCTTCAACTATGCTTGTTCTTCTTGGTTGTATAAACATGCATACAACCGTTTACATATTAATGTAAAATGCTTTTGCTTTGTGCTAACTCAAAGTAATTTATTTGCAATTTCACATTGAAGTAATAGTCATAGAATATTTGTTTTAAACATCAGTGACCGGATAGTGCAACTGTAAAAACAGGTCTGTTTCTTTCAAATGAAAGGTAATAGCAACAAACATTCTGTTTAACAGAAAACAAGTAGCCTTTATAGATAGGATGTTTATTAATCTATATCAAATATTGATAAACCAAAACTCGTAGGAGACGGTACACTTTCAATTAAACTATTAAAATTGTATTTATTCTTAAATCACTTACAATTAATTAATCAATTTATAAAAGATAACATTAAAAATAAGGGTATTTGAGTAATATAATTTTAAGTTCCATTTAAAAATACAGATTCAAATATATGTATGCCACATTGCCACCTGTGATTTTTGGGCACAACTAAGCATAATCTTGCTACCCCTTGAACAAATGTTTTCAGTAATGTATTTGTATTTGATTTATAGGTGGTGATTCTGACAGTGAAACGGGCCACAGGAACCTTCTCATTAATGGGCTGGTAAATGCTGCATGAATTTATCATTACATTTTACCTGACAGAATAAATGTGGTATCATTATTGTGGCTTGTACACAGTTTCACTACATATTGTTTATATTATCCAAGAAACCCTTTTATGATAAGATAAATTAATCTTGGACTTTACCCAATTGATAGGGTCAGACATTTTTCTAATACTGTCAAATTGTTAGTTAAGCCATTATACTGTGTGTGCCCACAGCCTTTGGATGTTGTTTGTTATTTGGCTTCTTCGAAGATATAACTCTGTTGCACAGGTAAATACAAAATGTTCCTTTCTTTTCTTTTCTCATCTTGGCAGACTATATTTCCTGAATTAGTGAGCCGTCTCCAACTGAACCCTGCAGAACCAGTTGATCGAGTCGAACAATACGTTCACATAATCCTCATAATCTGGAGAAAATGACATGTTAGATTGGATTGATGGATCCTATTACTGGTGGACCAGGTCACGAAGCATAACCCACTCTGCCCACCTCACCGCGGCATTCTCCTTCTTTTTGCTCTCAGGCCGCATAATGCCTCTCCTTCCCTCCATCCCCTTACAAAGGTTATCCATCAGTCAATAGTCTTTAGTGCTCTCTGGCCCTCCTATGCTCTTTTTTGTCTCTAGATATCCTCCTCCCCCTTCTTCACCTTCTGTTACTTGTTTTTAGCAAGGGTCACCTCTTTGCACAATTGAATAAAGGGATTTGTTGGTGTCAGTGAATATGGTTTCTATTTGCATGTCACGACTGGGAGGAATGATAAACAATATGAGGTTAAGATAAACAGCTAACTTGCATAGTAATTAAATCACTGAATTATTTCATTACCAGTGCTATTTCAAAATGGAATAAACTGCATTTTGCTGCCACTACAAATGGATTATTATTTTTTATCTTACAGAAGATGATCTTGAGCCTCACGATAGCAGCCTTTTTTGACAGTATTGCATATGTCATGGTATATCATTTCTATTTCCACTAAATTCATGGTTGAGAAACCAATAAATACCATTTTCTTGTTGGTGCTTATTTATAGGGAGACTCCAATTTGCAGGGCTCGCTTTGTGACTTCCAAGCCTGGTGGCTCACCTACTTTGGTAAGTGGTTTGTAGGGTATACGTGGTCCTCATAGGTTCATGGAAACACTTTCATGTTCATTACAGAGATTATTATCTCTTTCTCTCTCCCGTAGGCTAATTAATACAATTAATGTAGGGGAAATGAAAACACCCTTTAAAAATTCTAATTATGTTATGCCTTTGAGTCATTTAAAGAGGTAACAATAACACATGTCTTATAAAATTCGATGGCATTGTTTAATCATGAAATGGTTATTATTGCTTTTATATTTACTTTGGTCAGTATTGCGTGACACCTTACTCCAGACCAACATAGAATAGGAAAAAAAAGTAGATGATGGCATAACTTTCGTGTTTGTACTTTCACTATGACAATGACATTTACCTCACCTGTACTTGATTAGTACATTTCATTCTGTGCTCTTACCTGAAGGCCACACCTAAATTATTAGTATTGAGTGTCATGTTGATTATTGGTTTACCCATGGCTACATCATTCTTAAAGATTGTGAACCAGTCTCTTGTTATGTACAGTGCCTTGAATAAGTATTCATACCTTATGAACTGTTCCACATTTTGCCATGTGCATAAGATGACTATACAATCTTCTAGTGTTTCTTCTATCTTCTTCTTACGTCTTCCGCTAGATTTTGGCACTTTTCAACCCTTCAACGCGTTCACCAAATCCTTCACTGTCTCATTATTGCTATTGCTTACAGCACAGAGTAACTTACAACACATACAGCACCTCACCACACATAGAGCACCTTACAACTCATACAGTCTATGCAGCCACTCACAATGGCTTCAGCCATTGTACCATTTCTTGTTTGATTTATTTGTGTGAAAAAAAAACTACACATAGTGGCAGATATTTGTAAAGTGAAATGATTTTATTGTTGTCAAAATGAAAATTAAACATTTAGGGGGAAAAAACAATCAACTCCTCCCTCTGGCAGAAGCCAATGACAATACTTTTCTATTGATATATACCATATATTTTAGAATTAAGATATTTCACAATCTAAAACATTAAATTGCAAAGTAGGTCGACTGATTATAATTTTGAATGACCAAAATATGACCTCATGTTTATTCTTTAGAAGACCTTGTTCACTTAAACAGAGTCAAATGTTGTGGTGCTGTTTTTCTTCAGATGAGACAGGAAAAGTGTGGAATTTGAAAAGGTGGTTTAAAACAAAGCGTGTTCATGTGTTAGAAGCCTACATTTTTTGGATTGACTATTAGATATTTACTATACATTTTGACCATTCAAAACAATAACTTGTAGATGTAATTTATAGAAGCCATGTTTCACTAATGGAATTATAAAATCTAAAAAGATAAGAATGCAGTGATTTAATATAATCAGAAATAGTAAGAAAGAATATTAGACAAAATTGCTCATAAAACATTGTCAAAACATACAGGGTACGTGGAAGGCGCTTAATGAATTATAACATAAAAGACATAGAAACAATGAATGTGTTAGTTGTTTTAATAAATACAATCATAAAATAACACATACTAAGGAAATTGAGTTTAATGAGCGTTATGTAAATATACATGTAGGCCACAATTTAGCCAACCAAATTATTCCAACTCAAAATAATTAAGTGAAAATTGGTGTCACATTTGAAGGGCTGAATTCATTCTCTTTAAGCCCAACTAGTGATGAGAGAATATAAGAAATTGTGAAAGATTGTAAAAACAATAATGATGGAAAAAATGTATGGTGGTATCCTGTTAGTGTGATCATTTACAGTATGGATGTTTGTTAAAGTGCTTAATTTTGCTTTCAAATGAAATGAAAAAAAAAAAAAAAGAATGGCCCAGTCAAAAGATCAATTCAAAGTGAGAAACTCTCAAAAGATATAACATTTTTTTGTGAACAACTGGGCGACACGGTGGCTGAGTGGATAGCACTCTCGCTTCTCAGCAAGAAGGTCCTGGGTTCGAATCCCAGTTGGAACAGGGTCTTTCTGAGTGGAGTTTGCATGTTCTCCCTGTGCCTGTGTAGGTTTTCTCCAGGTACTCCGGTTTCCCCTACAACTGATTACATGCTCACTAGGGTAAATCCTCCAGGTAGTCCTGAACACCTTTTAGTTTTAATTTGAATAGGATTTTAGTTGGGCAATCTCCTCCGCCCTTTTTCTTCTGCCAGCCAGTGCTCAGGTTGAAAAAATAAAAAATACTGCTGTGTTTGTAACGTGTTCTTTCCATCTCTCATTCATGTATACTGAAATTGAATATTGAGAGTCAGTTACTGTCACTGCAGCTGAACTCCAACAGTTCTGTTGATCCGGTGCAATGTTTTACTCGATTTATTGTTGTCTGTTCCTGCCCTGTTTCTTTTTATGTCTGTGGACCATTGGTGTCCACAATAATTATTGCAATAATAGTAATATTCCAGATGGACAAAATGATGCTCACCACATATACACAAACTGCGCTCCACATACTGTATTTGTTTTCATTTCTTCAGCCCTCACCTAAAGCCACAGGTGTCCTTCATATTACTACTACATATGTATGTGACAGCTGATTTGTTCTGGTAGCTGTGTTGTTTGACATTGTTTATCTGTCCCTACAGACTGGAGTGCGCTGGCCTGGGTTTGCCTCATCACGCTAAACCTTTACTTCAATTTGGTTTGTGAAATAAGTACCAACAGATTTGAGATGTGAGTAGGATGCATTTTGTGACTAGTTTTATGATCCACATTCACACTGGGTCTGTATTCCCTGGTTTGCTGAATGTTTTTTGTGGGTCAAAATTCTCACCTGTTGTTTATCTATCAGGCAGTAGCTATCGATTATATTATTTATTGAGTATTCTATTGATTATTACCATTGATCAATCAAGTAATCTATTCATTACACCCACAATTGGGCGACACGGGGGCTGAGTGGATAGCACTCTCGCTTCTCAGCAAGAAGGTCCTGGGTTCGAATCCCAGTTGGAACAGGGTCTTTCTGAGTGGAGTTTGCATGTTCTCCCCGTGTCTTCATAGGTTTTCTCCAGGTAGTCCGGTTTCCCCTACCACTAATAACATGCTCACTAGGTTAAATCCTCCAGGTAGTCCTGACCAAGACGAGCATCAACATCTGGAGATGGGTTCCCGGGCGCTGTACTACGGCGGCCACTGCTCCTGACGTAAGCCTTAGTGGCATCAGGATGGGTCAAATGCAGCGGATTGAATTGCCCTGCGGGGATTAATAAAGTGCACCTTTATCTTTACCTTTAACTGCATATAAATTACTGGTATATTCTTTCAACAAAAACATTGTGTTGATATTGTAAACAAACAATCCTGAAATATTGTTCACTCTTCAGAGCACTGTTGATAATAATGATAATAATGATAATAATCTAAATAGCTGTGGGGCGACAGTAGCTCAGTTGGTAGAGCATTGGCCTTAAGGCCAGAAGGTCGTGGGTTCAATTCCTACCTCTCCACCTTCTCCACCGACTCCCACTGATGACTGCTGTCGTTGTGTCCTTGGGCAAGACACTTAACCCCACTTTGCCCAAAAGCCCCCACTGAAAGATCAAGGCTATGCACTCACACTCAGAGAGCAGCTGTCCTCCTGTGGACTCACCACCTGCAGAGGATCAGTGAGGGGCTGGTGCTATGAGACTTGGGTGGCATCTCTGACTGCCACCCCCCTGACCCAGAAATGGATTAAAGGGTAGAAAATGGATGGATGGATGGATGATAATAATAAATGCATCGGTTTTAGATGGTGCTTTTTTGGACACTCGGAGGCTTCACATGTCATTATTCATTCACTCCAAAGACTGTGGTCATAAACTACCCTGGGGCACACTGACAGAAGCGAGGCAGCCAGTATGTGCCATCGGCCCCTCCGGCCACCACCAGCCATTCTCGCTCACACCAGGCTCATTCTAGGCCATGTGGGTGAAGTGTCTTGCCTAAGGACACAACAACAGTTTGGCACTTTAAAGCCGCAGCTGCCCCTGTGGCACCTGGTGTTCCCAGAGGTCTCCCATCACAGTACTAACCAGGTCCTACCCTCCACAGCTTCAGAGGTCTGACGGGATCTGTGCAATAGTGTAATATTTTTTTAGGTACTGGTTGTTAAGTTGTCCCAATTAATCAAGGCAACAGAATTGTAACAAAATCCAACCTTTTTTGTAATTATTTTAGTTTTCACAAATCTGCAATGATTTGGTGTCTGATTGGCTACATGTTCAGAAAATCCTCTCTCCACTGACAAGCAAAAAGGTGAATTGGCGTAAGGAGGCCATTTTAAGCTCAAATATACTGAGCAAACTAGTTCTGTCAGAAGAGGATGAGAACACTGTGACCATCTGAGCTGTGATTGGCTGAACTTTTTTTTACACAATGGTTTATGTTGTTCAGGGATATTGTCTCAAAGTTGTAAACAACACGAAACAAGATCTACAATTTGGCAGTTGTCCATGTCATTGCATTGATTAAATTAGGCATAAAATATCAGTTTTGAGACAGTTGCCGTCCAAACGGTAAGCATTGAGTTTACTTGGTGAATGAAGTTCAAAAACAGGCCTTATTGTCCTATGGAGTTTTATCGTCTCAGTCTTTTGTTTCTTCCTCAGAGTATGTGTTCTGATGTTCCCATCGATGTTCAGCGAACATGCTCGAACTTGGCTAGAAATTACTTTTTTCTGTCAACCTGGTCACTAGATTTTTTCATTGCAAACTTTTCACTCCAGTTCCCAACCGCCAACATTTTTGTGCATTTTAACTTTTTAGTATTTTAGTGAACTGTCCGCTTTGATTGTAAGCATCGTCAGAAAACCTGCAGCTGCGAGTTACCTTTGTGTGTGTGCTTGCGATGTGTTGTGTCTCCCCGTAAGGCACTGGCAGCGCTTCCCTCCCCCTCCTCTCCCTCTTCTGTTGGAAGCAGTCGGCGCTCTAATTGAAATGGGAGTGAGTGTCAGCCGTTAAGTGTGTTCCTCTGTGTGTGCGCGCTCGCAGCCGGCTTCACGCTTTGTGGCTTTGTGTTTCTGTCGCTCAAACTCCCAGGAGCACTCGCTGTAAAGAGTGTGAATTTGCTTGTGCGCTAGTGTCAGATAGTTTCACTTTTTATATGCCTGGTGTTATGCTTTGTGATGTAAACATAAAAAATAAAAAAATAAAATTTTCATTAAAAATGGTCAAAGTTGAACAAGTTAGTAATGATTCTGTGTTCGTAAGTGAAGTAGATGCGTGCTGATATGCTTTGGTGTGCACATCTCTAATGCTGCTGAATGCAAAGAGGTCTGGGTGGTAAAAGGAGATGCTTCACCCCCATGGGAATTTCCCTGCATTGATTAGCAATAAGGCAGACGATAAAATGGTGGTATAACTCAGAGAGTGACAGCTTTATGGTCTGAGGAAAGAGGCTTGCTTTAGGACCAAAGTCAGTCCGTTCCGAGCCTTATCAGTGCACACCTCTCATGAGTCCGGAGGGATTTAGGTGGATGGAGGATATGTCTGTTTTTGTGTGGCTGATCATACATGAAACAGAAGGGGAAAAAACACACTGCTTAATAGGCCAGAGCAGAGCGAAGGCTGGAGCATCAGGGGGGCTGTCATATATCGACCGTGGATAGATAAGCTCTATGTGTTTAGACAGGCAGCTGCACGACTTTGTATGCATGCACATTCGACCCTCCCTAACCCCCCATCTTTTCTCATCTATACCATTGCTTGTAATCGGCACAGTGCAATGGTTTATGAATGAACGAATCACCAGAAGAGACCGTGAGCGTAGGTTGAATGATCTAACCGTGATTGGAGTGGGTGCATGCATGGAGAGAAGTGTTGGCTTGGAATGTGTGCGCTGCGAGCAGGTTTTCGAGTTTTCAGAATCTGTTATGTACGCTCTGGGCACAGGGGTAGCGAAGAGGCTGAGAATGGAGGTGAGAAATAAGATTAAGCCTCAAGAGAAACGTCTATGCAGACACTGGTGTGTGCGTGAGATGCACCGCTCACAACACTCCTGCTGTGCCTCATTAAGCCCATGTTGTGCGCTGCCTTGGACCTCGTCATTTCTCTGGCTTTGCGCTGTTTGTGTGCTGTGTGTGTGCTAGAGAAGCGGCGTGTGAGGCATCGAGGGCTCGGAGCTTGCAGCATTGATTTTCCGACAAGCCCCCCTCCCCTCTGCACACACGCACGCACACATTACCACCACTTGTCACGCTCCGCAACGGCAGCCGTGATTTCACTGTTTGTGTCTCCCCTCCTACAGCAAGCTTACTTCCTCTTAGTCATATTTATGCTGCCATCATACGTTTATTCATCATGACCCACTGGGAGTTCAGTCAGCATAAGTCAACATTTAGAATATTTTTTAGTCACCGTTATGTTATAGGCAAGAAATTTGACTATTGTAGGATTGAAAGGTACTAAGATTTTGTCAGCCATTCAACAGTTCGATTGACCACACTGGTAACATAAATCTATGGACTGGGAACTGCTGTGTGGTGCTCTATTACTTACCTAATAATTACCACACGGTTACATTATTTGTATTTGTAATGCCCTTTGCACCAGTGAACCCAAAGGTTCTATAGTAAGTGTTTAAAGAGGTTAAAATACAATTAATTGACACCTACACTTTGGTTCTTTGAAGGAGACATTTGCTCAAATAATGTTCTGTAGGAAAGATAATTGAGTGTGTAATGACTGACTGTTTTATCTCTGGTAATTGGCAATCTGGGTAATTAGACATTTTTCTCTGTGTATGTCAAAAATGGCCAAAGATTGTGACAAAAAGGCAGATAAACATTTTATAGATACAAATGTTTGTTCCTCATCCTCTAATCTATTATTTCCACTTTTACAGTTTTTACCATCTGACCGCATGGGGGGTACCCTTGGTCATGGCCTCTCTGCCCCTGCTTAAGGGCGTTTACGGCCCTGCTGGAGGTTGGTGGTGAGTCCAGCATGCTACTCAATCTATCTGCTCTTAACGACTGCATTCACTCCAATAATCAACAATTGATATTATGTTGTAATGTTTTTTTTTTTTGATAATTTCACTCTATGAGTTAAAGTATTTTGAGATTGGTAAATTGTGAGAAAGGAAGCAAAGATGGAGGGGATCTGGGACAGAACTGTAATCTCCGGCCTCGGCTCCTTTTCCACTCTGGGCTTATTAATAGCTACAGCTGCACAGCCTTTCCCTTCCTCGGTCACACAAGTCTGCTTTCCGCTCGTGCTCTCCCTTCCCTTTGTAACCCTCATCTCTCCCTCTCTTCCCTCAGCTGGATCACAGGCGATCACGTAGCCTGGAGATTTGGGATGTAAGTAGACCCTTTCAGCGCTACCATCAAAGCTTTCTCCCGAACGTGGCAATGGGGGGTGGGGGTTTCTATGGGGAAATGTGAAGGGTTGTATGTCAGGGGAGTCTGTGTTTTTTCTTGCTGTGGTTCAGGGCCCAAAATGTGTGTGAATGCTCATGACTGCTTCTGATTTATCAAAATAAGGAGACAGTCAACATTATTTTTAGCTTTTGGGGCGTAGCTGTGTTATGATTACTGGTATATCATTTGATCACATTTTGAAACCGGCCTGCAAAACTGTCATTACATCACCATGAAACAGACAAACCCAGACATACACATCTGTTTGCCACAATGAATCGTTCACAGCAACAGTAGGGCACATGGACGCCCAAACCTTACTACAACCCATTGCCAACATCAATGCTAAACGAGCCTGCATGTCTTTTATCCTGCTTTTGCGCTGAGCTCTGTCTAGTTTTCCACCCTATTGTAGCCCAGAGGGACACATTGCTCAAAGGATCAGGGAATCTTCATTAGCTCTAATTATATCAAACCAGACAAGATATTAGGCCAAGGCACCAGTCATCAAGAAGGAAATGCATCTTCTTGAATTTGCAAACTGCACTGACAGCTGGCAGGCAAAAGCACATGAGGGCAGCGGTTGCAGTTTTACAGGTGGGGAAGTGGGAGTCAAACCATATGAGCTACGCTTAGTGTGACGGAAAAGTGAGAGAGAGAAGGGGGCGACGTAGCCTGACGAGAAGGAGTGAGAGTCAGAGAAATAGATTGCCCTTGTCTCTGCCCACGCTGCGTAGTGTGTCTTCATCAGAGTTCAGCGAAGCGCACGAACAGGACACGAGAGGTGGGTGGGAAACCTCAGCGGAGATGGACGTATTAAACAGGATGAAAGGATGGAGAATAGAAATCAGGAGACCACTGTGTGACGTAGGAGCGTAATTTCCAAAATTTCAGTCACCGCAGATGGAAGTATACTATTATAGCATGTCTTTGGTGTAACTATTAATTACCTGAACCCCCTATAAATCTCTTTTGCCCTTAAACGACACTGTCTACTCATTAAATTGTTAGATGTTTAAAGGCATATTTGCTTTAGTGTTAACATGTCTTACAAACATTTACTTTTAGTTTTATAATGTAATAAAGCAGGAAAAGGAACTTCTATTGAATGCATAACTACGGAGCTTTCGTACTTCTCTGTCGTGGTGTTGGATTGTGAGATTTCATAACACTTTTAAGCAACTTTTGTTAAAGTTAAACATCATTCTATCAATGTGCAGAAGCCAGTACTTTTCCCTTGTTTTGTCTATCTGAAGGCCAAGCTACATGGCACTGTGGCAGCTGCTGATTGGAGGTCTCCATGCCTCCGCTCTGTATAATACACTTGCATTCTGTTGTTCGTGTGCTTTGTTCGTGCTGTCTCTACCATCGACAGATGAAGTTTGGTATTTTACTGAAGATTGTTGACGAGTTTATGCAATGCCATTTCCCACCCAAGCAAGGCGCCTTTGATATCTAGGTTCACCGCGGCTCACTCCTTCTAAATGTACCTTTTAATGCAGACCGCAGAGAGAGGAGCTGTCTACACACATTGTTAATTTGGCCGAGTGGGGGAGGGTCCCGGCTCAAAAAGGTCCATGAGCACGTGCGCTGACATGCTTGCAAGCTGGCTCCTTGTTGGCGTACCCGGAAACAATATTATCCAATGCAATGTTATGGCTCCCTTTTTCCTTTCAAAAACTGCTTTATAGCCTGGTCCAAAAGTCTGCTCTTGGCTCAACGCTAAGTTCCAGATATGTGTCAATATGGAGGGGAGTATTATTTTTTGGGCCAGTCTAGTTTTTCCGCTGTGGACTTTTGAATTATTGCGTTTTTTCAGGCATGTGTCAGGCTGGATTCATCTAAATCTAATACCTGCGCACCTATACAGCCTCCGCCCCGGAAGTGGCCTGTGACAGCGATCGCATGCGCAAAAGCGAGGGGGCTCCTTGCGGCCATTTTGAAAAGCTACATGTTTATCAGGCATACATTTCAACGGAGGAAATAGGCAATACTACGTCCATTTATATTTACAGTCTATGGTTCGGTCGAACTGGTTTTGGAGAACGCTCTCTACTTGAAGCTATGGAGCGGAGCCAGTGGGCTTTACTGCCTCCCTCCCTCCCTCGATGTTTTTTGAGGAGCAATTGCACAGGAAAATGGACCCCTTGCATCTCCGTTTTTCTGTGATGGAGTGACTCATAGACTGGCAGGACGCAGGGGCTGTGCACCACGCCTCTCCAGCTGCGCAGAGGGCTCTACGTACAGTAAAGATGTGGCGCTTTTCTGAAACGTAACTCAGTTCAGCTCCTCGTACTACTATCACCACATGTTGATTGAGATAAAAACCGTTTAAAGGCCTGAGTATTTCACAGTAGTATTTATGTTGTAACAAAATCGTAACTCATTGTCTGCCATTGACGTCCAAAGACGTCTTAATTTTTCATTATTTTCATGTTCCCAGATTTCTATTATATCTAATATGTATGGGGATTAGCTTTTAGAGCATTTTTTATCGAGCCAGCAGGTGGCACCAGCGCTGCCTCTGGATGTTTTGAAAACAGGATGCACTTGTTGCGCCTCTTTTTCTCAGCTTTTTGTCTGAGACTGGTGATTTCAGTAAAACTTCCCTCTACTCGACTGGGGATTACAGTGGAACGAAACAAGCATGAAACAAAATTCTTTTTGCTGATGAAAATAGACAGTCCATTCTTTCAGAATCTGGTTTCGGATTTAAGATAGTCATAATACACAATATTCTGTGGGTCTTGAAAAATCAATAAAAATCATCAGAAACGGCTGGCAATATGGGAGTACCTGTTCTGAAATAGGCTGGCAGGCAATGAGTTAAGAAGTATTACAAATACAGTCCGGCATCCACCTGTGTTGATCCGGCCTAAGTGTTCTGTGCCAATTTAAACTCTGATCCTATTATTAGATCTATTTATGTAGGAGCGACACAGTGGCTGAGTGGATAGCACTCTCGCCTCTCAGCAAGAAGGTCCTGGGTTCGAATCTCGGTCGGAACAGGGTCTTTCTGAGTGGAGTTTGCATGTTCTCCCCGTGCCTGCGTAGGTTTCCTCCGGGTACTTCGGTTTCCTCTACCACTGAAAACATGCTCACTAGGTTAAATCCTCCAGCTCCGGTAGTCCTGACCAAGCCGAGCATCAACATCTGAAGATGGGTTCCCGGGCGCTATACTACGGCGACCACTGCTCCTGATGTAGACTAAGCCTAAGCCTTTGCGGCATCAGGATGGGTCAAATGCAGAGGATTCAATTGCCCTACGGGGATTAATAAAAGTGCACCTTTATTTCGAAAGGTAATGAGCAGATGTGCTTTCATGAAAGTTGATTATGAACTGGAATGGAAGAGGGCAGTTATCAGATTTTCCTGGCACCCATGTAAATGCCAAGTCTGGGAATCCCCATGCTGCTGTGTGCGCTCAAATCATTTCGAACTGCACAATGGCATGGAAACCATGACAAATCATAGAATGGCGAGGAGCGGCAGAATGACGACACACTATTCCACGGACGGAAGTTGTTTGTATGCGGATCCAACATGACATGAGCTGAGACTTGTACAAACAGCAGTAATCATTCGGCACCATTGTGTAAAGATTCCGTTTTTGCTACCTTCTGGTCTAATTTCTGTTTCTCGACATAATTTATTGGGTAGAATTGATACGATACGATGAGTAGACACATAGGCACACATAAGAGATTTAAGGCGTGCAATAAACTGCTAATGAAATATTCACACCTCTCCTATGAGAAAATAAATGGATGATTCCCAGACTAAATATTCACTTGTGTTAGCCAGGCATAAACTTTAAAATTTAGATTGCACCTACATTTGTTTTGTTCTTTGCTTGACTGAAGGGTTGACAGGGCCAGTACTGCTGAAGTATTGTTTCAAGGAAAATCTGTTTTAAGTTCAAACTCAGCATGCCTTGGATCTGCTCTTTTAAAGATCTATCCACCCCTGTTCCATCGTGTCTTGCTTACGATTCTTCTGCTTTGCCTCCCGTCTCGCGCTTGCTGCCTCCCCGGGTACACTGCTCAGCTGTAAAGCACGGCGGACTCTAATGGCAGATCATTATCATGCTAATTAGAGCACTTTGTAGCTGCCGCCCGTCACTCGCTTTCCCTCGCACCCCCCTCCCTCACCCCCACACTATCGTTAAAAAGGCCACCCCCTCCTTGGCCCTCTCTGCCGTCCGCCCACCCTCGGCCTGTCTCTCCATCATTAACAGGACGTGCGCTGGCGTAATTGGACGCTGTTTATTCCGAGGAGCAGGTTATTAAATCACACAGAGGTAACGGCGGGGCTGATTTCCCCTGCAAATGCTTTCATCATTGCCCACTGCCATTATCGAAGCGAGTTGGACATGCATGTATTTTAACACATCATTGTCATCTTTAATATGAGGTAAAGAGATTTCTCTTTAAATTGTTTATAATTAGCACTATGCTTTTTGTGAAAATTAAAATTATAATTTCAGAAAATTTAACTTTTTTAATTTACACACAATCAATATTATCTATTACATGATACTACACATACATTAGTATTTTGACTTTGGACTGTGTCTTCTAACCTGTGTCTTGGCTTTAGAGCAGTGAGTTCTGACAGTTCGGTCAGACAGTTCTCACTGATTTACTGAAGTTGAACAAAAGTGACCAGAAACCTGTTTTAGCACAACACAAAGGTAGTTCTGTGATTACAAGGGAGAGGTTGAAACTCCTTTGAACTTGCAACACCTCCCAAATGGTTACATAACACCATATTAGCTCAACTACTTTACTCAGCAGGACATTTTTTTCATAATTTAGCTGACACCATTTTGTTCGTCTTGAAAACTGGTGACATAATGGTGTGCTAAATACCAAAGTGATTTTGTCATCTTTTAATAAGAGAATCTGAGCAGCTGTCAACAGATGACAGTATTACTCAGAATAATACTTTATATGAAATAGATGTTGCTATTTCATGTTTCTCTAACTTAAAAGATTCAAAATTATAGTGCAAAAAGCCAAACATAAACTGACATCTTTCGCACTCTTTGTGCAGCTCATGCAGCAACCTTCCTCCTCCATCTCAACGGTGGGACAATCTCTCCTTGTCATCAGCTTATGACTTCAGCTTCCACCACCAGGGTTTACCAGGAGGATTTAATTTGTACAATTTCTAGTAGAGTGCTGTATATTACGTCCCACATTTCTGCCGGGGTCTAAGCGCCAAAACTAACATTTCATTTGTCACTTTCCAGATTGAGTGGACATATGGGGATCTAGAATATGTTTGCACTGTTTAAAAGTGTTGCTTTTGTTTTTCACCTTTATTTTTCTAGATGGTATGTGCCTCTCTTTACACTCATCCTGCTGATGATCTGCTGCTATGCCAGGATTATCTTTGTGGCCAATAAAAGAGTGAGTTAAAAAGTAATAATTATAATATTTTTTTCATGTGGTTTTTAATCCTATTGTTCATGTTAGAGGTGGTCGATATCGTAAAGTTTAGTTATTTATATGCTTGGTTTTGAGAGGTATTCTCGCAGTCTGTTTGTCATGCCTGATGCCCTGCTATCTCTTGGATATCAGGTATGACATGGTAATATGTATGTATGTCTAAACTAATAAAAAATGGTAAACAAAATTTACAAATATTTTTAAAGATTAAATTGAATCATGCAAGATCTTGAATCTCGACCAACACAATTGGATGCATGTACTATTAGCACAATTAGGTCAGATCGCAGTCATCGCCACATAATCTATTAAATAATGTAATTGAAATGCTCAATAACGTCCACTTGTAGTTCCAGTATATTGTCATTATCAGTTGATAATTAAAGTACAATTCCTTTTTCTGTCAAAACTTGTAGTTACCTCTTCGATAGGGTTTCTCCTTTTCTAGAAAAAATTAATAACAATTATATCTAAATCCTAATTTAAGTAATTGTAAGTTATTGTAATCATACATAGAAAACCTAAATGCAGGGCTAACTGTATATATACAAATCCAGTCATTGTTTGCGTCTCTGTTGGTTCGTGTTGATGAGTGTCTTGCAGTAAAGAATGAGCTCAGAGGCCGCATTCCACCATTCCAGCAAAGCCACCACTCCTCTGTTCTGACTTTGAAAACACGCACATCATAAAAGCACATACAAGTATTGCCAAATCCGATTTAGATTGTGTATTTTGTGTAATAGTAGAAAGTAAAACTATTGATCGAGAAGGATATACAAAATTGTGGACAATGATATATCTGACTCTTGACACAGGACAGAAAAGAGGAATTTGACTGCTTTTCTTTAAATCTAATGCAAAGAGTAAATGCCTATAGAGTGTTTGCAACCTGCATCTCATAATTCATGCAGCTCACACCATTGAGGTGTCTCGCCTGCTTGTCTGCGCTGCATGGAATGCACACTCTAGATTCAGCCACCCGCTTTTCTCTGTTATCTCTTCAATACCTTTTTTCTCATTCTGCCCATCTTCCCACCCAGATTTTTTTCTGTTTTTGCATTCAGTCTTGCGAAGAGATTTATTTCTTTTCATCGTCAGTTTCCCATGAAATGATTTCAAAAGCCTTTGAAAGGTGGGTTGATGGCGACGAAGGGGAGTACGGGAAAGGATGTTATAATTTTAAAATCATATGCTGTCAAGGCATCTCTGCTGGATGGTTGTAGTTACATACATGTAGAAAAAAAACAACATTTAGGAATATTTAGAAATGTAGGCGATTTTTACCGGGAATGACTTTTCTGTAAAGAATTTTTTTCATGCTTGCTGATTTAGAGCATTGTGTTTGCATTGCATTGGTTTTATATAGCGCTCTGGACACTCAGACGCTTCACATGTCATTATTGTTTCACTCCATTCACTGTGGTGATAAACTGCTACTGTAACCACAGCTGCCCTGGGGCAGACTCACAGAAGTGAGGCAACCAGTATGTGCCATCTGACCACCACCAACCATTGACACGCACACCAGACTCATTCTACGCAATGTTGGTGAGGTGTCTTGCCTAAGGACACAACATTTTAACACTTTACATCCGAAGCCGCCCCACTGTGGCACCTGGTGGTCCCAGAGGTCCCCATCACAGTACTAACCAGGCCCTGCCCTGTACAGCTTCAGAGGTCTGTTGGGATTTTGCTTTCGCATGTTAGTTTGGCCACAATATTAACATGTTGCTATGTTCAATTTGATTTCTGCATTCAAAGTAGTATGTAAGTCTTTATTTAGACACAACAGTCACATGGCGTCATATAAACAACTTAACTCACATTTTTCAAAAACTTTGACTGACGGACTGAATGACTATCTTGTCAGTTATCTCAACCAAATGCTGCTATGCAGGCTGATGCATTTCTTCTGTTCCTTTTTAGGTGTTTTCCTAAAAATTGACATCCGTTAAATGAATATATTTTAGCGATACTCCATTTGTCCTCCACTTGATACGAACAGTGGGTTTTAAATGGAGATATTTACTTCCTGTCCTTCGGATTACTTTTGTGCCATTGCGTGACGTCAGCTGCACGTGACGTCAGCTTAGCAATATGTTAAGAATCGCAATATAACATTGAGTTGTGGCCAAAATATCACTATTATTGAACCGTCACATTTTTGCTAATTCCCATCTCTCGGCGGCACAGGGCCTTTCAGAGAGGTGTCATTTGCATATTCTCCTTGTTTTTGCGTAGGTTTCCTTCAGGTTTCTCCGGTTTGCCCTTCCACTAAAAACATGCACATTGGTACCATGTTGATGAAAGGTTTTCAGATTAATCTATATAGCTTCCATCATGCAAGACTCATAGAAGCAATAGCAACCAAGACTTGTGGCATATAATCCACTAAAATATTTCCCTAATGCAAGAGCGCATTCTTGGACTCCATACATTTACTTAAATTTACATTCTGGTAACTTCGTTTAAACAAACTGTGCGGGGAGCTGGCTTTGCCCAAATAGCACAAATCTTTCTCACTCATTCTAAGGATGCAAGTTGACATTTTTCCAATAAGAACGAAAGCAGAGATCCGCTATACGTAATTATGCAATTGTGCTAGTCAGTGCAATATTATGGTTTGTGCAATATAGTTGTACCATTTTCTACATTTGTTGTTTATTGATTACTACTTTAAATGTGTCTACTAACATGATGTGATCACATCACTTCACTTTGTTCTTTTCTGTTTGTGTCTGTGTATACAGTGACTGTATAAGTGTATAAATGTTTACTTGACTTTTGGAAATGAACCTAAGGCTATTATCTGGCATGTTTGATATGCATTGATAAATAGATACATAGTAACATGTCTGTCTCTGGATCTAGAGAGCTCTCAAAAAATGTTTGTATCCACTTTTACAGCATAAAACATTTGTTTTATCTCTATAATTACCTATGCATTGACTATTTTTACATTCTTGCATGCTTGTTTCACAGATGCAGTCATGGTTGGGAACATTTAACCCAGAAAGAGAGAGGCGGAAGGTAAATATCCATCCAACAGGTTATATCCTACAGTACACAGGCTACAGTCAAACCTTTTTCAAATTAAAAAACTTGAATAGTTCTCCCATGAACCAGGATTATATTAACGTTATATGTGTAATTCTGTGAGATAGTTTAATTTGGCTTAATACATACAAAAAACATGTTTTCTGCTCTAAAGCACTGATTTTGGTTACCTGCCTTCACTACAGCCACACCCACTTTCTTCAGTTCCTCTTCAGCAGGGTGGAGCAAGTAGACCAGTCAGGTTAGTGCTAAGGTTAAATAAATGCTGCCCCTAAGTGGTAAATAAAAATACATACACACTTTAGATAGACACATTTATTTGTATAGCAAATTATGTAAGCAAAGTAACTGGATGTACTTGAGTATCGATCCTTTCTTGTTGGTGAATAATGCACACTATAAATTTGTGTTAAATTACAATATATTTATTTTTTAAAAAGGTCTACGTGTTTTTACACTTTTCTCACCTCCCTCTTGTGTTCAAACCTAGAAAGTCGTATTACAGTTTAGAAGCTTTTAAGCTTGCTTTAACAATTGCTTCACATTGCTGGGCCAGCACAAATGCTTTCATGTGCCTGGTGTCTGCATACACAACAGCAGGTGAAAAGTAGAGAAAGCCAATGCCTGCTGTGCTCCTACCGAGTGCTGCTCCTGTGATTCCTGCCCTCTCCCCCTCACGCTCACACACAGACCAGCCCCACATTCGGCGCGCTCACATGCTCAGTCTCGCGTCGGCCAATTTCCCCCTTGACTCGGCTGGCCGCGGTCACCCTGTATCTGTGTGAAGAGTGGAACTGACAGGAGTGATGACGTTCAGCTCTAGCGCTCACAGCTATCAGCGGCGTCAGTCACACAGCCGTGACACATCAGAGTGTCTCGGGAGGTTTGTGGTCACGCATGAGCCTCCTAAATTATATGTCAGACAGAGCGTGCTTGTTTTGGACATGGACGGTGACAAACTTTTTTAACTCTTGTTTATACAACTCTATTTTGAAAGGGGAAACTACCTGTTTGTAGTAAAAAGTCAATCATAAAATGACTATCACTTGTCAACCAGACCTCAAAATCACACTGAACTAGCTATGTAATAATATCCATTTAACTAGTCTATGCTCTCAAAACCTTTTGGATCTATCCCGTATTTTTGGCAGATCTTTAGATCACTTTTTCTTTGACTGATTGAGGGCTGGTACTCCTTTACAATCGGTTCTGAGTATGTAAAGGATAAAAGATGAAGACAGAATGTTATGGCCTGATTTGCTGACAAAATGTTTCTTTGGACAGACAAAATGTATTTGTGAAACAAAATAAGTTATTTATGTCATCATTAATTAATTATTGTAAAATGAAAGTATATACTGAGTTGCCATTCTTTAATTCCTCTGCTTGACAAAATGATTGCGCTTACCACTTTATATTCACCTCTGTCCTATTATCTAAATCGCTCGTCTAAATCACTATTTGGAGACATGAATAGTATAATTGATCTAATACATAATATTTAGCAGTAATTTGTGCTTATATTGTGTAATTGCTATGTTAAGATACTATTTTATCATTGTGAAATCGGACACTATTACTTGTAGGCTCAGGCTTCTCCGCGATGACTGAGTGTGGCTGGTGCAAGGAATGGCTTGCCGCTGATAACTGCCTGTAATCTAGCGTGCGTCATTAACGCTGGGACCGCCAGGCTCGCTGCACATAATTACGGTTTCATTCCCCTTTGCCTCTGGAGCAGCACCGAGGCCTCTGACACAGGAGGGTTGTGATTAGAAGCACAAGGGTCTTTTTCCTCCCTCTCTTCTTTTTTAACATCCTGTCTCTGTTCATACGAATTCCTCAGATATTTTCTGCTGTGCTGAACTGGGATTTTCATTGGGATTGTTTTTTCTCCCCACACTAATTATAATAAAGCTTCCAAGAGGTATCTTATTAAAATTGTTCACAAATATTCAACAGGTTTTGGTAACATTTTCTTTGATGTGATGTTATTTACGATTTGTACTCTGTTGCGTATATGGTCAGAAAAAGAGGTGGAAACTTGCCTCTTGTTTGCATACCTCCCCAAGTTACTTTAATCCACACACATATAGTCATAAAACACCTCGGAGGGGCTCTGCCGAATTTCATTAGAATTCCTTAAAATGCATGCGTTAGAGCTTGCGCGCCGCTGGGTCTTTTCTGGTGAGTAATTAATTTTCAGCATGTGGGGGTAGAGAGAGACTCGTGGGCTTGCCTGTCGGCTTTGACTGCGAAAGAAAGAGAGGGGGAGGGAAGATGCATGCTGCTGGCCCGACTACAACGTGCCTGTGTCCGTGCCCAAGGGGAGAAGGAGGAGGGGTAAAAACAGCACAGCGCAGAGAATCGATCCAGAGGCTGCGCTGCTCCGACGAAAGAGTCCTCCTCTCGTGGGAATTGGTTATAACGCCTTGTAAAAGCTCCCCTCATTTCCACTCCGCTCAGCTGCTCTGTGCGTCTGGCTTTTCCACAGTAAACTCAAAGCGGCATGTAGCCAAATCAGCAAAATATTGGCTTCCTGTTTAATTATCCCCGTTTCTTGCTCATATCACCATGGGTTTTGTGTGTTATCAGCAGGTTAATATTTGATTAGCTTTTAATTGGCCTGTGTTTTTCACTTTGGTGCAGTGATGTTCCAGTTAAGGCACCCAGGTTTTCAAATAATTATGACCATTTAGTTTAGTCGCCCAATCTTTATTGGCCACTGCCTTGTGATCTCGTAGTTAAAGCAGCATGAGCACATATGCCAGGCTCTGTGCGACTGGCAGCCTCAGCATCAGGAGGAGGAAAAAAAGCCCTACCTTCACTAACCCCTTTTCATGCAACACTTTCATGTCTTATAAACCTTGCAGATACAAAATTGAAACCTTTTGAAAGGGTCACTATAGACCAGCTTCTTTCTTGCAGGTATCTTTAGCAGAGGACATCAGACCGTTGAAGTGGTATCCCTCAGTTTACCTGCTGGTATCCATCTTCCCCCTCATCAACAGGTAACACATTATGCACATACACATCAGCCACATCTACTATTAGGATATTTACTTCATTGGTTTTCTGGTTACTACCACCTCCCTATGCTTTTTCTCATTCTTTCGCTCTACTTCCTATTTCAGCTCTCTGAACGGGTTGCATTCTCTCTGCACAGCTGTGCAAAGAGAATGCTTGTGTATGTATGTAAGGTTTTTATTGGATTTTTAAGGAACGAGGGCTTTACTGGCTGAGGGTTTGTGGGTGGAGGCGGGTGGTCCAGTAAATGATAACCCCTATGCTGTTATTACTCCTACCTTCTCTTCCTGTCCTCCTGCATCCAATCTCTCACTTTCCAATCCCCACTTTCTTTCATTTCCCTTCCCCCTGCTTCCTTCCGACTGCGCTTAGAACCGGTGTGATTGACAGGTCAGGGTTACTAAGTGATTAGCTGTGCCGGCTCTGCTTGTCGCCACGGCAATGTAGGCGGAGACACAGGTCAATTACAGGGTCAACGTCTCTCAAAGGCGCCGCTTAAACACTGCCCATCCCCCCGGAGACCCCTTTGCCCTGCCACCTCTCTCGCTCTCCCGCCCCGTGCCCCTGCTGTCGCCTGATGAAGATGACAAACTGCACGCACCACTCACATGAACAACGCTCTTTATACAGTCGCCTGATGCTTCTGCGATCATCATTGGTCGGAAGTAACAGTTTATTTACAGAGAATACGTACTCTGAATACTATTTTTGAGGAACTATTCGGAAAAAAAAGGTTACTACTATGTATTTGAGAAATATTACAATCTACTGTATTTTATTCTAAACATCTTCAGCCATTTAATTTAATAACCCGACAGTACATCTAATGCTAGAAAATCATAATCATTGACTCTTTCAGTTATGTGAAAAATTTCAAGCCTAGCACACCTTTTAAAAATAACTTTTTTTTTGTCATAAGTGCTGTCAGTTCCTGCCCCTGCAAGTCTTGGGAGAGCTGTAGAGGACGAGTCCGTGTGTGGCGTGTCAGTGTTTGGTGCGTCGGTGTGCGCCGCTTCAGTGTGCGCTGTATTGGGGACGTAAGGTACAGCAGGCGTTGGAGAAAACAACAGCAGTCGCGCTCACTGGTGATTACTGGACGTCAGTAATCACAAGTGGTTCCAGGCCACAGCCCAAACGTTGAAGCTATGGTTTTTTCCCCTGCGCATTATTGTGTTTATTAGACCATTTATTATATGTTAAAAAGTTCTATACACTGTAAAAAATAAGTTTGTAAGTAATCTTTATCTGATATAGCGCATTTCACAGACCAAGGTTACACAAAGTGCTTTAGAAATTACAGTAGCATTTTTTTACATTTTCTCCACACCACGACAAAAGTGAAATGCCGACCACACTGGCGCATCAATGCCCTTGACCATCACAATTCATTCACTCTCTCCTCATTATGCATTTTTGTAGTGGTAGGGGAAACTGGAGCATCCTGAGGAAACCTACACAGACACGGGAAGAACAAGCAAACTCCACACAAAAGTCCTGGAGGTCAAAGCAAACCCAGGACCTTGCTGTGACGCACAAGCGCAAACCAGTGTCGCCCAAAAGCAATAACAAAGGCCTGTAAAGATTGAGTACCCTACTTTAGACAATCTAAATACTTTTTTTTTCTTCTAAAATATATATTAATATATGGATTAATATAAGCTTTTTGCTTCATCCAATTCCTTATCAAATCAAGGGACATTTAGAACAGGTTCTTTATCATTTTTCGTCAGTGGCAATGTCTGCTGAGCTTTTGTTCTAAATGCAAAGAAGGAATAATGATGTATATTATTCTGGCAATAATGGTCAAAATGCTAGGTGCTGACTCTTTTCACCTCCATCTCTCTCCTAGTAAAAGATGGGAACATTCCTGCTTGCTCGCAGTCGCAGCGCTACCTCCTTCCTCCTGAGAAAACGGGAATGAATTGCTCTCAGCCGCCCTCCACCCACTCCCCCACTCGGCAGCGCAGGCTGTATATATCTCCGGCTCCTATTAATTTGTTAGGCTCCCCTCCCCCTTTCCCGCGCTCGCTCCCCACTTCCCTCACTTGGCTTGGCTCATATCCTCTTCAGCTTTTTTTCCTCCTCCTTTCCCTTCGCTCGCTGAGTGCTGGAGTGTGTAAAGTGTTTGTCACGGTGCCGTGCTGATGTCGCTGTGCTCTGCCGCGTGGAATCGGTAGACTGACACGATGTGCGTGGATGTGCGTGTGTGAGTGGGCGGGCACTAGGCGTTTTTGTGCCAAGGTGAATCTGCTGTCGATCGTTGCTTGTTGTCGTGAGCGCAGGAGTTGTGAGCGCCAGCGTGTGCTCCCTCACTTGTTTGTCGCTCCAGCTTCAGTGTGTAGTTTGTTTTGTGTGTGTGCCTGCCTAGCTGCGCGTGTGTGTCTGAGTGGGGGATTATTTCTATCTGAGCTCCAAAGCCTCCTAAACAGGGCTTAGAGAGACGGCCCAGGGCAGCAGCTAAAGCCGGCGGGTAGACCTCGCTCATTCCCTGTGCCCTGTTCCTCCACTCTTTCCTCTATTTTACTCTGATCCATGGCATTAACACAGACACTCCCCCTAACCAACACCACAGACTGCTGTTTGGTGTGTCCCCTTCAAAGTCATAAACATGCACACATACATTTTAATGGCACGTGCAATTTGAATCTATTCCGAATGCGTGCTAGTAAATGTGTTAATTCAACACCAGCTGTTACTAACTCAAATGAAAGTGCTTCTACTTTTACTCACTGGCACACAGGACTGCTATGGGCAGACAGGCTCTGGGTCCTGTGTCTTTCCAAACTTGCTCTCATGTTGTCGCAGTCTCCATCTTAACTCATCTCCCTATCTTTAGGACATTCACAGCTATTTGTGTTTGTGCACAGAGCGGGCTTTACCAGAGCTTCTTACATTGCATCCCTTGTGTGCTTTATGGTGTGGGTGTGTGTTTGTTTGCGAGGCTTGTTGAGATTCTTTCTGTGCATGCTTCTACCCATGTTTGCATAAATAAGTGTCGGAATCTAGCTTCTGATTTCAGTGATGCGATGCGGCTTCATGTGTAAGTGCTCCTCCTGGACAGAATGCTCATCTGTCTTTATAACTTTGTGAGCTTTTTGCCATTTCCTTTTGACAGCAACTAATGGTGGAACCAGCGTTTGCTAATAGTTTTTTTCAATCCATTGGGGGGAAATGAGAAATTAGCATTGTCGCGATAGTGATGAACAATCAAAACAAATGCATATATTATGAATTGGAAAGAGTCCACAGAATTTAGTTTGTGAGAATCCAAAACCCATGCCTGTACTTTTAGTTAGTAGCAAAGCACAAATAAAGGCTTTTGTGAGTTTTATACCTTCTATAGTATGCATTGATGGTATGTGCAATGACTTGAATTAGCACAGTGCAATGTTGTGTATAGGATTCACATGACGCAGCTTTTTTATGGTTATACTTAGATTTTTCAAGTCAAAGTGCACAGAGACGTTTACGTAGTGCAGAGATTTTTTTAATGCGTTTGCTACACCAGCCACCCTCCACCCCCACCCATCTTTCTCTAGAGGAGATCTGATTTCCCCGCTCCAGGCGAGCTGTGCGAACAAGTTGCTGTGTGTATGTGCGTTCTTCACGGCGCCTTTGCGTGTGTATGCAGCCCAAGCCAGGCAGACCTTCCCCATCTCCGGTCTGTGCTTTGAAAAACGAGGGAGGAAATCTCAAAGCAGCAGTTATTATTCATCCCTCAAAGAGAAACGGGAGGAGGATAGAAGGAGGGATGGAAGGAAGAAGAAAGACTGGAACAAAGTCGGGGGATATATTAACTCTTATCTCACAGAATTTGGCGTTCTGCATCCCAGAATGCACTGCCTCTTTCTAAACCTGCTTTTTCTTCAATTCTCCGTGTTGGTGTTCCTT
Organism: Knipowitschia caucasica; assembly: GCA_964034765.1. Classification (NCBI taxonomy): domain Eukaryota; kingdom Metazoa; phylum Chordata; class Actinopteri; order Gobiiformes; family Gobiidae; genus Knipowitschia; species Knipowitschia caucasica. The sequence continues at coordinate 26,121,585 of OZ035837.1, read as the reverse complement.
GGTTCCCTGAATACATTAGTCATGATGAATGTGTATGTCCAACTGTGTGTACTGTCTGGTTTGCACTGCACTTTAATTGCTTTACTTTAACAAGTTGGCTTCAAAGATTCTAAAATTTAATGTCATGTTCCATTGTGTCAGTGAATATCTTTCATATGTTGCGACAGTTAAATATTTCCTATTTGTCAACTGTAAACATTGATTATCAATCCTGGTTATTCTGTTCAATCGTTACTCCCAACCTCTTCGGGGCGGCACGGTGGCTGAGTGGATAGCACTCTTGCCTCTCAGCAAGAAGGTCCTGGGTTCCGGTCGGACCAGGGCCTTTCTGAGTGGAGTTTGCATGTTCTCCCCGTGTCTGCGTAGGTTTCCCCTACCACTAAAAATATGTACAATAGGTCTGGCATGCGCCTCCTGTACTGGCAACCCCGCTCCCATCTCTGTGTGGAGTGAGAGACAAATGCCCAAAAAATAACAATTGTAAACCGCTTTGAGACTCAGATCTGCAGTGAAAAGGCGGCATATGAATAAAGATTACTCTTCAACATGTACAAAATGTCCGGCATGTATGGCGAGCCTGCTCCCATCACTGTGTGTGGAATGAGAGTATACAATACAAAACCACTTTGTGACTATCTCTGAAAGCTTTTTTTTATTCTTACAACTAAAAAAGCCTGGCACACAAAATTCAGCCCCCCTGAGTCAATCCTTTGGTTAAAAAAAAAAACCGGCAAGGATTCCACAGTTTTTCACATCCAGACTTGGGGGGTGAAAACGCAAGTGTAGAGAAACAGCCTCCAGTGTGGAACAGAACAGATACACTGCTCGGCGGGAAACAGTCGCTTGATAAAGTTCCCACTTCCCCGCATGTACATTTGGACATGCGCAGTAGCCGATAGCTACGTAAACAACAATGCGCTACACTGAGGAGAATTCTACTCCTTCGTCCGTCCAAACGAAACCATGTGAAGCTGTAGTTTCAGTTTCCATTTTTGCAGCTACTTTTAAAAGCAGAATGATGTTGGTGCATTCTTTCACGTCTTTACCTGAGGAGGATGTTGTTGAGGAAATGATTATACTGCTGGGAGTCTTCTGTTGTAAAGTTCCACTGCCTCAGCAAGGGACACCTCAAAAAACCCAGTCGGGTAAAACACATTGGTGGCCCACATTGAGAGAGGGATCCTCTCCCATGGAAAGTCAGGCTATAGATCCAGTACTCACACTTAAGGTTTTTCCTTTTGGCCAAAATGTTTATTGATGTTAATTTTGCTCCATATTCTAAGATAAGATAAGATGTGCTTTATTTATCTCACATAGGAGAAATTTACATGTCACATTTGGCATGGATAGGACACTCAGATTGTGCAAAGGAGGAGATGTGCAAACATGTTACATGCAGGATATATATGTACAACAAAAGTGACAATAATTATGTACAACCACAGGTTGGCTGTTTACCTCATTTGGTTTCTTGTGTTTTATTTCAACACAGGCTTTCCACTGGCCATGCTTGCTTAATGGGGAGATTTGTGAAGTCCCTGACTAATAGTTGTCCCATGTACAGATTCCCCCAAGTAAGCTGGCGGTCTGCTGCTTCCTCAGAGTAACCGTTTGCTTCTTGACTGTTCAGCCTGTGGCAATGGCACGGTCGGTGTTACGTTTCCCGATGATGTTCAAAGCTTCTCACAAAATGTTGTGAGAAGCTTTTTTTTTTCAACTATTTATGTCAAACATCTGAAGTTTGAATCTGTTTCAACTTAATCTTAATTCAACTTATAAAGTAAGGATGCAAGTTTTTCCAAATGTTTTTGTTGTTGGAGCGTTCCATGACCGGTTAACTGATTGCCTGTGCGTTTTTAAGACAGGGGTGTCCAAACTTTTTAGAAACGGGGCCAGTTTTAATTAACTAGACAACATGAATTGTTAAATGTTCGGACTGTGTTTGTCTTTAAAATTGGGTATGATATGTTCTTATTAGTTCACACCACGGCTACTTTAGTGCCGTATATTGAATTTAGTGATTTCATTTCAGAAACAGAACAAAATAGATCTGATTTAGTCGGCATGCACATGCTGACTTCAGAAAGTTTTCGGTAGTTCTCAAGAACTTTGTCCATAGGCTTGAGAATCATCAACATTAATTTCCACAGAAATGCTTAAGACTAAGATAACCTCTCTCAAACACACTTGGGCATGTGCACACATCGGCAGACACACGCAATCACACACACGCAACACTCCCCCTGCTCTTTCAGGCACGTCTTTAAATATTCATCACTCTGGCTGCTCTGAGAGTGCCGTAAACGCTGCCTCACACTCCAGGGAATCGCTAAAGCCTACTCTATCATCTGCTTCACCCTCCCTCTCAGTCTCCCTCGCTCTCTTTCTCTTGCACATGCACGCCCGCTCTCTCTCTCTCTAGAGCTCGCACAAACATAAAGACGAACGCAAACTCACAGCACAGCCATTCGCAAGGATACGCTCATGTGCATTGACACTCAGAGGCACAGCTGGTGGCCAAAACCTCAGATACGGCGTGACATGAATGTGTTGAATTGTTCGATGATTAGATTTTGTGTGCAGTAATTTCACTGCCTAAAGTGCAGGGAATTTAGTTTAGTGTTGTTGTCTTCCAAGAAATGGAAAGTTGCTCTTTTTATATTATATTAATGCGTGTTAGCCGCTTCAGTTTCCAGAGTGGCCATAGGCAAGGCAAGGCAAGTTTATTTGTATTGCACAATTCATACACAAGGCAACTCAAAGTGCTGTGTGATTTTGTGTGATTTCGAAAACGATCAGCTCTGATAGTGATCTTCTGCAGAAATGTGAGTAATTCCAAACACCTCAAATACTTTTTCAGGTGAAATGTAATCAAATTGAAGTATAGATGCAATCATGAAGAAATATGTTTTTACAAGTGTATCATATTTTACAAATGTATTATGCAGATAATTTGTATCAACTTGAACTAAAGTATCTGGCACATTTAAAGCAAAAAGTAGGGCTGGAAATATGAGTTTACATTATTCTTTTGATTGATCAATTGGTCAATCAAATGGTTCAGTTTTTCAATTTTATTCACTTTCACCTGAAAAAGTATTTGAAGTGTTTGGAGCTTCTCACATAAGATTACCATCAAATGTGATCTGATCTTTTTCTAATTCACACAGATGAAAATCTAAGTTAGGCTTGTGTCCAATCACTGAGCAGTGGCTTAAAGCTGCCCTGCTCACTATAAAACACACTCTTGATAAGAATTATATCCTCATGAGAAGCATTACCTGCTGTGCACCATGCCTTGCTATAAAGAGCTCTCAGAAGACCTGTGAATAAGAATTTGTATAAAGCTGGGAAGGGTTACTGAACCCTCTCTAAAAGTCTTGATGTTCATCAATCCACAGTTGGAGAAAACGTCAAATGGAAATAGTTGGGCACTGTTGCTTCTCTCCCAAGCAGTGGTTGTCCAACAAAAATTACGGCAAGAATACTCCGAGAGGTAACAAAGAACCTCAGAGTCAATCGCGAAGGTAGAGTGAGCAGTTCACATGATGTTTTGGATGCTCACATGCGACTGGTACGCTATCACACGCATTCCATTGCGGCAGCATGAATGAAAAGTCTGAAGACCGAACGTCACACGCCCACAGGGAACAGCGTTCCCTATGCGCTTCTCCATTGAGCCTGTGCACTTGAGTCATTTACATCTAGGCCGTTGATGCACGGGCCGTGGCTGACGCGCTTCAAGAGAGAAGCTGATCAAATCACGTCTGCCAACGTGACTGCTCCTCAACACGTGTTGACAGTGAAACCTAAAAAGGAAGCACAGAAAGCACTCACGAGCACGTTCTGTACTGGAAAAAAAATACTATTGCATGGTTTAAGAGTAGCAAGTGATTTTAATGGTTTAGAGGCCTCTGTTTTATGGAAAGAAGATATTTGGGAATGTTTGTTAGGATAAGAAGTTTTACTATTAATACAGTGATTGACCATGTCTTTGTATGTGACTGTTTCTCTTATCATGTGGATGAAGTGACCTTGGATGGGGACAATGTTGGCTGGCACGGTGGCTGAGTGGATAGCACTCTCGCTTCTCAGCAAGAATCTTAGCAAGCTGGTCCTGGGTTCAAATCCTGGTTGGAACAGGGTCTTTCTGAGTGAGGTGTGACATATGTCTTTCCTAGGCAAATGGCCAGTGAGGGACCTGCCCATGTGATAAAGCTTGGGTGAATCCCATTGTGCTTCAGAAGACTGATGCAGGGTTCGAGGAGCCAAGAAAAGAACTTGCAAACTGTAAACTGTTAAAATATCTTGAGTAATTTGAAGCTCAATTTAGGTTATTTGAAATCTAAGATGTGTAGATGTGTTTTTGGATGTGTTTTTGCTGCCTTGCAATCATTAATGGAAAAGGTTCATCAGGATGTTTTGCAGGAAAACTTGCCCGGAACACCTCCCCTGGCACGTGTCCAGGGGAGGAGGCATCCGGAACATATGCCCAAGCCACCACAACTGGTTCCTCTCGACGTGGAGAAGCAGCGGCTCTCCTCCGAACTCCTCCAGTGTAACTGAACTTCTCACGCTATCTCTAAGGGAGCATGCCCAGCCACTCTGCGGATGAAGCTCATTTTGACCACCAGTAGCTTTGGTTTCCTTTCCATTAATTATTATTTCCATTCATCTACACTCCATACTGCTCATACCTACAGCCCCCAAACAAGCTGAATTCAGCAACAGCAAGCGTCATTATGCTCATGGAAGATTCAACATACTCTAGCATGACAAAAATAAACAAAACTGGACTTTTAAGCTGGGTTCAGAGTGTTGTGTCATGGTATGCGTACATGCAAAATATATGCAACCCATGGCGCTGCCTTCTCCTAAAGTTGAACAATGCTCTACCTCTGCGTCAAATGTTCTTGTGGAAACCGTATGCTTTCATCATGAGCATTTTCTGCTCTGATTCTGTCGTGACTGGATTAAACAGCAGCGTTTTGGAGGAGGATGAGATACAGTGCCTTGCGAAAGTATTTGAACCTTTCAACATTTCGCCACATTTCAGGCTTCAAACATAAAGATATAACATTTAAATTTTTTGTCATGAATCAACAACAAGTGGGAGACAATCGTGAAGTGGAACGAAATTTATTGGATAATTTAAACTTTTTTAACAAATAAAAAACTGAAAATTGGGGCGTGCAATATTATTCGGCCCCTTTACTTTCAGTGCAGCAAACTCACTCCAGAAGTTCAGTGAGGATCTTTGAATGATCCAATGTTGTCCTAAATGACTGATGATGATAAATAGAATGCACCTGTGTGTAATCAAGTCTCCGTATAAATGCACCTGCTCTTTGATAGTCTCAGGGTTCTGTTTAAAGCGCAGAGACAACCATGAAGACAAAGGAACACACCAGGCAGGTCCGAGATACTGTTGTGGAGAAGTTTAAAGCCGCATTTTGATACAAAAAGATTTCCCAAACTTTAAACATCTCAAGGAGCACTGTGCAAGCAATTATATTGAAATGGAAGGCGTATCAGACCACTGCAAATCTACCAAGACCCGGCCGTCCCTCCAAACTTTCATCTCAAACAAGGAGAAGACTGATCAGAGATGCAGACAAGAGACCCATGATCACTTTGGATGAACTGCAGATAACTACAGCTGAGGTGGGAGACTCTGTCCATAGGACAACAATCAGTCGTGCACTGCACAAATCTGGCCTTTATGGAAGAGTGGCAAGAAGAAAGCCATGGCTGAGTGGATAGCACTCTCGCCTCTCAGCAAGAAGGTCCTGGGTTCGAATCCCGGTTGGACCAGGGCCTTTCTGAGTGCATGTTCTCCCCGTGTCTGCGTAGGTTTCCTCCGGGTACTCCGGTTTCCCCTACCACTAAAAATATGTCCAATAGTTCTGACATGCGCTTCCTGTACTGGCCCCGCTCCCATCTCTGTGTGGAGTGAGAGACAAATGCCCAAAAATAACAATTGTAAACCGCTTTGAGACTCAGATCTGCAGTGAAAAGGCGGTATATAAATAAAAACTTACTTACTAAAAAACTTACTATTTCTCAAAGATATCCATAAAAGGTCTCGTTTAAAGTTTGCCACAGGCCACCTGGGAGACACACCAAACATGTGGAAGAAGGTGCTCTGGTCAGATGAAACCAAAATCGAACTTTTTGGCCACAATGCAAAACGATATGTTTGGCGTAAAAGCAACACAGCTCATCACTCTGAACACACCATCCCCACTGTCAAACATGGTGGTGGCAGCATCATGGTTTGGGCCTGCTTTTCTTCAGCAGGGACAGGGAAGATGGCTAAAATTGATGGGAAGATGGATGGAGCCAAATACAGGACCATTCTGGAAGAAAACCTGTTGGAGTCTGCAAAAGACTTGAGACTGGGACGGAGATTTATCTTCCAACAGGACAATGATCCAAAACATAAAGCCAAATCTACAATGGAATGGTTCACAAATAGACGTATCCAGGTGTTAGAATGGCCAAGTCAAAGTCCAGACCTGAATCCAATCGAGAATCTGTGGAAAGAGCTGAAGACTGCTGTTCACAAACGCTCTCCATCCAACCACACTGAGCTCGAGCTGTTTTGCAAGGAAGAATGGGCAAGAATTCCAGTCACTCGATGTGCAAAACTGATAGAGACATACCCCAAGCGACTTGCAGCTATAATTGCAGCAAAAGGTGGCGCTACAAAGTATTAGCGCAAGGGGGCCGAGTAATATTGCACGCCCCACTTTTCAGTTTTTTATTTGTTAAAAAAGTTTTAATTATCCAATACATTTAGTTCCACTTCACGATTGTGTCCCATTTGTTGTTGATTCTTGGCAAAAAAATTGTTTTTTATATCTTTATGTTTGAAGCCTGAAATGTGGCGAAATGTTGAAAGGTTCAATACTTTCGCAAGGCACTGTATGACCGCCTGGTAAATGATCCCAGTGTAAATAAGTGAGGAAGAGCCTGCCTACCACGTCTCTGCCACCAGCCACTGTTTGTGGCGCTAGCAGTAATGTGTAGGTTTGCAGCAATCCCTAGTGATTCTAGATGGCGGCGTATTCAAATCAATGGCTTGTGCTCAGACGAAGCGCAGTCCGAAGCCAACCATGGACAGCACGACAACAAAAACCGTGACGTCGCCCGGCATGGCGCAGCCGGGGCCCCACCCTGGAGCCAGGCCTGGGGTCGGGGCTCGCAAGCGAGCGCCTGGTGGCCGGGCCTTAGCCCACGGGGCCCGGCCGGGCTCAGCCCGAAGGGATGACGTGGGCAGTCCCTCCTGTGGGCTCACCACCTGCAGAGGGGTCCGTGGTGGCGAGGTGCAGAGAGGACTGGGCAGCAGTCGAAGGCGGAGACCTCGACGACCCAGTCCACACACCCAACATCTGGCTCTTGGGACGTGGAACGTCACCTCACTGGGGGGGAAGGAGCCCGAGCTTGTGGGGGAGGTTGAGCGATACCGACTAGAGATAGTCGGCCTCACCTCCACACACAGCTTGGGCTCTGGAACCCAACTCCTTGAGAGGGGTTGGACGCTCCACTTTTCTGGTGTTTCCCGCGGGGAGAGGCGGCGAGCTGGGGTGGCCATACTCATTGCCCCCCATCTCAGCCGCCACGTGTTGGAGTTCTCCCCGGTGAATGAGAGGGTCGCGTCCCTCCGCCTCCGGGTGGGGGACAAGTCTCTCACTGTTGTGACGGCCTACGGGCCTAACGGTAGTGCAGAGTACCCGGCCTTCTTGGAGTCCTTGGGAGGGGTACTGGACAGTGCACCGCCCGGGGACTCCGTTATTCTCCTGGGGGACTTCAACGCCCATGTGGGAAATGCCAGTGACACTTGGAGAGGGGTGATCGGGAAGAGCGGCCCCCCTGATCTGAACCCGAGCGGTGTTCAGTTGTTGGACTTCTGTGCCAGTCACGGCCTGTCCATCACGAACACCATGTTCGAGCACAAGGGTGTCCATCAGTGCACGTGGCACCAGGACACCCTAGGCCGGAGGTCGATGATCGACTTTGTAGTCGTATCATCTGACCTTCGACCGCGTGTCTCGGACACTCGGGTGAAGAGAGGGGCGGAGCTGTCAACCGATCATCACCTGGTCGTGAGTTGGATCCGCTGGCAGGGCAGGAGGCCGGTCAGACCTGGCAGGCCCAAGCGTGTAGTGAGGGTTTGCTGGGAACGTCTCGCTGAGCCCCCTGTCAGACGGACTTTCAACTCACACCTCCGGGAGAGCTTCTCCCAGGTCCCGGCAGAGGAGGGGGACATCGAGTCCGAGTGGACCATGTTCTCTTCCTCTATCGCCAATGCGGCGGCTCGTAGCTGTGGTCGCAAGGTCTCTGGTGCTGGTCCCGGCAGCAATCCCCGAACCCGGTGGTGGACACCGGCAGTAAGGGATGCCGTCAGGCTGAAGAAGGAGTCCTATCGAGCAATGATGGTTCGTGGGACTCCTGAGGCAGCTGTCCAGTACCGGCAGGCCAAACGTGCCGCGGCCCGGGCTGTTGCAGAGGCAAAAACCCGGGACTGGGAGGAGTTCGGAGAGTCCATGGAGCATGACTATCGGTCGGCCTCGAAGAGGTTCTGGCAAACCGTCCGGCGCCTCAGGAGGGGGAAACAGTTCTTTGCCAACACCGTGTATGGTGCGGGTGGAGGGCTGCTGACCTCGACTGGGGATATTGTCGGGCGGTGGAAGGAATACTTCGAGGTTCTCCTCAATCCCCCCGTCACGTCCCCCGTCCAGGAGGCAGAGGCTGAGGATGTTGGGGCGGATACTTCCATCTCCCTGGCCGAGGTCACCAAGGTGGTTGGCAGCCTCCATGGTGGCAAGGCGCCGGGAGTGGATGAGATCCGTCCTGACTATCTAAAGTCTCTGGATGTTGTAGGACTGTCTTGGCTGACACGTCTCTGCAACATCGCGTGGCGATCGGGGGCGGTGCCAATGGAGTGGCAGACCGGGGTGGTGGTCCCTCTCTACAAGAAGGGGGACCGGAGGGTGTGTTCCAATTATCGTGGGATCACACTCCTCAGCCTCCCCGGTAAGGTCTACTCCAAGGTACTGGAGAGGAGGCTTCGTCCGATGGTCGAATCTCGGATTCAGGAGGAGCAGTGTGGTTTTCGTCCCGGTCGCGGAACACTGGACCAGCTCTATACTCTCCATCGGATACTCGAGGGTTCATGGGAGTTCGCCCAACCTGTCCACATGTGCTTTGTGGATTTGGAGAAGGCGTTCGACCGCGTTCCCCGGGGTGTCCTTTGGGGGGTCCTCCGGGAGTACGGGGTCCGGGGTCCTCTGCTGAGGGCTGTTCGGTCCCTGTATGACCGGAGCCAGAGCTGTGTTCGCATTGCTGGCAGTAAGTCAGACCTGTTCCCGGTGCATGTTGGCCTCCGCCAAGGCTGCCCTTTGTCACCGGTTCTGTTCACTGTATTTATGGACAGAATCTCTAGGCGCAGCCAGGGGCCGGAGGGGGTCCGGTTCGGGAACCACAGGATTTCATCTCTACTTTTTGCGGATGATGTCGTCCTGCTGGCTCCAACGAACCAGGACCTGCAACATGCACTGGGACGGTTTGCAGCCGAGTGTGAAGCGGCTGGGATGAGAATCAGCACCTCCAAATCCGAGGCCATGGTGCTTGACCGGAAAAAGGTGCCTTGCCCTCTCCAGGTGGGTGGAGAGGTCCTTCCTCAAGTGGAGGAGTTCAAGTATCTCGGGGTCTTGTTCACGAGTGAGGGGAGGATGGAGCGTGAGATTGACAGGCGGATCGGTGCAGCGTGCGCAGTGATGCGGTCTCTGTATCGGACCGTTGTGGTAAAGAGGGAGCTGAGCCGAAAGGCAAAGCTCTCAATTTACCGGTCAATCTTCGTTCCCTCCCTCACCTATGGTCATGAGCTGTGGGTAATGACCGAAAGAACGAGATCGCGGATACAAGCGGTCGAAATGAGCTTCCTCCGCAGAGTGGCTGGGCGCTCCCTTAGAGATAGGGTGAGGAGCTCGGTCACACGGGAGGAGCTCGGAGTAGAGCCGCTGCTTCTCCACGTCGAGAGGAACCAGTTGAGGTGGCTCTGGCATCTGTTCAGGATGCCTCCTGGACGCCTTCCTGGGGAGGTGTTCCGGGCACGTCCCACCGGGAGGAGGCCCCGGGGAAGACCCAGGACACGCTGGAGAGACTATGTCTCTCAGCTGGCCTGGGAACGCCTAGGGGTCCCCCCGGACGAGCTTGAGGAGGTGTGTGTGGATAGGGAAGTCTGGGCGTCTCTGCTTAGACTGCTGCCCCCGCGACCCGGCAACGGATAAAGCGGAAGAAAATGGATGGATGGATGGGGCTTGTGCTCTGTAGCGCATGGGACCTACATGGGGACTGAAAGATTAGCGGAACTCTCCCAAATTTGGGCTTTGTCTGGTTCTGCGCAGTGGACGAGCTTCCATGATGCTTTGTGCCCAAATACGCATGTGTGGCTCTCATGCACCTGCACAAGTGTAGATTTATAGAAAAACTATGGATTTAATAAGGAAAAAAGTTCAGGATGACAAGGGACACTAAAATCCCCTCAAAATCCGACCACTATGAAAGCTGTAGGTTCTCTGTCAGCTGAGGTCCAACTGTTTTATGGGACATTTTTCTGGTTAGCCCACGTGGATTTAGTCGGTACCAGCGGGCCCATTGGTGGGACAGCTGTAAGCTAGTAACCCTATCCATTTATTATAATAGATCCATGGTGCGCAGTCATTGCACATCTTTGAGTTAGCAGTAAGAACAAGTGGATGTGTAAAGTTTATTATGTAAGCGCAGGGCTAGTGAGTGAAAAAGTGATGTATTTGTATTTACAGTAGGCTATTAAACGGTGAAATAAAGCTAGTCTCATCACACTTTAACAGTGAGGAGAAAAAAAAATTAAACCCGAGCAGCCTTAATTAAAACTAATTACCTATAAATTACATATTTTATTTAATCATTACTTCTAATATTTATAATTTTTTTAGCTATATACAAAAAATAAGAATAGTAATGCATACTACATACAGTAGATCCTATTCATGACACGACCTTCACACACTTCTAATGACCTCTACGTGCCATTAGAAGTGGGAAGACTCGCAAAATCTAGGGTGCTACGGGGCTACTTTCACCCCTTGTAGAAGTCTGGCGAAGTCTGGCGCGTGCACACCACACCGCGCCACGCACTGAGCCGCACTTGTCAACTTAACAGGCACCAGATCAGCTCCACGCGTCCACAGCACTGGCATTTAAAGATCAGAAGGAGGGCTGGCAGGTCTGACAGTGATTCTGGACATTTTTTATTTCATAAAGTCTCAGATCTGACCACCCCAGCCCACAGAGACCATTTTTTTGTATTTTATTTTTTTATCTTTATTTTAATTGGGACAGTGCACATTCATCAACATGTGTTTTTAACATGTAAATGTGCCAGAGTTAGCCATGTAGGCTAATGAGGAAAAACATCCTATACCTCAGTCCTTCATTTGTTTCGATGTCATCAACACTCTCTACATCTCAGTTAAAGGGAGTTCAGTGTTTTTTATAACAGCAGCCGTTTTTTATAACAGGCACTTGCAGTGGCTTGCTAACGCGAGACTCCGCTCTTCTTGGTTCCCATGGTAATAGATTGACAACAAAATAAAAATCATTGCTAAACTGTCCTCACTTCTGTCTCTCTTAAGCATCCTGCACAGGATACATAAGTCTCTGGGGGTGCCTTTAGCAGAGAAAAAAATCCATAAAATTAGATACTTTACTCTTTAAACCTGGGCACTTGACAAAAGTAGAACCTAATAACCCGAAAATTACACTACTTATTTTTTTAACCTTACATCAACATAAACATGCTAAGAGATTTCATAATTCGGATAATTATATAATGCAGGGTTTCTGGCAGAAAAATATTTGAGAAGGGGGACGTAGGCGCAAACCATTATTGCGGCCAGCCATACATAGTATAGGGTGGCAGTCCGGTGGTTATGTTGCAGCGTTTCCCTGCAGCACCAGAGACCCTGTGACCACAGCTACAAGCTGCCGCATTAGTGATAGAGGTGGAAACCATGGTCCACTCAGACTCATTGTCCCTCTCCTCCTCCGTGACCTGGGAGAAGCTCTCCCTAAGGTGCGAGTTGAAAGTCCGTCTGACAGGGGCTCAGGGAGCCGTTCCCAACAGACCCTCACTACACGCCTGGGTCTGCCAGGTCTGACCGGCTTCTTCCCTGCCAGCGGAGCCACATCACGACCAGGTGGTGAGTGGTTGACAGCTCCACCCCTCTCTTCACCAGAGTGTCTGAGGCACACGGCCGAAGCTAGACGAAGCGCAGTCCGAAGCAATGACTTGACCTTGACAACCCGGTCCGCACACAAACCGATAATCGAGGCGATATTCTAAACTAATCAAAATAATTGTTAATTACAGCCCTAGTTTTCAAAGTGGACATATCGTGTTTTCAAATAATTGATTTTTACATCTAAATCATTAAGTTGTGGCCTATATAAAGCGTAACTGCAATGCCTGGGTCTGAGTCTCATTATTTGTAGCTCCACGGGCCTTTCTTCTACACCTGTTCTGAGGTGCGTCTGAGAGCAACCTGTTTTGGTGCTGTCTCTTTAAATGCAAATGAGGCGCTTTTGACCACCCCCCCATCCAGGTGACACAGGTTCAACTCCACCCCGAGCGGCCATTTTCGTAGTTTCTGAGCACAGATACAATTATCTCATAGAAACTTCTCATTACATCGCAAACATGAAGCAGTCCTTCCTCATTGACTGAAAGCAAATGTTAATTTTCATTCTTAGTCCAGTCTTATTATCGACTCTTCTCTTTTTAGCTTTGGGATCCATGCGCACAGTCAAGGCAAGGAAAGGCAAGTTTATTTATATAGCACAATTCATACACAAGGCAATTCAAAGTGCTGAACAAAATAAGAAGGCATTAAAATCATAAATAATCACAGAACATTAAAAAGGAAGATAAAAATATGAAATCCCTCAGTTGTATGTACAGCTAAACAGAACTGTTTTTAACCTGGTTTTAAACATTGTCAGAGAGGAGGCCTGTCTCACAACTTCAGGAAGACTGTTCCAGATTTTAGCAGCATGAATCTGAAAAGCAGCCTCCCCATGTTTAGTTCTGACTCTGGGCACTAACAGGAGTCCAGTCCCTGTGCTCCTCAGAGTCCCAGCAGGAGTCCAGTCCCTGTGCTCCTCAGAGTCCGGACTGGTTTGTATGGTACTAACATGTCACTAATATATTTTGGAGCGAGGCCATGGAGAGACTTGTACACAAGCAGAGCTCACATGCCGGTTTGTTTACAACAGCGGCCGCCTGGCGCTGGCCTACGTCGCAGGATAAGACGCACTACGTTGACAGAAATGTTTAAATTGAATATTACTTATGCACAATTTTACAGCATTTAATAACGTTAAGAAAGTTTTTCCTTCTACAGAAGGAAAAAGACGCATGCACCTCCGGAGCCGCAGGTTGCCGACTCCTAGTTTATACAGTATGTGGAAGCAAATACTGTAGAGCCCATGCGTCAAAGTCAAGGCCCGCGGGCCAAATCCGGCCGGCGAATGAATTTTACATGGCCCGTTGCCTGCCATTGACGCACTATTACGTCAATTGCATTTTCCGCTATTTTCATGTTTCCAGATGTCTATTATATCTAATATGTTTGGGGATAAGCTTGAGAGCATATTGAATCGAGCCAGCAGGTGGCAGCAGCGCTCTCTGAATGGTTTGAAAACAGCTAGATGCACTTGTTGTGCCTCTTTTTTCTCAGCTTTTTGGTGATTTCAGTAAAACTTCCCTCTACTCAACTGGGGATTGCAAGCTACAAAACAAAATTCTTTTTGCTGATGAAAGTAGACAGTCTATTCTTTCAGAATCTGGTTTCGGATTTCAGATAGTCATAGTACACAATATTCTGTGGGTCTTGAAAAATCTATAAAAATCATCAAACTGCTGGCAATATGGGAGTACCTGTTCTGAAATAGGCTGGCAGGCAATGAGTTAATAAACATTAAACCAGTCCGGCCCTCGGCTCGCAGCAAATTTTTTTTTTTGGCCCTCTGATGTATTTGACTTTGACATGCCTGCTGTAGAGGATCAGGATATGTGCAGTTTCAACAATAAAATAAAATGCAATAGTCTACATTACAAGAGGGTAATGAACATGTCTCAGAGTGAAGGAGGTGGACACAGACAATACTATTGTTTGTTACAGGGATGAGAATTGGTCAAAAAAGACTGAAATGCATATTGTCAGCCATTTGCTGGCTCTAAATCTGTTTAATTTGTTCACAACATATTACTTTTGGGCTCAAACATGAACTTTTAATGCAATGCAAAATTTAGGAATCAGAGCTTTATTTAGGGTGTTTAATCGCGCTTCGAGAGGAGAGGGGAGACGCGGACTGTTTCCTGCAGCAGTGTATTTATTTGGTGCACAGATTACTCAAAGACACGCATGGTCCTGTGCGCGTTTATGGGGTTGGGTACATGGCCACGTTGAGTCTGCGCGCTCAGCCACAACACGGTGGAGCGGCTGCGAGCGGCTGGACGCTCACAGCCTCTCGCAGCCGCATTACAAAGCGACCGCAGATGCCACCGGAACACTCCGGCCGCTGAGGTGGCGGAATCCCGTTCGAGTACATATAGCAGGTGCCCCGCGGATACGCGCGCCCCGCTCGATCAATTCTCAACGGATTTACACTTCTCATAAACAAGTGTTTTGTATGAGGCAGACAGACCGGCCCAAATATGGGCATTGACCCTTTGGGCATTGCCCGGTGCGCCCGATGGCCAGTCCAGCCCTGTTTGCTGGCATCCTTGAGCTTGGACTACAAATTGATGCACAGTAGAGGAGGGCTGGGCCGAAGTGTTTTGTTAGACGCCCATGCCCATATATAGCAGTCTCGCTGCAAATACTGTGACGTAATAATTCTAAACACGTAATAGAGAATGGCAAAATCAGAACGGGTTGAAAAATCTTACCTAAACAGAATATGAAGTGTTCTCTGCAACCCATGAAGAGACTGATTTCAACTTTTTTGCACTTCTAGAGGCTCCAACTACACAACATAAGGCATTTAAGACACAAAAAGTGGATTTTTCATGATATGTCCCCTTTCAAGACATCTTTGAAATTGTCACAAAGTACACTGTACTCAATAGAACATTGTGATTTGTTTATAAACTAAGAGTGATCTGACTGGTTTGTTGGAAACGCTGCATTAAGTTTGGTTGTGCAGCAGTGTCCTGTAGTGCAGCAGTGTCCTGTAGTGCTCCATATTCTCTGCCCATAGTAATTGAGTGATCATATAAAAACCTCTCCTGTGTCCGCACCACAAATGGACAATTAGACAAGCCTGATGTATTTCAGAGCCCAGTCCGTGGCCCGTTGAGTTACTTTGGCCAGAACAAGTATTTGTTATAGCAGGGGCACAGAATTATGTATCCACCTGTTAACCATGGTTAGAATCATACGCAGCGTACAGTTTTTTTTAACCCATTTGCGCTAATGGTAAATACAACTTCATATCCGCTGTCCACCTGCAGTGATCTGACTGAGTAGGGGAGGATACACACAAATACAGAGTCTTGAGCATTGCCCGCAGCCAAACTCCCCCTCTCACTGCTGCCTCCCTCATTCATCTTTCATTAGCCTGGCTTGCACAGGGGAAACATCCCTCCCCCTTCTTTGCACCTCTCCAAGTATCTGTCACTCTCTGACATCTCCCCTTTACTGAGAAAAATACCTGACGAGTATTTTTTTTGAATGCAATACTTTTTATTTAAACTTAAAGTACTCTTTGTTTTATTTTTTTATTTTTTTTTTAAAGTGGGTGTTATGTACATTTGGCTTGAAGATTTTCTAAAATATAACGAGTAGTGCATTAAAAAATTACGTCATTTTAGAACTCTCACAATTTTGGTTTAATTCATAGAATATTTTGGAGTCTGCCGACTGGTACAATCCACTGGCTCACTGCAACAGCGGCAGACAACTGCCCATTTGCCAGTTTTTTTTTGCGAGCTGTGCAGCCTTCCGACTCTTGATTACCCAGCACGTAATGGCTGTTGCACAAGCTATTCTATTATATATTTCATTTTAATATATTTTTTCTTCTTTAAAAAAAAAAGAAATTGGTACAGACAGTAAGCCAACACGTAGAACCAACCATACGCATGTGCACACAGATCCAAACATAAACTGACATCCACAGTGCACAGCATACTGTGAACAGTAGGATGCAATTCCGGTCACCAACTCCTAGAACCAAGAAAGCTCTGGGCACTCCCAGACCATGTGGGCGTAGGTTCCAACAGCGGCACCATGTCACAAAGTGCAGGTTGGGATCATCTCATACTTTCTTTAGGGCAGAGCAAAAAAAATAATTTAGTCAATTTTTAACTTATGAAACGATTTTCATAATAGAAATTCCATTCATTTCCTGCACTTCCAGTAGTGCGTTCCTCGAGGCTTTTGTAGCTTCCACTGTGTTCTGGCGCCACACAAATGTAAACACATTGTGTTTCTATAACTGCGCTAAAATACAAGGCTCGCGTATCATGGACTATAACCACTAAGAAAGAGATGAATCCTACAGCTTTAGCTCTGTTAGCAGTTAGCTTGTTGCTAACATGAAAGAGCTTCCAAATACACAGAAACTGAGCCGTATTCCTCCCATGTGAAAGGTGTTTATCTACCACTGCCACTGGAAATTTGACTATTCACTGAAGAGACTGTGGTTGTTCTCCAATTAAATGTTTAATGGAAACTAATTTAAAATTGAATAAAATGGCAATTTTTTTTCTGGTAGTGGGTCCTTGGAATTTACTGCACTATAACGCAAGATAATGAGGCACAGGCTAAGAATTGATCTGATAGAAAATCTAATGTTTCTGATATTTTTCAAAAGGCAAACTTGCCCCACCCTAATCTCATAGTGAAAAGCGTTCCATAAAAAAATCTAAATTCATAATTTAAAGAGACCAGATGCAACCCTTTCAGATGCACTGGATGCAAATGTCTTCAAATTGAATGAGGGCCTTGATCACCAAACATGTATCCAAGGGAACAAGATTGTGGACCGTCTCCAACGGCCTGTACTTATGGGCTGCACCAGTCCTCCCCACCTGGGCACCGCCTCAGTCCTGCACTGCGTGGCCTAGGTCCTTGTTCTACACCCTGAGTCCAGGATCTATAGCCCAGTGGTTATAACAGTGGTTATGATCCATAGTTTTTGCCAGAAAATGCTGAGAACCCTGTACACAAACCTGAAAACCTGGTGGAGGACAGGGTGACCAGACTGATAGGTCAGGCGAATTATGGAACATATGAGCGGATATCGATACCAGGTTTCTTGCAGGAGGGTCTAAAGACAGTGATGATTCAGGACATATATGGACCTGTACTGACTTTGATCACCCTGCTACCCTATGGACCAACAACTCCTTTATGCTTCTTATTAGAATTCCTGTGTTCCAATTGTTTGGTTCTGAAATTTGTGCCAAATTGACAATTTTGTATAGTCCTCTAAGACTGCTGTTGGGAATTACAGCCAGTGCTTTGTCCATGTGAGGTTTTTATTTTTTAAATAAATATTTTCTTTCCCGGCAGATTGAGTTGATTAAGTGGCTCAATTGTTGCAGAGGTAGGTTGGGTCTAAAATATGTTGTTTCCGTTATCTTTGGATGTGTTCAGATTTGATATTTCACAGTTAGGGTTAGGGTTTCACAGTATGCTCAGTGGGGAAAGTGTCTTTCTTCTATCAAGTTCTCTCAAAAAACAATTTATTAACATTGAAGCCAAAGCGAAATTACTTATAGCTGTATAAAAGATGGCCATCATTTCCTGCCCTTTTGTTATCTGTTAGTTAAAATTGTTGTTATTGGATGTTGTTGAAGAAAATGGATGGATGGATGGATTTACAATCCATCCATCCATCCATTTTCTTCCCCTTAATCCATCGGGGGGGGGGGGGATGATAGTCAGAGCTGCAACCAGTACACATAGCACCAGCCCCTCACTGATCCTCCTGCAGGTGGTGAGTCCACAGGAGCTGAGATCTTTCAGTGGGGGCTTAAGGCAAAGTGGGGTTAAGTGTCTTGCCCAAGGACACAACGACAGCAGTCATCAGTGGGAGTCGTGAAGTAGGTCTTATGGCTCAAAGACCAATGCTCAACCAACTGAGCCACTGTCGTTAATTGTAAATAATAAATAAAATATCTATACGTGTAATATGGGTCCATTGTGCCCCCTAATGAGTTTGATTTGTTTTATTTCTTCCTTGATCTCTTTACACTCAGTTACACATAACATTTACATAATCAATATCTTATATAATAAATTATATGCAGACATTCTGTTTACATAAACAGTTTTTCTGGCACACTACTGTCCCTAACAAGGTTTGACTGGAGAACTTTGTGTGGCTATTCAAAAATAAAGATAGATCTATAAATGATCCCTGTCAAAAAAAATTTTTTTCATTCTTTCATATTGGCTATGCCACCAAGTAAAAGCCAAATATATATATATATTTTTTTCATTTACACTTATTTTTGCACCTCTTTTCTCTCCTTCCCGTGGCCGCCTTGTCTTTCATTCCGCTTTCTGTGTCTCCCTCGATGGAGAGGAAAGGCTCTTTGCCTCTAATTGCGGCTGTTCCGTTGCCATGGCGCGTGTTGCTTGGCGCTGCGAGGTGCTGCGTGTGTGTGCGTATGCGTGTGTGGCAGGCAGATGATTGCTTGCTGCCAGCTCTCGTTTCCCGGACGCCGATCGCGTTTCTTTGCAGCAGCGGGGGAAAAAAATGAGACACCAGAAATAGCCCCTCTTTTACACAGCCCTCCTCACTCTCTGGGCTGGCAGAAAGGCACACACACAGCAGACTCACACACAGCAGACACGCGCACACACAGCAGACGCAGACACGCACACACAGCAGACGCACACACAGCAGACGCACACACAGCAGACACCCACATTGACAGTGTTTCCTCTCCACCTGACACCCGAGCACAGACAAGAAGAGGTCTCCTGTTAGCTCTCACCTCTGTCAATGCGCTGTAGTGTGCATTAGTTTGCATTGGTCTAGCCTCCTTAATCTGCATATTGTGTTTTTTTTTCTTTTGATTGTAAAAGACAATTACTATTCAGATTTTTTTCGTAATAACGTTTGAAGTATCTGTGCATAAGCTGACTGCTTCTTCACTGTGATGGATCCGGTGGGCTATTCTAGCCCTACTGTTGGGTTAGAATCACCCAACAGTTTGATTTGTTCATAATTTTATGCAAAACGCATAAATAATAAAAGGCTGCATTTAGCGATGATATCGATCTGGATATCACCAGGGTCGTTTTAGGAAAAAATAGATGAATGGCAATAATTCCTGCTTTTTTCTGCATTTTCGGATGCTATAGGCAGTTTTTTGTTTTGATGCTTTGTCCTTTTTTTATAAAATTTTTGGGGATCCACTTAAAATGGTGGTGTGTATTACCACTGTAACTTGTTCTATAACTGCTTATATTTACAGTTGGCAAACTGCTGTCAGAGAGAGCCTGAACACATCTCAAATCCTTTACAAACAGCACGCAAAGAATAAACAGTGCAAATTTGGATCTTCAGCTCTGTGGACATACAGGTTGTAAAGTCTGTGTAACTTCAACATTAACTATAAAAAAGACAAAGTCACTTGGGAACAGGGAGTGTGCAGTCCAAGTCCTCAGGGGAGATGTGCTGGCCCCTGTTGAGCCCATATGATTTAACATCCATCCATCTTCTTTTCCTTTTTGTCCATTTTTGGGTCTGGGGTTGGCAATCAGCTGACACCCAATTCGCTTTGCAGAAACACACCAGAAATGCCTGAAACCCACTGTTGCACTTCAGGTGATATGTACATTTTCAATAATAGTTTAAACAAAACAAAAAAAACAAAAAAAGAGGGGGGGTGAGCCTTTTAAATTAAGCATCTGTTTTGGAAAGCTGCCAGTAATTCAAGAAGATGGTCTTCTTGATCTAATGGGAAAACAATATATTGGCTCCTTTTCCTTCAAACAAATGGTTCATTTGACCTCCTCCTAAGTATGGAGCTGGACTTCCGTGATCGTCTGTTCAGCCACCATGGCCATTTGCATCACCTTCCTCACACTAATCTGGAGTTGAGGGATGTGCACAGTTGGATTCACTTGCTAATAGATCAATAAAAGACATTAGTAACTGGCTACCCCAGCAAGCATCACTAATACAGGGTTAATCCAGGGTTAATGGCTGAGCAGCATCCTTCTTGGAGGCTGCTGTTCTGTTCAGCTATACCACACAATATCAGGTTTTTATCCTAGTAGTATTGGCTGATACATTTAATTGATTTGATTCATCTTGTTTAAAAAGTGTAAAAATCAAAGATTGATTTTCTTTGTTGCACCTCGGCCCTTTGGTGTTTCCACCTTTCGAGGCTTTGATATGAAGCAGGGTGTACAACAGGACAGTACACAAAATAAATCTGAATCAGAATCATTTTTATTTTTATTGCCACGTAAGTAACAGGAAGTCACAGACTTGGAAATTGCTTTGGCTCAGTGCAACAGTCAGAAAGAGATAATAAAAATAAAGAATAAAAAACACTTCTAAGGAATAAATTTAAGTCTAAAATAGTTACAGTTACTATTTACAATATACAAGTGCACGTGGTGCACACAATGTAAGGTAAAGGCTGTCCTCTTATTTGTGGCAGACCTAATGCTGACTAAGGGCACGATCACATAGGTTTTCACAAACAAACTTGGATCTAGGATCGTCGCCACAGGGGTGTGAAGACTGCCCGCGGTCAGAAAGGTTCTTTTTTTTCCACCGTGCCAGACCAAATGTGCCATAGTTCAACGCTCGGTTCAACTGGTGGCGCTAATGCTAACTTCAGCGACTACCTCAGGGCTCGAGTTAAGTTCCCGTTTCTCTTCCTGGTTACACTAGGCTGCTATGGCCAACCAGCTCTGGCATGGGTCCACAGTAGTGAACATTTTCCTGTTTATGTTAAATTACTCAATCAATCCATCAATAATCCACCAAACACACATTCGTACATACACATGTTTTGAAAAGGGTTTAGATAAAGCAGATTCTACAAAATATAACCGTAGAAAAGACACTACAATATCAGGGTATAGACACATTGAATGTTTGTCTACATGTGGTGATGTTGCTTATGTGCTGTGAACCTGGAGTGTGAGTGTAATCTTGGTATCTAGTCCTGGGCCATGAGGATTATTCTACAGAGGGGCAAAAAAAGTATTTAGTCAGCCACCGATTGTGCAAGTTCTCCCACTTAAAATAATGATGATAATAATGGTCTGTAATTTTCATCATAGGTACACTTCAACTGTGAGAGACAGAATGTGAAAAAAAAATCCAGGAATTCACATTGTAGGATTTTTAAAGAATTTATTTGTATATTATTGTGGAAAATAAGTATTTGGTCAATAACAAAAAATCCACTCAATACTTTGTAATATAACCTTTGTTGGCAATAACAGAGGTCAAACAATTACTATAGGTCTTTACCAGGTTTGCACACACAGTAGCTGGTATTTTGGCCCATTCCTCCATGCAGATCTTCTCAAGAGCTGTGATGTTTTGGGGCTGTCGCCGAGCAACACGGACTTTCAACTCACTCCACAGATTTTCAATGGGGTTGAGGTCTGGAGACTGGCTAGGCCACTCCAGGACTTTCAAATGCTTCTTACGGAGCCACTCCTTCATTGCCCGGGCGGTGTGTTTGGGATCATTGTCATGCTGGAAGACCCAGCCACGTTTCATCGAGTTGAGTTTATACCAAACAGTTCTACTTTGGATTCATCTGACCACATGACATTCTCCCAATCCTCTGCTGTATCATCCATGTGCTCTCTGGCAAACTTCAGACGGGCCTGGACATGCACTGGCTTCAGCAGGGGGACACGTCTGGCACTGCAGGATTTGATTCCCTGTCGTTGTAGTGTGTTACTGATGGTAACCTTTGTTACTTTGGTCCCAGTTCTCTGCAGGTCATTCACCAGGTCCCCCCGTGTGGTTCTGGGATTTTTGATCACCGTTCTCATGATCATTTTGACCCACGGGATGAGATCTTGCGTGGAGCCCTAGATTGAGGGAGATTTTCAGTGGTCTTGTATGTCTTCCATTTTCTGATAATTGCTCCCAAAGTTGATTTGTTCACACCGAGCTGCTTGCCTATTGTAGATTCACTCTTCCCAGTCTGGTGCAGGTCTACAATTCTTTTCCTGGTGTCCTTCGACAGCTCTGTGGTCTTGGCCATAGTGGAGTTTGGAGTCTGACTGTTTGAGGCTGTGGACAGGTGTCTTTTATACAGATAAGGAGTTCAAACAGGTGCCATTAACTTCTTAAAGAAGAAGTTACAGGTCTGTGAGAGCCAGAGATCTTCCTTGTTTGAAGTGACCAAATACTTATTTTCCACCATAATTTACAAATAAATTATTTAAAAATCCTACAATGTGAATGTCTGGATTTTTTTTTCACATTCTGTCTCTCACAGTTGAAGTGTACCTATGAGGAAAATTACAGACCTCTGTCACAATTTTAAGTGGGAGAACTTGCACAATTGGTGGCTGATTAAATACTTTTTTGACCCACTGTACCTTGCATTGGAGGAAATACCAAGTTCTTTTTCTAACTTCGTTCGGTGTTTCACTATGGGAATCGCCTTGGGCGTGACCATCCATGGAAGCTCCAATGGCACCACGTCTGTCTTTTGACAGACAGGTTGACAGTACCTACCACCGCCCACCTACCCTGGTACAGTCAACCTCCTCCTTTTGGAATCATTCTCGCTTTCTTCCCGCGTGGAAACCATATCTTTTAGCTCCTTCAGCGTTCTCGGACCTTAGGCTAGCTTCTGCTTAACAGTTCACAGACGAGCCGTAAAGGATTTCGTTGACGAGCGCAGTTGCTGGTGCTTTGGTTCACCGACGCTGGGTAAGTCCTTACAGTCTTACCGCTAAGCTATTATTATTTTGTTACCGGAGCAGTGACCGCGTCAAGGCGAACTGCTCTTGTGTTTACGGGGACAGATCACATTAAGTTGCGGTCTGTCCTATCACCTTGCGGTTAGCATTCACTTGTTAACCCAGGGCTCTCGCGTAAAGCGGAGTCCTTCTGTTCGGTTGGTTAGTATTAATCTACTGGCCAACAGATTGTAGTGCGCGGTTCTGTTAACGTGTTGTGGCGAACAGAATTTGCCTGGACCTGATTTTTCGACTTAAAACCCGAATTGTCTGGTTCATACAATCGTGCTCACTCCAGCTCTGCTCTCTGTCAGGCATGTCTACGGCTACCACCCCCGCCAAAGGGTCGGATCCGAAGCCGAAGGAGGCTGCATCCCGCTCATGCCCTGCGTCATGCGGGTCTGCCATCTCAGGCAGGGACCCTCACCCAATGTGCATAACCTGCATGGGCGCTAAACACGCTCAGGCAGCGCTCGCTGACCGTGAGTCCTGCGGGTATTGCTCATCTATGCCTGAGAAAATATTGGAGAGGAGGCTCAGAGTTGCGGTGGCTCATCCCCAGGACCCGTTGCTGGCGGGGACCACCGATAAACCCACAGCCGACACTCAACAGCCCCGTAAGAGTGAACTATGGTCAGATATGCTGAATGACGATGACGCTGATATGCCGCCATTATTCGAGGACCTGCTCGAAGTGGACCCAGGCGACGAGGGCGCAGACGGCGATGATGCCGCTTCTGACTTCCTCGAGGCTGTGGATATGGATGATGTGGAGGAGGACTCTACATTCCCAGCGGCCCAGTCCCGACCCTCCAGCGCATCTGAGGCTGCGACTCCCGTCGATAGCAGCCTATATGATGTGTGCAAGCGCGCTGCCGCCAAGCTTAACATAACCTGGCCAGCCGCTGTAGATGCGGAGGATGGGGAAAGGGATTTATATGACGGTAAACGGCTCCCGCCAGCGCATCCACCTCCGAAGCAACTTCTCCCTGCTGTCAGCGCGTGCATGAGAGAGGTGGGGAGGTTTTGGAATAACCCACTTAGGAGCAAGCTTCCTGTACAGGGCTATTCAAAGCTGGAGATCCATGGGATGAGGGAGCTGGGGTTGGCCGAACCCCCAGCGGTGGAGCCTTCAGTGGCTTTTCACCTCCATCCTAATCGCCGTTCCGTCTCAGCCTCAAGTCAGGTTTCCCTGCCCACAAAATCAGAGAGAGTTACATCCTCCATTCTGCAACGCATGTACAGATATGCTTCTCAATCTGCATGCGTACTGAATACTGTGACTTTACTGTCCGGTTATCAAGGGGAACTACTTGAGGAAATGGGACAACAGCTGGACTCCGGGTCTCCTAACCCGGTCCTCTGGGAGGAAATCTGCGTGGTAAATGACCTCATCCTACGCTCTACTCGTGGAGCTGTCCAGGGCTGCGGCCATGTCATGGGACTGGCCGTAGCGGGTGAGAGGGGTCTATGGCTCAACCACTCAGGTCTGACAGACACTCAGAAGGCTGAAGTTATGGACAGTACTTATGACCCTACCAAAGGTCTATTTGGTCCGGCCCTGGAGAAGATGAAGGAGACCAGTACCCTCCGTAAAGAGGAGGGTGCGGCCTTTAATCTTTGTCTGCCAAGGAAACAACCTCCTCGTCCAGCGCAGCCCCAGAGAGCGGGCCCCTCTGGACAGACAGGCCCCAGGGTTCCCAGGGCGGGCCCTGGGCCGCAGAGGGGGGCAACCCAGCACCCTGGCCAGCATTCCAACCAGCATTCTGGCCAGCAGCAACGGCCAGGCAACTCCAGACCATGGGGAAAACACTCCTATGCTGCGGCTGCAGCAAAAAACCGCTCTTCTCAGCCCGGGGAGAGCAAAAAGAAGCGCAATTCCTAGCAATCAAGCTTCTCCACCTGTTCCCCCTCTGAAAAGGAGGAGAATGGACCCTGGTACCAGTTCAGAGGCCCCACACAGTTCTCCAGGCGACCTCTCTGGCTTTCTCTCCCCTCGCACGTTACAGGGAATGAGTCTTGGATCTCATGTTCACAAAACACTTTTTCAAAAAAAAATAAAGTTGTTAAACTCGCATCCAGGCCAAGGGCTAAGGGTGAGTTATCAATCAAACAAAAAAATTCAATTAAGTTTGGATCATTCCCTTCGTTCGCCTCCAGAGGGAGCTCACGCTCCTTCTCAGGCAGAAGGCTCTGCTCCTCTCAGGGGAGTGACGTCACCAGGGATTCCCCTGGTGCAAGCCCCACTCTCTGTCAGAGCGGAGCAGTGGCGCGCATGCGCAGTCAATCCTTGGGTTCAATCCACTGTTTCTCGAGGTTACAGACTGCAGTTTGCTATAAAACCACCCTCCTTCAACGGAGTACTTGTTTCAGTGGCTTCAGGGGACGCAGCCCGTGTCTTACAGGACGAAATTACATCCCTGTTAAGCAAGCACGCTATCCGCATTGTACCAGAGAGCGAGTCTCAGCTGGGCTTCTACTCCCGCTACTTTCTGGTTCCAAAGAAGGGCTCTCTGTCACTGCGTCCCATTCTAGACCTCCGTGTTTTGAACACACATCTACGGAGATTCAGATTCAAAATGTTGACGCACAAAGCTCTGTGTCGTTCAATACGCAAGGGGGATTGGTTCACCACAATCGATCTTGCGGATGCATATTTCCACATCGAGGTGCATCCAGCGCACAGGAAATTTCTCCGTTTTGCTCACGGGGGAACAGCGTACGAGTACCAGGTTATTCCCTTCGGTCTCTCCCTAGCCCCACGGGTGTTCACCACTTGTGTGGAGGCAGCTCTGGCTCCTCTCCGGGCCAGGGGAATACGGATATTCTCTTATATAGACGATTATCTGATATGCGCCAGTTCACAGGGCGCCGCAGTGAGAGAGACTGCCACAGTGCTCAGTCACTTGACCAGCCTGGGTTTCAGAATAAACCACGCAAAGAGCCGGTTGGAACCCAGACAGCAGACTCAATACCTGGGTTTATGCATAAACTCTGTTTCACATCGCGCCACACTGACAGACGAGAGACGGCTGTCTCTCACTCGCTGCTTGCCGTTTTTCAACCCGGGTGCGACAGTCACGTTCAGAACGTGCCTGCGCCTCGCTGGTCTCATGGCGTCAGTAATATCTGTCGTGCGCCTAGGGCTTTTAATGATGAGACCATTTCAACGTTGGATCACAGCGTTGCGCTTGTGTCCCAAACGTCACCTTCACCGCAGCGTGAAGGTGGATTCCCAGTGTGTTATTGCACTACGTCCGTGGCGGGAGGCTCATCATGCTCTTTCAGCCGGAGTCCCGCTGGGCGCCGTGTCGTCAAGGGTTACCCTGACAACCGACGCTTCCCTGTCAGGGTGGGGGGCCACTCTGTCGGGTCGGACGGTGAATGGGACCTGGGACCCACATTTAGCCCAGAGGCACATCAATGTGCTGGAACTTTGGGCGGTGTATCTAGCTCTGAAGCATTTTCTGCCTTTCCTTCAGGACCATCACGTTCTGGTGAGAACAGACAATGCAACAGTTGTCTCGTACATAAATCGCCAGGGTGGTACCCGCTCTCTTCAGCTGCACAGGCTGGCACAGAGGGTGATTTTGTGGAGCGACACAAGGTTCCTATCTCTCCGAGCGTCTTATGTTCCAGGCGTCCTCAACAAGGGGGCCGACCTGCTATCGAGGGAAAACCCCCTATACGGAGAGTGGGTTCTCCACCCTCAGGTGGTGGAGCAGTTGTGGCGGAGATACGGTCGGGCTGCCGTAGATCTCTTCGCCTCGCGGGAAAACGCAAAGTTCCCACTGTTCTTCTCTCTGGGAGACGCAAACGCGTCTCTGGGCGTGGACGCTCTGGCCCACCCGTGGCCGACCGTTCTACTATATGCGTTTCCTCCCATCAGTCTGATCTCACCCACCCTAGCGCGGGTGAGAGAACAGAGGCTGTCGCTCATTTTGATTGCTCCCCGTTGGTTGTCCAAGCCATGGATGGCGGAGATAGTGCAGCTTTCATGGGACAACCCATGGCCTCTTCCTCTGCGGAGGGACCTGTTGTGCCAGGCGGGCGGGGAGATTTTTCATCCTCACCCAGACCGGGTGGCTCTCTGGGCCTGGCCCGTGAAAGGTGGAACTTGAACGCCACGGGTCTTCCGGCGCCTGTTATAGATACTATACAGTGTGCTAGGGCCTCCTCCACTCGCTCTTTGTATAGCTGCAAGTGGCGGGTTTTTGAGGAATGGTGTGGGGCTAGACAGATCATCCCGTTCCAATGCTCCGTGTCTGACGTCTTATGTTTTTTACAACATTTGTTAGAAGAGCGTAAAGCTTTTTCTACTATAAAGGTCTATTTGGCTGCCATATCGGCGTGCCACGTGGGTATCGGTGACAAAACTGTGGGACAGCACCCTCTAGTTTGTCGCTTCATGAGGGGTGCACGACGTAAACTTCCAGTGGCTAAGTCCCTGGTTCCCTTGTGGGATTTGTCGGTCGTGCTTTGTCGGTCGTGCTTCATCACCCTTTTGAGCCCTTAGGGGCTGTGGCCTTGAAGTATGTTGCTTATAAGACAGTTCTGCTTCTTGCTCTGACATCTGCAAAGCGCATGAGTAAACTACAGGCTTTTTCTGTCAGCCCCTCGTGTCTGCAGTTTGCGCCGGGGTTATCTAAGGTGCGCTTGCGCCCTAACCCGGCTTTTGTACCAAAGGTGGATTCTGCATATAGCTGCCCTACACTGGAGCTTAATGCCTTCCATCCTCCGCCTTTCTCCTCTGAGGAGGAGCGGCTACTGCACTTTTTGTGCCCAGTGCGCGCGCTGCGGGTATATGTTGACAGGACAGCTGGTTTAAGGAAAGCCGACCAGTTGTTTGTGTCCTGGGCTTCTCCCCATTTGGGAAAGCCGGTGTCCAGTCAGAGGATCTCTCACTGGATTGTGGAGGCAATTTCTCTGGCCTATACTTGCAGGGGTGTAGTTCCACCGCAGGGGTTGAGGGCACACTCCACCAGGGGTGTTGCCAATTCTTGGGCCCTGTTCCGAGGTGTGTCTGTCCAGGATATATGTGCGGCGGCCAGCTGGTCATCGCCGCATACCTTTGTTCGTTTTTATCGACTGGATGTCTCTGGCTCCTCTTTGGCTCAGGTAGTCTTGGAACCAAGTGCTTCTGGTACTGTTTGAGGTCACCGTCTGGCGCCTCGGTGGTCCTTTTGCTTCAGGAGCAGTCCTTGCAATACGGGAGTTGTCCATATCTCCCATAGTGAAACACCGAACGAAGTTAGAAAAAGAACTTAAGGTTACTTAACGTAACCCCGGTTCTTTGATAACAGAGTGAGGTGTTTCACCTTCATTACCCTCCTTGCAAAGCGGTCAGAAAGCGCTTTTGAATGATTCCAAAAGGAGGAGGTTGACTGTACCAGGGTAGGTGGGCGGTGCTAGGTACTGTCAACCTGTCTGTCAAAAGACAGACGTGGTGCCATTGGAGCTTCCATGGATGGTCACGCCCAAGGCGATTCCCATAGTGAAACACCTCACTCTGTTATCAAAGAACCGGGGTTACGTTAAGTAACCTTAAGTTTTATAGAGTCAGGAGAGGTTCCTGTGTAGCTTTTAAATGCTGATACCTGATTTTGGATATACAGAACACGATGACGATGGAACCAAAAACAGATGGCTATCACACATTTAGGTCACTTTTGAGCAGCAGATTGTAGGGATTAGGCTAACAATGTGATAAGAATGAACCAACATGTACTAAATTTCATAGGATAGGAATGACTGCTGTTTTAACTTTTTTTTTTTATGCAAGGTTTCATACAAATTGCGTAACAGATTTTCCTGCATGGACCCCTTTCCTATGGTCACTCACGCCAACTGTGACAATGCATTGGCTTTAGGTGGTTGCAGCTTTTTACAGATAAATCGACAACATGATTATTTCGGCAAAGACATAAGTGGTATATACCTTCGTTGATGTGATCAGAGAAGAGTCTGTGATATTGGTTATGAAAGTTCGGATGAATCCTACAGGCAGCCTTCTTCTCATGTAGCCATTCACCAGGTTTAATCTTCTGGAAACTGAAATCTTTTGTCCATTTGTGCAGCTCATCAATTGACATATATGTACCATAGTGATTTTTCGTGGATACCTTGATAAGAGCTGCTGGCTTCTGCCCTGCATGCATCAACCGTGTGCCAATCTACAGTACATCTAAATCTAGGCAAATATACTTATAATAGGCTTTTTGTTTTCTCTTGTATTTATGGTGATGGCATCTCTATCATGGAATGAGTTATTTAAATTATATGTACGGTGGATAACAATGATGTCTATAGTGGACATCAAATACAATTCCAGTGTCCTTTTTCAACAATATTAATGGCTGTTAATGATATTTGTAACAGTTTCTTAATGTTATATTTAAATTATTCTATTGAAGGATACAATAAGAAAAGATCTGTTGTGTCGTCTCACACAAATAGCTCTTTTCTAGATCAGTACATTTTTTATATATATCATTTCGTAGTAATTTGTGGAGTGTGTGCCCCCTGCTTGGAAAAGCCTGGCCCTCAAAAGTTAAGCAGTACGGGGCCTGGTTAGTAGTGTGATGGGAGACCTTGCCTAGTATGATTGTGGAGTGTGCATGAATGGTTGGTGGTGGTAGGAGGGGCCAATTGTAATTGCCTTCTATGGCACCAAAGAAATTCACACAGGGTTAGAGGCATTGCGGCAAAATGAAAAGATATGACATATCACACTCAGATACAATGCTGTGAAAAGTAAAAAAAAAAACCTGGAACATGACTATAAAAACTCAAAGACCACAACAAACGGAGTGGTTCTGACTGTAAAATAAATAATTATTGATTGCATGGCGATCGAAACCCTTGACGTCGCCGAGGGGTCCTACTCTGCAGTGAAGACACGGCCACTGAGAAGGCAGTTCCTATAGCTGTCCCATCCCCCTCCTTTTACCAGGAACTCCTGCGGTGGAAACGTGACTATAGGTAGCTGCAATGTAGTGGCTGCAGACCCATGTCCGGGCTCATCTTGTTGATGCTTTGTTTGGTTCATACCTGTGGTGCAACATCCAACTCCATTGCAACAGTCCCTCGCTGATTCTCCTGCAGGTCCACGGGAAGATGGCTTCTCTGTCATCGACTATGGCCTTGGTCTTTTAGCAGGGGCTTCAGGCAATGTGGGGTTAAGTGTCTTGCCCAGGGACACAACGACAGTAGATATCTATAGGAGCAGATGACATGGGTCGACCATTGGGTCCAAAGACCTGTGCTCTACCAACTAAGCTACTGTCGCCCCACACTGAAAATGTTTGTTATAATATGCTGACCCTTTACATAACAGCGATAATTATATATATTATACGTGTTCATAAATATTGTGTACAGAATAAAAGTGGTTTCTGGTTGCTTTGACTAAAATTGATTTTAAAATTGAGCCCCTAAATCCTCTAGAGGGGGGGTTGGAAAAACTAAATTTTGGGGGGGTTCGTCTTGTCACCCAGCCCTAAATCCTTTATTTATGCCCCATGCAGGCTCCTGGTGGGTCTATACAGAAATGTCATAGTATTGTTTGAACATGGCTATTAAAGCAGATAAGGCTATATTCAAGATAACCTAAAAGGTATTGGCAAGTGAACTGGAAGCATTCTAACATATGCACAGAATAAAAAAGCAAGGGAAGGATGGCCCAGTGAAAATTGTTGTCAGGAGAAGCAGAAAACTGAGATGAGAGACTGGGGGACAGAAGAGCGGAAGAGAGTTGAGCGCTACACTTCTCCCTGTCCTTGTAAAGTGCTGCGCGCTGTCGTAGCGGCAGCCAAGAATGTGTCAGGCCAGCCGTCTCACGCTGCCTAATGGGCTCTTAAACGCTGATATAAAGCTCACTGGCTCTTTCACCCTCCTCCACTCCTCCCCTCTTCTCCGGTCCTCTCTCCCCCTGCGCTGTTTGCCCGCTCTTATTAACTCTCATTCTCACCCCTTCTCTCATTCTGCCAGTCATTTGTTCAGTTCACGTCTTTCTCTTTTACCCTTGTGTTTTTATTCTGATCTCACATTTGAAGCTTAAGATCTTTAATTAATTAGTCAAATAAAGTGATAGTCGATTGTTTTTTTTTTTGAGTGTTTTTTTTTTACTATTTTAAATGTTGAAAGAGTTGGAGTTTTTGTAATGGATAATACGTTTTTTACTAGTGGCATATCTTATCCTTTAAACATCAATCTGATTTTTGTAATTTTGTTATATTTAATGTATAGTGAAAGACTACTTGAAGGGGACATAAGCAAAATCCTTTTTTCACAGCTTTTGATCATACGCATTAGAGCAATTACGATTACAGAGCATATTTTTGTCCCACAGTGGTCCCACTCATTTCAGTGTTGCAGCGCATAGTACAACAGGAATAGGAAGCACTCAAAACAAGACATCTTTATGATTTAAATATGTTTAGCTGAAACTTAAAAACTTACATTTTTACAGGATAAAACAATACAAAATAAGTACACTATAGAAGAATTAGCAATGGAAGTATACAGATCTAGTTTTGCACATATTTATTACCTACTATAATCCATAAATTTTCTTCCCCTTAATCCATTCTGGGTCGGGGGGGTGGTAGTCAGAGTTGTACCCAGTACATAAAGCACCAGTAGAGCACCAATGCTCTACCAACTGAGCCACTGTCGTTAACATAAGTTTTACAGCCTAAACAGACGTAAGCAGGATTTCGCTTCATTTCTGATTTCTTGAATAATCTGAATCTAGTTAATACATCTTATTATGTTTATTCAAATGTGTTTATATTTGTATTGGACATAAATGGTACTATTTCCTTCCCCAGACTCCACAATGCCATCTATCCGCAGAATCCATCTTTCTCGCTCACGTTACTGCACGTATTATCGGCACCACTTCACGGCTTGGCCAATTCTTTCGTGTTTGGGCTGGACAGAGATTGGTGGAGTCTGCTGAGCCTCACCGGAATGCAGGTATAGTTCATTTGTGTCCTATTATTGCAGTCTTTGTTCCAAATGAACACTCCAGATTTTTTAAATGCACTGTTTATTTTTAACGTCAAGAAGAAGTATTATTTGAGTATGTCTGTTTAATTCATTTCTGGTAAGCTCCACTATACAAGTTTAATTATTCATGTAACTAGTTCCTGTTGACTGAATTTTGACTCCATACATTAGAGCTGAAGATCTTTAGTTTTTATAATTTTGCAAACTAGAGAGCAGCAAATTAGCCCAAGACTAATAGGACCAAAGAGTTCACCACGTTCCCATTGAATTTCCACTCACCTCTCATTCTCTCTCTCCTTCATGCAAAAACACAAATACACACGGGCAAAAGAGAATCACAGACCCGGATCGACATATTTAAAAGTCTCTTAAACCTGCCTCCTATTCATGGAGAGGAGATTAATTAAGTCCGAAATGTAAAGATATACAGTATTCGGCCTCCTTGAACCTTTCAACATTTCGCCACATTTCAGGCTTCAAACATAAAGATATAAAATTTAATTTTTTTGTCAACAAGTGGGACACAATCGTGAAGTGGAATGAAATTTATTGGATAATTTAAACTTTTTTAACAAAAAAAAAACTGAAAAGTGGGGCGTGCAATACTTTGTAGCCTTTTGCTGCAATTACAGCTGCAAGTCGCTTGGGGTATGTCTCTATCAGTTTTGCACATCGAGAGACTGGAATTTTTGCCCATTCTTCCTTGCAAAACAGCTCAAGCTCAGTGAGGTTGGATGGAGAGCGTTTGTGAACAGCAGTCTTCAGCTCTTTCCACAGATTCTCGATTGGATTCAGGTCTGGACTTTGACTTGGCCATTCTAACACCTGGATACGTCTATTTGTGAACCATTCCATTGTAGATTTGGCTTTATGTTTTGGATCATTGTCCTGTTGGAAGATAAATCTCTCCGTCCCAGTCTCAGGTCTTTTGCAGACTCCAACAGGTTTTCTTCCAGAATGGTCCTGTATTTGGCTCCATCCATCTTCCCATCAATTTTAGCCATCTTCCCTGTCCCTGCTGAAGAAAAGCAGGCCCAAACCATGATGCTGCCACCACCATGTTTGAGAGTGGGGATGGTGTGTTCAGGGTGATGAGCTGTGTTGCTTTTACGCCAAACATATTGTTTTGCATTGGGGCCAAAAAGTTCGATTTTGGTTTCATCTGACCAGAGCACCTTCTTCCACATGTTTGGTGTGTCTCCCAGGTGGCTTGTGGCAAACTTTAAACGAGACTTTATGGATATCTTTGAGAAATGGCTTCTGGTTCATCCAGAGTGATCATGGGCCTCTTGGCTGCATCTCTGATCAGTCTTCTCCTTGTTTGAGATGAAAGTTTGGAGGGACGGCCGGGTCTTGGTAGATTTGCAGTGGTCTGATTCTCCTTCCATTTCAATATAATTGCTTGCGCAGTGCTCCTTGAGATGTTTAAAGCTTGGGAAATCTTTTTGTATCCAAATCCGGCTTCAAACTTCTCCACAGCAGTAGCTCGGACCTGCCTGGTGTGTTCCTTTGTCTTCATGGTTCTCTCTGCGCTTTAAACAGAACCCTGAGACTATCAAAGAGCAGGTGCATTTATACGGAGACTTGATTACACACAGGTGCATTCTATTTATCATCATCAGTCATTTAGGACAACATTGGATCATTCAAAGATCCTCACTGAACTTCTGGAGTGAGTTTGCTGCACTGAAAGTAAAGGGGCCGAATAATATTGCACGCCCCACTTTTCAGTTTTTTATTTGTTAAAAAAGTTTAAATTATCCAATAAATTTCGTTCCACTTCACGATTGTGTCCCACTTGTTGTTGATTCATGAGAAAAAATTACATTTTTATATCTTTATGTTTGAAGCCTGAAATGTGGCGAAATGTTTTTAAATATTCTGTCATATGTGTCTATGAACGCAGTCAGGATGTGGCTTGTTCGGTCTATTTACACAGAATTTATGTTAATATATGTGATAGTTAATTATTAAAAAAATAAAGGTTAGAGCACCAAATACAAACAAATATGTGAAATGTCCAAAATGCACCGTCCCCAACAGACTGGGTGCAACCTGACAAAAACGCGGGGAGGGCATGCACTACTGGCCAGGCTGGGTGCGCGTTTCTAAGACAGAAATAAATGATTAAAATAATGGCACAGAGTGTAAATCAGGTCTCCAAGCCTGTCTGTTTATCTGGGGAAAGTCGTATTGCATCCACTCACTGCTCTGTTGGATGCCCTGAAGATGTGAGTCCACTGGTCCATGTTCTTCTGTTTTGTATAGTTCTTTGAGGTGGGTGGTTTTGTGTGTGTCAGTCACCGTGACATTTATTGTGGCTGTCCTCTTGCGCATGCCTGGCATCACCGAGAGCGTGTTGCCTCTGCTGTTCTCAGACAGTGATCTCTCCTCTGCTCTCACGGTGGTGCGCGGCGCCTCTGCAACTATAAGACATAACACTTTCCCCGGGGTTGGCCACTGGCCGTATGGGCATTCTGGGCGTTCCATTAGGGTAGATTATACTTCTTTGTTGGACTCGTTATTTCAATAGATCTATAGTTGGGCTCCTCTTATGAGTCAGCCAATCAGAAAGCTCTTATTTTGCTCTGCAGTGTACCTGCTTTTTTGCACCTACACCCAGACATACAGACAACTGATGAGAAATATGGAAATAAAAATGGAAAATAATAGTTCAGCACAGGGATGTCTGCACACCAGCCAAGACTTCCTTACTTTTGAATGTCTGTCAATTCATTAAATAAAAATGTTTGACTTCCCATGGCAGAGCCAGCCGCAATTATAACTTATTATTCTTTTGTGTGTGCTGAGACGTATAGCTGGTGGTGTTTTGAACATAATGTTTTACATTTTAACTCGTAGAGCGTTAAATAGTATGTTTCAAAGCCTGGGTACTTTTTACATTCTCTATAGAAAATATAGACTTCACTCCTCTCAGCATTGACACATACATGTATGTAGAATTTAGTGTTGAGCAAAGAGCTGTGATTTTGAGTTTGGATCTAGAGCCGTTTTTGACTAGTTGGTTTCTGCAGGGTACTCCTGGAGTACAAAGATGGCCACTGTCTTAAAGTCGTGATTGGACAACCAACCCCTCTTACTTTGTAGATTTTCCAAGTAAAGAAATTCTTACTGTGAGAAATAGCAGAGTGCATGTATAATGTTAACATAAATACGTAACATCCATCCACATCCATCCATTTTCTTCTGCTTCATCCGTTGCTGGGGCAGCCGTCTAATCAGCTGTCTATACTTAACAAGAAAACTAAAATCACATTTCTGCTGACACTTCCTGTTTTCTTCAATTGCTTCTGTCCTATTACTACACAAAAACTGTCCATGAAATTGGCAGCGTGAGGCAGAGATCCAGAGGCTCACGTATTTGGAAATAAGGATTGTAAGATCATGTTCTGGCTGTTCCGACTAGTACATTATATACTTATAGTCAGAAAGATTCAAATTGTGTCAATGTCCTTATCAGTTTAGACCTGACTGTAGCTCATTTAAAAATGAAAATTTAAAATGATAAACTAATATATTCTTACAGCTATAAGAAAGTCTGTATGGATAAACCCTTTCTTCTTCTAGATCTACAGTCATTTTTAACTAATATCCAACATATCGGAGTACAGAATTAACACAAAAATCCAAAAGATATTTGAAATGCAAATGCCAACATATTTATTGCAACCAAGCATTGGAAAATTGTACATTCAAGCTGACTTTGAACCTATACTAAAATCCATTATTTGTTTATTAGATGTTGCTTATTTAGTATCAGAGGTTGTGCTGATAACTTGGATGGGTGGAATGTGTGGTATGACCTTCAACCCAAATGTCAATGTTGCTGCGCTGTTACAGAGGAAAGACAAAGTGAAATAAAATCCTGTGTGCTCTTAAATCAGAGTAAAGGCTGTTTGTGTGTCAGAAAAAGAGCAGAATGGAGCAGAGCATGGATTGTATTCAAGGGGAAGAGAGGCAGAAACAGGCACCAGCCTGCATGTGTGTTCGTGCTCTATCGTGACTAACAGCCGGTTGTTATTCATCTTGGCATCCTACTCCCAGCAGCCCCCACACATCAGGTGTGAGATTGGTGGGGAGAGGAGGCAGGGGAGGTGGAGGGCGTTGTGACAGCGTCAAAACATTCCTCCTCCACAGAACGAATCTGCGCATTCGCTCCAGTCCCCACCTCATCACCCCCCTACCAGCCCGCGAGCGTGCCTCTGTGCATCGTATGTCGCACACACACACACACACACACACATACACACACACACACGCACACACTAACTTTTCCTTCCCATCCTATTTTTTTTGTCCCATCACCCAAAACATAATGGTGGTGGCCGTAGAGGCCGATGGCACAGATTGTTACCTTCTGCAGAGCAAATGATTTTTATTACTTTTATTATTATGGCTTGATTTATGCACTGTCAGCTGTGGGCCCATCCAGACAGGTCTGTGTCTTCCCAAATCAAGTTGTTAAATCAATTGAAATAACCATAAGCAGGATTCTAATCAAGTTGATCTGTCAAAACTATACACACATGAGCCGAATGTCAGGGATATACATGTAATGTGTCTGTTGATATTGTTTTTGTAAAACATTCACAAACATTTCTTCACTTTGTCATTATCTGTGACGTGCGGTGAGGTTGGTGATTGGTGAGGCACTGACTTCATCCCAATCAGATTTACATATTTATCAACAGGACCCACAGAGCGGCTTATTCACAATTTGTTTGGCTACAGCGGAATATAAAACGCAAACGCATGTGAAAAGCACATTTAAAAGTACTTAATTGGTCTCACCTTATAAATGAACTCCATTAACCATTTCAGTTCAGACCAGTTTCATTTTTCAGTCCAGACGATAGTTTGAGCGTAGAAATAAGCCCAGTGAGCTTTAAAAAGTAAAAACAAAGGGCCTTATCCTTTTGCGTTTCGCTAGCTGTCTGCAGCAGACTCTCTGGTGCCTTTTTCTTTCCAGGATTGCAGGAGAGACTCACCTGCCCCCGCTGACCACACGTCACTGGTCATTATTTATTGAACAGATGTGGGAAAAGTGAAAGGGATTATTTCCAAAATGTCTGTATACTGTTTGTATCTCTTTTTCTCTCTTTTCTATACCTTTTGTGATAATCTGAGGCATTCTTCCATCTTTGAGTCCCATCACTGTGCTGCATCTCCCTCCCACATATTACTCTTTCCACTCTCCATCGTCCCCTTTTTGGTTCAGTCTTTGCCTGATATTGATCTACATTCTGACCATACAGTAAAAATGCCTATGGCTGTGCATTATAGCTCACCTCTTGATCTTTTGTCTCAGGCCGAAGCTCCATAATGAGTATCAGTATTGTGGAGTTTACTGAAAGTGGATTTATATAAAATGCAACAAAAACAGTGCTTAAAGGTTCCACATTTCGCTCTTCTTTATCTTCACTGTCCATCCTAAGCAGAGATAATAATTTTGATAAACCATACAACACTCAAAACTTGTGAAATGTTGGCCATTTCTAGCATGGAGGTGATGTCATCTAAATTGAAACTGCTGGATTTGTGCTCCTTCCCGTTAGCCCGCCTCCCCCCACCCGCACGGTGACGTAGCCTCATGCTGACTCTGAGGCAAATAACTACTACTAATAACTACTATACTAATTGTTCAGCTTTCAACAGGTCCATAGTCATTTCAGATTTGACAATAACCTTTTCCCAACAATGGCGATCCGTCACTGTCCCCGATCCAGAATCAGAGCCTAATTATTTCGTTAACAGTGATATATGGCATTGTACTTATAGATTTTGGCTCCTCGTTAGCGTCTTTTATTGCGGTATAGTGTGGTTATTCCGTTGTTCTGGAACAGTCTTTGCTGAAGTGTCACTCGCGGAAAAACATATGTGTTCCAAATTTCAAAGGAAGATCCCCTTGACAAAAAGTCCAGTCACATTTGATTTATTCTCATTTGGGCCAAATACTGTCGTCACATATTTACATCCAATAACACAATTTCTCCAAGTTGACAGTTGTCTATGGGTGGTAGACACGGGACCAAACTAAAATTTACATTTTATGGACCACACGTTGGACTCAAAGAGGCTGCATGCGCCTAGACTGACCATAGACTGTGCTGATTCGCTGTTTCAGCTTCTCCCCGCTGTCAATCACCCCCTGGAGGTGGGCTTCTCGCGTCACAAATTGAATCAAGG
Organism: Knipowitschia caucasica; assembly: GCA_964034765.1. Lineage (NCBI taxonomy): Eukaryota > Metazoa > Chordata > Actinopteri > Gobiiformes > Gobiidae > Knipowitschia > Knipowitschia caucasica. The sequence continues at coordinate 26,083,345 of OZ035837.1, read as the reverse complement.
CGTTTTGCTGCCTCTCGAGAATGAGAGAGAAAGATCGCTCTCTAACTAAAGCTTGAAGGAATAAATGAAAAATCTACTTTAGGCATGTGTATGAAGGCCAAATAACAGTCATGATGTTTGAAGCATAGAAGCGCAATATGGGACCTTTGATGACTACACTGTGCGTTTTATTTAGTTAAAGACTCATGAATTAAATTGTGACTTTTAAAATCAAATAGTACACAAGTTTGCCACACAATTTTACTTCATTTAAATCCAATGGCCCTTACTTAAAGGTATATAGGAGGATTTTCCCAAATTTGAGGAAAGAACCGCCCTCTCCACTTTTTGAACAAAACTCTCTGGTCTTATTTGACGAGCGCGAATCACCAGAATGATTGACACTTGGGAGGACCAATAGTCTTGATGATCCACCCGGAGGTAGATAATCCTCCTACATACCTTTAACACAACCTTTTGACCAGTTCTTTTACAGATTGTTGTGGCTCTTAGTTTCAGTATTTATTCTGTCCACAAACACTCTGTCTTCCCGATCTGCAAAATAAACAATTACTTTACATGAGCAGAACTTCAACTTGTTTTGGTTCTGGAATGATAACCAGCCCTAGTGTTGTACCTAATATTAACAAATACTTGTCTATGTTTCCCATCTATTAGCTGGCTCTGCAGTCAAGACTCTGTGACAAGGCTCGGATCGGAGAATACCACCTCGGGGCCGTGCGCTACACTCAGGCGGACCTGGCCGACCTCAGCGATGACGAGGACGACGCCAATGTTCTCTTCTACTCCCCCAACATGGCTCTCAAAGACAGAGGACCCTGACAGAGGCTGAAAAGAGTGTGCGTAGAAAAAAAGAGAAGGTGAAGCGCAAAGAGCTTTTCCAAACAGAAACACAACACATTTATACCAAAGCAAGGAGCAGACAGGTTTGGATGTAATTAAAGAATCCCAATCCTTTTCTTATTCTCCTAAATGACTCATAACAGAACAACGTAGTGAGCCAGCTGCGAAGTGCAACTAACATTCTGCTAATGTTAAAGGCACTCTTACAACTCAAAGCAGTTAAATGGTTTAAAACAGGGGTGTCCAAACTTTTTAGTTCATCAGAGTTGACCTGGGGCCGACAACCTGGATTTTAAAAACTGCATTTGAGCTGGATTGACTGGATTCTTGATTTTAAAATGGGTAATGATGCATCCCTATTCACCCCACAGATGCATTTTATTTGGAATGTTGTCAAAGTGTCCCAATGGCATGGTTTAAAAGCAGTGACTTGACTATTGAAAAAAATAACTTCAAACAGTAATGTGTGGAATAATCATTCTACAGAAAGGCAGGCTTGGATACTGAATCAAAAATTCTATTATTAATGAATCCATAGAAACAGGAAATTATCTCCTAACGGCATGAAGTTACATTTAAGAGATCAAACTAGGTAGCACTAATTATCAATTACTTCAAATATAAAAATGCTAAAATGGATTAGAATAAATGGATACAATGCTTCAAAGCAAAGTATTACTCCTATCCATGTTATTCAGCAGTGGGGAGTCTTCTAACCTCCCTTCTATCTAGGACCCTGAAATTAGAAATAATTCGCTCACATTCAGAAGGCTAGAAGAACATAGCACTAGTGTTTTTTGGTACTAATTGTTATGTTTTCAATTTAATTAAGAGACAGCACTAAACCTAAACAGTGATGATCAAATGAAGTAAGGTGTCAATTTTCTTTTTCATTCTTTTTTTTCTCTTTTGTTAGGTAACAATATGGAGATGATACGGGCCACCCTATGGATGCTGCTTGGGCTGAGGTCACACCTCTGATCAGAAAGCTGCCTGAGCTGCACAGATGAGCCACGCACTTTCCAAACACGGAGCCCACGTGGAAAATAAACAGTACCAATACTGGATATCATCTGGTTTTGTGCTGTGTACATGCAGTCAAATCTAAAACCTTGGTATTTAGTGTCTGAACACAGAAGTATTATCTGCAGAGCTGTGGGGGGTGACAAGTATTAGCAGCGGCTGTGAACTCAAAGCTCATTTCTTCTCAAACACAACCTTAAAAACGCTATTTTCACCTTCATTTAACTCATGGTCTGGCTTTTTCTCCTTTTTAATTTTATTAAAAATGGAAATACCCTTTTCTTCTTTTCTATGCTTCACATCAAAAATATGTGGTTCCCAATCACTCATTCAGAATGAGACGAGCTTAGAGTGAGGAACTGGGATGCTTGAATTTTACTTCAACAAAAATGTTTGTTATAGCCGTAACCATGATTTAGCTTGAATTGTACACATTATTTTATATGACTTTAGGTATTAAGTGTGACCTGTGAACAGTGTAACTGACACTTGACCCGCGCCTTAAAGAATAAGCATTAACTTTGATGTTACTCTCCAACACACTGCACTATGTTTCTCTGTGTTTCTTTGTTGAACTTTTTTGCCAGTTCTTGGTTACATTGATTTTGCAATTCATAAAGTGTATTTTACACTTTGCATTTTTTTATATTGACTCTTTGTTTACTCTTGTAATAAATATGAATATCATCAAAGTTTTAAGTGGCTATGGTTATTTATCGCCTTTAGTCCCATTTCCCCTCAACTGGGATATAAGGGTCATAAGGGTTTATTTCTGATGCAAAACAATATTGTACTTACATGTTATACTTGCTCATTTTTCCATTTAAATAATGAATGTTAACCAGGCGGCCTTACAATATGGCATTCGCTAGTCACTTTACCTGCTGATATTGTTACTATTGTTTATTCTGCTCATATTCCCCGCTGCTAAAGTACAATATACACATTTGTTAATACTTCGGAACCAAATGCAATTATATCTCCAAAGTTTATTTTTAATGTATCCTATTTTACTATCTTATTTTAATTCTATTGTCAATTATCTTAACTAATAGACTCTGTTTAATGTGTGCAATCTGAGTGCAATATCTTATTTCCTTCTTTCTCTGATGTAACATGCGCAACAATGACACTGAATTTTCCCCACTATGGGACGAATAAAGGAATATCTTTACTTAACATAGCCTTCTCTACCTTTGGTCTAATCTAGGTTAACTGTAGAGTTTGTGGTCTACCAGTGGTTAACCACAAACTGTAGACCACAGTTTGGTCCATAGACTGTAAATATTAGTATGGTCCCTTGTCTACCATAGACTTTGCTTTTTTTTATTGGCATCATGTCAACTTGGAGAAAATGTGTTTTTTGGATGTAAATATGACTTCATACACAGGGATCTGCCTTTGAAATCCGCGACAAATGTCTTTTTGTGTGAGTGACACTTCACCAAAGACTGTTTGCAGAACTACTGTTACCTCCATCCATTTTCTTACGCTTTATCCATTGCCAAGTTGCAGGGCCAGCAGTCTAGGCAGAGACTCAGACTTCCCTATCCATGCATCTGCAGGGGGAATCTCGAGGCGTTCTCAGGCCAGCAGAGAGACATATCCAACGTGTACTGGGACCTCCCTGGGTTTTCCCCCGGTGGGACGTGCCTGGAGCAACTCCCTAGGGAGGCATCTGGAACCCGAGCCACCTCACCTCTCGACCTGGAGAAGCAGTGGCTCTACTCCAAGCTCCTCCCGTGGGACTCCTCACCCTATCTAGGTAGCACCTGCAGCCACTCTGCAGAGGAAGCTGATTGTAAAAGCTTGTATTTGCCATCTCGTCTTTTCGGTCATTACCCAAAGCTCATCGCCATAGGTGAGGGAGGGATCGAAGATTAACCGGTAAATCGAGAGCTTTGGCTTTTGACTCAGCTCCCTCTTCACCACAACGGTCCAAAGCAGTGAGAGCAACACTGCACACACTGTGATGTAGTCCTGGAGCATCCCGAGACCTAAGATCAGGACGGATCTCATCCACTCCTGGGGCCTTACCAACAAGGAGGCAGCCAACAACCTCAGTGACTTAAGGAGATGGAAGTATTTGTCCCAAGATCCTCGGCCTTTGCTTCCAGACGTGAAGAGTTCATAAAGCTTTGAAATCTTACAACAACATGTTGATATGTGAAAGAATACATGGCTTAGGAGCATGCACATTTTCCAACTCTTTATAACTGAAGTAGTAGAAAGTTTGATTGCTCATGTCCAGGAGTTATAATTTATACAGACAAAAAAATTACAACCCAGATGTTTCAGTTCACGCACGTTGAATTGTTCTGGGGGATAGGTTATTTAGCCTATCCATTATAAATCTCTAAGATTCTGTCAAGTCTTGACGTCTACCCAGACGTGTGTAGACGTGTCAGACATTAGCTGCCCGAATTATAGATATTAATTATTGCTGGACTGCGCTGGCTCTTGCCGTCTTTCCAAATCTGGTTAACGGGATTTTGATTAATGAAATATGCACAGCACATCCTCCAGAAAAGCAGAGCCTCCACAGCAGCTCGTGTCCTAAGCCCCTCCTTATAAAGAGTCTGGGAAATAAGCGAATCTCCTGTCACGCAAGAAGAATTATTATTCCCCCCTCATATCGTCGCATGTGCCGTAATTGGATACAATTTAACACCCGCGGCCCACGGGCATGTCGGCAGGCGCTCTGCCTACTATTAGCTCGCCTCGCTCCCCTATCATTTGTCAGATCTGTGTGCTGCTTCTGCTGCTGCTGCTTCTGCTGCTGCTTCTGCTGCTGCTGCTTCTGCTGCTGCTGCTGAAGCGTGTGCGCGCGGGCCGCGTGTTTGTGTGTTGCGCGCGCAGGGCTTGAGAAACCGAAGCCATTGTTGGAGCCCGGCCATGACCTAGCCGTGACGCACGGAAAGAGAGGAGAGGAAGAGAAGGGAGAGGCGACAGCAGCCCAGACACTAAAAAACAACTGCATAGTCGTCCCTGGTGTGATAACTGTGCTACAATTAGTTTGCATTATGCCCTTCTGCTTTAGGAGCCTCGATAAAGTATGTAGCCTATATGGCGGGAACATGCATGGGCTATGTGCCTATCACGGAAGATCATTCTGCCGAGATTACCAGTGGCTGATTGTATGGGTTTGGGTTTGACTATTGTCCAAATAAACCTATACTTCCCGGAAATATTGCAAATATGGTTGGGAGACTGCTAGGCCTATGGGTTATAGGGTCTAGCAGTCTCAGTGACCCTGACCCTTATATCCTCCGTTGGCGACCACAACATGTGAAACAATGCCTAATTATTTGAAGTGTGGGAATATTAGCTCATAGAACAGTTATAATTAATCTATACATTCTTTGTGGCATAACATGCCATAATTGTACTCTTTAACTCTGATTCTCAATCTAATATGCTGCTTTAAAACTGTGGGCCCAATATTTTGTAATGCATGCGTAGATTAAGACAATAATGTCTTTATTGCCGAGTTCATAAAGGCTACTTGCCATCTCCGTTTCTACACACGCCGTAAGAAGCCGCGCTGTGCAGCGTAGTCTCGCTGCCTTCGCTGCTGTGGGCGCAGTGAGTGAAGCGAGCGAGAGCTGCGATCGCTGCGAAGCGGTGAGGAAAGGGTTAAACTAATCTCTCTGTGCGCACACACAGGCTGCCACCGCCCCAGATAACAGAGGGGCGCCTCTCCCCAGCCAGCCAGCCTCCGCTAATCGCAGTGGCAGGAGGGGGAGTGGAGTGCCGGCGGCCTCTCACAGCGCTGGGCTTTTTATTGACGCTGCCTGTGTTTGTGTGGCACTGATGTTTGCGCACTCGCAAGGACGTGCGCGCTCGGAGTGTGCGTCAGAGCTCCGCGAGAGGCTATAAAGAGCTGGGTGTGCATGTGTGTGCGAGGGTGTGTGCGTGTCTGCGAATGTGTGTGTCTCCGTGTGTGGGTGCAAGTGTGTGTGCGCGGGAAAATGTGTGTGTCTCTGCGTGTATCTGCGCGGGCAAATGTGCGTGTGTGCTTGTGTGTGTGTCTGTGTGTGTGTGTGTGTACGTGTGTCTGCGTGTGTTCCTGAGTGTATACGTGTGTGTGGTGAGTGTGTCTCTGCGTGTGTGTGTGCTTGTGTGTCTGCGTGTATGTGTGTTTGTCTCTGCGTGTATGTGTGCCCCTGCGTGTGTGTGTGTGTGCTTGTGTGTCTGCGTGTGTGTGTGTGTGTGTGTGTGTCTGCCTGCGTGTATGTGTGTGTGTCGCCTCGCCAGCAGCGGAAAGCAGGGAGAGGCGGGGAGCGGGGAGGGTGGGTGGCGAGGTTATGAGCGGAACTCGACCGAGGCCGACAGACGAGTAAGAGGAGGGGGAGTGGGGCTTTTTGTGCTGCGCTGAGAGCCTCGCACACCTCCCTTCCTCAGCGCTTCCCTTTACAAAAAGCAAAGGGTTCGTTTGAAGGCTGTAATATTTAAAAGAACAAGCCTTTTTGGGGAGTTTTATCTCATATAGGCTTCTTCTCTCGTTTACAATCTCCACGCAGGTCTGGATAAGATAAGTGTGATTGATTACATTGGTCCTTTCCTGTCACAAGCACTCCCTGATTGATGGCATCGATGAATTTAGCTGTCTATTGATTAGGGTTTAATCTATAGATCCGTGTCTCTCAGCTATCCAATAATTTCCCCCCACCCCCCACCTCCAGCATATACGCTCGTTTGGCAGAGTCACGCTCGCCCTGCAGAGGCAAGCTGTAATTATCCCGGTGAGGCCCAGCGTGCGCCCGCAGGGGGAGGAGGGAGGGAGGGAGGGGGGGGGGGGGGTGGCTTACGAGCCTACGTGCACGAGAGAGCGCGCGAAAGTTGTGATAGCGTCATACAGTGGGCTTTGCATCAACTTCTCCTATACAACCTTCACTGTTGTTCTTTAAAGCAAGTTATACGCTGTTTGTTTACATGCATGCGTGCGTTATAAGTGTGCGTTTTCTCCAGAATGACCTTATACCACATATAGTCTATCACGTGACAGATCGTCTATTACTCTTTTACTTTTCTTTTTACATTTCCAACATTTCTTTATCTGCTCGTGCATGTTCGGACGTGTGCGTGTGCGTGTGTGCGCAGTAAACGATCTATAACGATGTGCAGGTGGATTGTGCTGATTAGTACCGGCTGCCGCGGACTGAGCTGCGTGCAAAGAGCTTCCTGCAATCCGAGCCAGTTTGCGTGTGCGCGCGAACGTGTGTCAGCGCGTTGGCAGCCAGCCCTTTACAATATGTCAGAGAGCCGCGTGTGAGCTTTCGGGGAGACTTTGAAGACTGCCTGTTTGGTGCTGGAAGCGCTATTTTGCTCCCTGCACTCATTGAGAGATATGGCTGACTTTTTGGACGTTGCATTCTTGCCTATAACAGTTCATATGCAGATATATGACAATTAGGCTGCTCAAGGTGACTTTAGATCAGGGGTCTCCAACCTTTTTTTTTTTATCGAAGAGCTACTTTTTTTACAAACGAAGAGACAGAGAGCTACTCCTTTTTGCATTTAAACATCTATCTAATAATGACAACAAAACATGGAGAACACATATACCATAATGCTGTACCCGTATACATATGTAATGGCTCAAAAAGTATGAATTCAAGATCATTTGCTAAGTTCTGAATCCTTTGGCGAGCTACCTGGAAGGGGCTGGCGAGCTACTGATCCCAAGCCATAGGCTGGAGATCCCTGCTTTAGGTGAATTGTAATTTTAAAACAATGTCACGTTTTTTTATCCTTGACGTGTCGCCTACAGGTACACTTTAACATGAGACAAGGTTATAAATTACTTTATTGCGGGTAATCCGTGAGATCATATGTTGACCTATTTGTGTTATATACAAAGTTCACGTAGTTGTAAATGCAACCATAAAAAAGCGAAGGCTGTGCGGTGTCTCCATGTCATCTGGTGTAACGAGGAATTGTGAGACTTGCAAATAAACAAACACAATATGGTTTCAGTAGGAGATTGTTCGTTTTAGAATGAAAAATAACATTTCAGTCATGATCGTCTCTGGCCTTCAAAAGAATGTAGGCTATATACTGTATCATTTTGTCGCCTTATAACAGCTATACCCGTTTCTGCAAGGGTTGAATGTTTAGCACCGCCCCTCAACTCGCTCACAGGCTTCTCATTTCCCACGGAGCCATCTAGTTTTATTTGTGATCTACAGGCAAACATTAGCATGAGCGCAACTTCGTGTAAGCTGCACAACAATCACTGATCAAATGGTCAGTGAAAAGCAATGGTCAATGGTCAGTGAAAAGCAACGCACTGCTAACAGAATATATAACTGAAAGATTACCGCTAGTTCCGCGTCCGAATGATACACTGAGGCGGACCCGCTCCCGCAGGTCTCTCCAGAGGATACGATGTAAGCTAACTATGTTCACCCGGGCTTGATTTCTTCTTTGATCATTTTCTCGCTTTAGTTCCCTCTTCTCTTCATCACTGTTTGGCTGTTTTGTTGTGTCTGCAGTTACAGCAAGAGGAGTTATAGCCAATTCTGCTAACATGCTACTGTGTTTAGCAGCGCTGTAGAAGCTAGAGGACACAGCCTCGTTCTGTGATTGGAGGAGAGCGGGCGTCACGCTAAAGCCTCTATCCAGCATTATACGGCCTAAATTCATACAAGCTGAATCAACAAGCTCAAGTTTTCGATTCAATTACGGATTATAATACAGTTTGTATTTAGTAATAAGCATTTTTATGAACTCCTAAAAAATAAATAATCGGGTATAGCTTCTTTAAACATTGAGAAAAGCATAGGACTTCAGTGCATTTTAATAGGCTATTGTTTTCTATTGGTGATTATAAATAAATCCAGGAAGGTCGTCATCTTCTTCTGTCTCCAAGAACGCAGCAGCCAGACTTCTCAATGGTTTTTACAGAAGGGAGCACATTACCCCTGTTTTAGCATCCCTCCATTGGCTCTTTGTGCGTTTTAGAATTGATTTTTAAGATTTGTGGGCACTTTTAAAGCTCGCCCTGCAGCCTTGGATCCTCGGGCAGATACCTGTTGGCTATCTGTTACTGCCTGTTACCCGGACAAAGGGAAGTGGAGCCTCCTCGATTCGGGCTCCTCGGCTCTGGAACAATCTGCTCGAGGAAATAAGGCTAGAACCATCACTACCTTCTTTAAATAACTTCTTAAAACCAACTTTTATCGAACGGCCTTCCCTTAACTGTGTGTTGGGATCTTTACGCAGGATTCTGTTCCACATTGTCTTTGTCCTGTTTTTGTTGTTGTGTGTCCCCTGTCTGCTTTACTTTCCTGTGTGTTTTTTGTTGATCGTGTATGTTGTCATTGGCTGTGCACCACTGTGTAAACATTGTTCTTAAAAATGGCTCAACAAATGACAAATGTATGATTATTATAAGAAATAATGCGATGTAAATTATTCATGTTTTACAAACTTCATGTACATAATCCAAGGTCACTTTGCGATCAGTCACTTTTTAAGACACGAGATATAATGTGCCTGCTTGTGTTTATTAATAGTCCCTATTGTCTTGCATCCACATCCATGTGGATAGATTTATTCAACTTCTTTAGTTCTTTTAATTTGCAAGAGTCAGTTCTTATCGGCACGGTTCCCAACGCAGCAGCACAGAGCCGGGCAGGCATGCACACGATACACCTCGGGCTGATACGTGGGAGCTGTAACAGATGTGCCCCAGCCTTGAGCTGCTTCTGCCCCTGAGCTCGCCTCTTTGCACTGCCTCGTGTTCCAAAGAGTTGCTATAGCAGCGAGCAAGAGCACGACAACAACGGTTTGAAACAAAGTGAAGCAAAAATATGATGGACTAGTCATTGTGCTGTTTAGGTCAAACTTCAAGAAATAACATAATATTAAACAGTATTATTTCATATAACATGTTGTATGACTTTATCTTTGCGAACTGTGTGGTCAGTTAGATTGTATAATACTGCTACCTTCCTTTTCTGCTGTTAAATCTCGACCTCAGCGCCGTTTCCCGACTCGCAGCGCAGCTGATGTGTGTGTGCTGAGCCGCTCGATCGCTGTTGGTGTGTCTCTGTGTGTGCGCGGCGTGCACGCGTCGCCCGTGCACGAGCTGGAGGCTTATGGTAATTGCGGTCTCCCGACTGGCCTTCTGGGTAGAGTCTGTGCGAGTGGGAGTGGAAGCGAGTCGCTCGCTCTCAGACAGCGTTCATTTATCCTGCGCACGGCACTCCCCAAACAGCTCCGCGTCCTGGCTGCGGAACGGGGTCTTCGTTCGAGGGGTCATTACTTTTTATCAGGCACGGGACGTATTCACGGAACCAAGTACGGAATAACCTTTGGAAAAGACACAGACTTTGCTGTTTATTCAGATATGGAATGACTACGCGACTGAGAAAGGGGCTTTTTCTGAGGACGGCGTGCTCAAACCCAACATGGCGCTGCTGCGAGGTACGGCAAAGCTGAATCTTTTTTTTCTGCGAATCTTCTGCGATCGAAATTTGTATTATTCCAGTGGCTGACCTATAGCCTATCTTTGCGGAACACTGACAAATCCTTTTGGATGTAATTTTGCGTGATTGTCTTTTTGTTTTTTCTCTCAGACAGGATCACTTTTGTTGTTTTTCGAAGTGACGTTACCAACGTATGAAAGTGTTATTGATCTAAACAAGAGTTGTCAGAAGACACACTTTGAACTCGTAATGTTGTGACCTATTAACTGTTAAACACTTTTCGGCACATTTGTGTGTGGATAAGACCGCACGGTAAATGCCCAGTCTACGCACGGTCCGTTGCACTTGTGTTAAGTTGGAATAGCCTTCTTAAAAAGACCTAACGGCATAAACGGACGGGGATTTAGAAGTCATGACTGAGGTGAGTTCTCTGTGTCATTGCGTTGTCTTTGTGTGTTTGATTAAAGCAGCATTCTGTGGCTCTGACGGCTCTTGTGAAGCACGTCCCCAGTGCAGCGTGTGCGCGGAGTCACCGAGAGGAACGGTCACTTCTAAGAATAGCGCATAGGGTGGTCTTTGTGCGTTTCGGCGGGGCAGTGGCATGTGCGTGATTACTGACGAACCCGGACCGATCCCAACATTACCTTTTACTTTTCCTTATGTCTGTTGGGTAATTATCGCAGGGGCAAGACAGTTACTCTGAGGTTTTCGACAAGAATGCTTCACAAGCCATTCGGAGACAGGAAAGAAGCGAAAATATTCTTCTAATGTGTGACGAGACGTGCGCTGTCTCGGTTTCTATCCGTGTGTGGCTACAGACCGCGCGGGGGAAGGTTGGGGGGAGTGATGTTGTGTCTCAGCGTGTGTGTGTGTGTGTGTCTCTCTCTCTCCCTGTGTGTGTGTGGGCCGTGTTCGTGCGCGCACACGGAGCTTCTGCGCTAAACAAGGTTACGGAATCCAAGCCTCGCCCTGCCAAAGGAAAGCGGACTGCTGCTCCGCGTTAACGGTGTTCCGTTTCAGAGGCATTCCCTCTGTGCGAGCGCATGACAGTTGAGCTTTGTTTGAAGATAGCAGACCCTGATCGCTCATCTCATCAAAGCTACGTGTGTGTCACCTTCTCGTACTTGAAGGAAAGCACAGTGGCACGATGCCAATTCAATCCCTTTGCCATAATCCTCAAGTATTTGCGAGCCACCGACAGCTCCCCTCGACAGTCTGCTGTCCTCGCCGTAGCCTAATTAAACTATGTGTTAAATGATTGATAGTGGAGCCCGCGCTGGCAATGGCATACAACAAACTATTCAAATACAACTGTTCTGGAATAAGGCACGTATGAAGCCACACATGGGCTTCATGCTCTGCTCTATATCTCTCTGGTTCTTTCAGCTGCATGCGACTTGTGTTTAGTGCGAGTGAAAACCCTGCGCTCGGATCCACGTAGACCTTGTTATGGCTTCCCCTCCCCCTTTAGGTCCGACACGCGATGTTTTTTCTCCTTTCCTTTGGATAAAATGAATCACAAGACACACATCTTTAACTTAAAAATACGATTACAGACAGGACGGAAAGTCTCATAGTAAAGTTGTTGTTTGCATTAACTTGCACATATGAAGGAAAGTTTAGGAAAGAATATGTACAATTGTAAAGGTTGTGAGGCAACATGTTGATTTGTACTGGGTTTTCCTACTCTGTGTCTATGCCTACCGGACCACAGTGTATTGAAATCAACCACTTCGAGTGTGCCATGATTTTGTAGGAATAGCTGTATGGGTCATCGTTTGAATATTTACAAATGGCAAGAGTTTTGGACACTGCGAGGCTGCACTTATCATGTGTATTCAACATGCCTACTTTTCTTTGAGCTATAAGACTAAAGCTGTTTGTATAACCCTAATTTGCACGATGCACCTGAAGGCACCACCAGCTGGGAAGCTGCTGAGTGATATTGTCATGCTGAGTGATGTCACTGTGGGGCACTTCGGAGCAGCAATTATAAAACCAACCAGCGGACCGTAGTCATAAGTCTAATCTGCTATTTGTCTGCTTTTTAAGTTGTGTGACGTGCGGAAGAAGGCATTCAGAGACCTGGACCGCAACACTCGCGCTCTCAAATGGATAATAGTAAACTGTGCAATGTGTTTAAAACGGGCGCTTCTTCATAGAACATTCAGCTAATCCATAGTTTTACAACAGTCGTATTTTTCCTCTTGCTGCTGCTTTTTCGCTTCAGGAAATAAAGCGGCAGTAGAGCTGCTGCGGGATCTGCGCTCTGTGCCGAGCTAGGCAGTGTGCGTGTGAACAAAAGCCCCGGAACCACAGAGAGAGGCAGAGGAGAGATCGGTTTTCCAGGCGCTGCGCAGCTCCCTGAGGAGACGTCACGGTTTGATTGAAGCTATGCTCTGCGCTGGCCTCTCGGGACCTTGCGATGAAATGAGAGAGCGTCCCCCTCCCCTCTGTCTTTCACACCACCCAGCTCCTCTCTCCCTCTGCGCTGAACAAAGCTTTTTGTTTCGATTGGAGCGCACAGATCACTTTCCTGCGGAGACGATCCGGCCGTTGCGCGCTTCCCTGCCACCACACACTTCTTAATAGTTTAGACTCCACTTTGCTAATTGCAGATTATAGGTGCGTTATGCAGAGTTAAGTTGCATATTTGCATACAGATTATATGACTTCGTCTGGAATGTTTCAGTAAAGTTTTTAGCCTCTACTTGATGCGAGCTGGTTTGTTAGAAAACACAAAGGTAATGCACCAATTCTTTCTATGGAGAGAGGCCACCCAGCGCATAAATGCATGTGTTCATTCTTATTTTGTTCTCTATTATTTGAGGCAAACACACACACACACACACACACACACACGATGAATTTTATTCTGACAATATATGTGTATATATCTGCTGTAGAGCCTTATAGTGGTTTTATCACTAGTTTTCACACATATTTAGATCAGCTTCTTAGACAGTCTGCCGTCAACTCTCGACCCAAAGCGTCAACTCGTAACTCACAGGGTTCTTACAAGATGAAGACCACATGTTGTGATCTGCCAGGGGTCACTTTCCAAGACTTTCTGTTGGGACTGACAACATTGATTATTTATGGAAAAATAAAGTTAGGTTCTTGGCTGTAAGTGCTGATGAGCATATCGGTGCATTAGTGTCGCCTCTAGTACAATCGGGGTCCGATGCTATAAAGCGTCGTTTAGATCTCATTTGGCAAGAGATGAATGGAGTCAGTTCAGCAGCTCCACCCTGTCCCCGTGACAGCATTATGGGTAGAGGGAGGGACAGGCTTCTCACAATGTTGTCGTTGTCGGAGGAGGAATAGGGTTAGCGCACGCACCCACTTGGATGCTCCTGCTCCGCTGGCCGGGAGGACGCAGCGCTCCTGTGTTTACAGCTTGTTCGCCGAAGTGTCAGCTGAAATACACATGTGCTCTCGGGGCATAGCTCTGCCATCTGCACCTCCTGTGAGATTGGTGAATGTCAGATTGAGACTTTTTGGGATTGTTGCCCATCCATTTACGCCATGTGGTATACATGTATACATATATGCTTTGTTGCATACCATGTTGTAAAGCCGTGTCACTTCTTAGTTTCTTTTATAGACCTATATTTCACTATGTGCAGGTGTTGGTCCGGGACGCGCTTCAACGCGCGTGTTGCGCACATCGTTTCTTCTCCCTGTTCGTGCGGTTTGTGCGCGGCTGCATTTAATCCATGTTTATCCCCACCCCACCCCCGCCGCTCTGAAGATTATCCTGCGTCACAGTGCATTTTTGAGCTGATCGGAGCTCTGTGCAGCGCTTGGTAAAGCTCCAGGGACAAGCGCAGGAGCGCATACGCAGTGGGCGCGTTCGCCAACAGATTCCGGTAGAAGTAGGCTATACTGAGTACTGTGTCTATAACTCACACGATTGGCAGCTATGCACCATACCTGGTCTCTGGCTTTCAGATTTCTATTGTAGGCCTATTCATCAACTCATGGTGGTTATTATGATGTTCTCTTTTTGAGCTTTTCAGTGAGTATTGGCCTGATGGGCAAACCCCCAGACTGTGGGGTTACTTGATTGGACGGTAGGCTTTTAAACTGAGCTGGAGTTGGATCGTACACATGCAGGGATTTGACCTTGGGGATTCAGTTTAGCATCCTTAAAATGTCACTACTGCCCATGTTGTTTTTCTGTCAAACAAAAATAATACCAAAGGATCTTTTGCCAGTATATTTAGTTGCTGCATAGGAGTAGCCCTCAACCCCTACTTTCATGTAAATAACAAATTTGTCAGGTCTTGCAAACTTCTTTAGGAAGAGGGAAGTGGCGGTTTCTTTTCCCTTTTGTGTTTGACTTGAAGATGATAGACACGTGGTTGTGCGTTTGCGCGCTCTCTGTTCACTGAGTTCCGTGTGATGCGGATGTTGTTGAAAGCGGGCCGGCCCCGGGGGAGCTGGGGGAAGGGAGCACGGGCTGGAGAGGCGCTGCTGAGGGGCCGCAGCAGGCTGATTAATGGGCCTTGGGTCACGGCAATAAAAGTGGCGTGCCAGTGGCGCGGCAGCGAGGCTCAGAGGCGTTTCTCCGCGATGATCGAGGAGGGCTGTTCACTGCTGCGCTCAAAGCGGAGAAACAGGACGAGGCAGCACACTTTAGCAGCCTATTTAAGGGGCCTCCCTCCCCCACGAACCTCCCACTTCATTCCTGTCTCAAGCTTTCTCTAAACTGGGTTAGAAAATGTTCGTCAAGAAAAAAAACAACTCGATAGTGGATCGCCATCAACTATACTCTAAGGCTTCTGCTTTTAAATTATTATTTAGATACTCTAAATCTGGATTCGTCCCTCAGTGGGGAAATTTCATTGTCATAGTTGAGCACATAACAGCAGAATAGAAGGAGAAATAAGAGGACAAAGATTATGCACACATCAAACAGGATATATTCTTTTTAACTTGGGTAAAGTAAAGGGTACACTTTAGAAGGGTAAAGTAGAATCGGTCAGCAGAGGTTTGAATATGACAAAATGACACAGATACATTGTCAATTTTATATTCAAAATCAATTTTGATATGATTTATTGGCCTAAATCACAAGTTTTTCGTGTTTTTACACAGATATTGTATACTTTTATTGCCTCTTCTTGCATGTTTTGTCCCCTTCAAAATGTATTGTGTTCTGTTTAACTCAGGAATGGTCTATAAAAACCCTTGAAATAATAAAATTTTAATTACAATTTTACATAACATAACATGAGATTAACCAACTCCATAAATTGCCAACTTACTTTTTGACCTATATAGAATTTGGCCACAATATATTATTTTCATTAGTTTCCATTACTTTATTTTCAGTGGGTTTTTGACTCAAAGTCTGTTAGAAAGCCTTTTAAAGTTATTCGGTTCTACAGCATGGAAGTACAATTTTGTTGTGTGTAATTTGAATTAAAGTGAATCTTCTGGTTCGTTCATTTTGATATGAATTAGTTGATCAGTGCTTGGTGGGCGGTAAATGGGCCCCCACTGAAATGCTCTCTGATGTTTAATCTTCACTCGCTCCACTGACTGAGGCAAGCACTGGATCAGGTCAAAGGGGGCATAAAAAACTGCACAGAGACTGTGACTGAATAGGAGCGTCCCCACAATACGCGTCTAGTCCATGGGGCGGGCACGACTGAGCTCTTGGTGAATAGGGAGAGTGTTGTTGAGAAGTGTTGATGGATAGGAGGGAGGGCAGTACTTTCATCTCCACAGAACTCATATATGTAAAAGAGCGGAATGGCAGACAAAAAAACATTTGTTGTTATTCATGAATGTAACTGTACCCCTAGAGCTAAGATTGTAACTAATTTGATTTCTCTTTTCTTCAGGGCAACATCTTTTTGTGATGACAAGACTGAAAGAAACCTGGAATTAACACGAAAAAACTACGCCGCTTATACCATGGCAAGTCATGAATTAGACTTTCATCTAGTATTTCCGTGGAGGTTTTCATTTTTTGTTTAACGTTTATTTTCTC
Organism: Knipowitschia caucasica; assembly: GCA_964034765.1. NCBI lineage: Eukaryota > Metazoa > Chordata > Actinopteri > Gobiiformes > Gobiidae > Knipowitschia > Knipowitschia caucasica. Next base: position 26,067,040 of record OZ035837.1, on the reverse strand, counting down.
ATCTTGTGTTAGGTGGATGCAAGGTTAACTCCCCTGGCTGCTATCGGACTGGAACGAGGTGCCTTGATGCATGATGGACTCCGCCTCCACAGCGGAGTGGTTTATCCAGGGATCCGGGCGCTACCTAGTGACAAGAGTCGAGAGACTGCTGGCCTCCCCCTTGGTTACAGCAGGGATGGTCTCCCAGAGCTCATTTATAAACCTGATGCCTCACTGGACAGCCGTAAACCTACTACTGGATATCTTGGTCTCTACAAGGGGACGCCCCCTAACCTTCACAAGCCTGTGATGGTTCCTGGAGCGGAAGGGCTAGGATTGGAATGTCGAATGGGGCCAGGGGAAAAGTCTGCAGAACTGGGCTTGGCTGGTGCAGGAGGCGGCTATCTACGCCTGCCTTGGCTCAGCCCTTACCCTGAAGCTAACATGTATCCATTCATGGAATCCTCCAAATTTGCAGCTTTAAATATGTATAAGGCTTCTCTCCTGGGCCAGCCCAACCCCTATCTCACCCAACACCTGGCCTATCCCTCTCTCTGTGCTGCTCAGGGGGGCAATGTAGCACCAGCTGCAGCCCCTTCACCAAGTGACAGGCTCTACTACATGCCACCTTATCCCCCCTCTCCCATCTCATCCCCGCTGGGGGCCCCACCAATGAGGATTCCAGCAGTCAGTGTGGCTCCCACATCAATGGCACACTGCCAGGACAAGGGGCTGGGCCTTGCCTCCTCCTTTACATCACAGCTTCACCAACTTTCTCCTCATCCAACACACCATCAAACTGCTCCAGACAGAGACCGGTCCCCAAACAGGAGCAGTAGACCAAGTAGACCTCCCTCTAGGAAGACCTGCAGCAATAGCAGTTCTAACCATGGAAATAAAGCTTGTGTAAATGAAAATAGTCTAGCCACGTCAGATTGCTCTCCCCTTACACCGTCTCGCCTTACTCAACCTCCTCCTGTTTTAACTGACAGTTCATTGGATTTACAAAGGCCTGTTGCTAGAATCGGACAACTGCCAGTTTCAACCAATGACTCAGTCTCTTCTACGCAGTCTATTGTCCATCCCTTTTCTGTAACCAGCATTGCATCAGACCAGAGCTCCCCAGTTCGGAATAGCACTCATAAAACAAGGCCGAGAGAGGCAGTGACTGAACTCAAAAGTGGGACAACTGAAAGAAGATCTAGTAGGTCACCCTCCAAACCCACTGTGGAAAGGCCGGGTCATCCTGCCAATTCACCCATGTCAACCAAAGACACAGCAGAGAAGCCCTTGGACCTTTCTGGACGAATGCTCGAGTTTGGACTCCCTCCAAATGGCTTTTCGGTTAAGATGGAAGCTTTAGCATCAAGTGCACGTTATGGTCTGCCTCATAGCAGAGACCATGTAAAAGACAATATGCCCTCTTCCCCATCGTCACATGCTCATTCTGGGATCAGTAGCACTTCATCAAAGGCTTCAGAGAAGCCTGAAATTATTAGCACTTTACATTCATCTTGGGTGATACCTACTTCCTCTCAGCACACGTCAGCTGTGCCCACATCCCCAAGGTCCTTTACAGACAGTTCACACAGTAAAAGCTCCTCACCTGCAATCAGAAGCCGAGGATTAGACAGACCTGCGCCACAAGAGCGCAGCTCTTCCTGTCCAAAGATTGGGGAGTCTAATCGCATGGTGTCTTCTTCACAAAATTCAAACTCCTCTGTCAACTCTCGACCTCTCTCTCCAAAGCCAAACAATGACTGGATTAAACAAAGTCCAAACCAGTATGAACTTATTGGACACCACAGAGAGGGCTCTGACAAATCCTCCCAACCTTCAAAGAGGAGTGAGCCATCTCCAGAAGTCTTACCATACAAGCGGCCCTGTTTGGAAAATAGTCATCCCTCTGGACATTTGTACCTTCCTCAAAATGAAGCTTACCTGAACCACAGTTTGACATATGCCAATAGATACCTCCATTACCCCATCCCTGATAGTATGGCACTACATCCCCTCTCTCTAGCAGGGAAAGGCCCTGTATATCCTCACCCTGTTTTGCTTGGTGGGAATAGTCTTTATCAAACACATTTAGCGCCCAAACATGCATTACCCTATCATAATATCCCAGGTGGACCAGGAGGGGAATACCTCACGTATAACTCACAAGAGATGGCTCATCCCCTAATGCACCCTCATTCAGACGGTAAACACTCAGAACGGGGAGATCCAAAGAACAGAGGACAGGAAAAATCTTGGACTGCTGCTGATGAGTGTTCTCAACGTAAAAACGAAAAGGATCTAAAAGAAAAAAGTGAGATGAGGTCTGCTCGAGAAATGGGGAATGAGGAGCAACAGCAGCGCAGTCAAACTAAAAGTACGTCTCTAACATCCAGAGAAAACATTGTCTGCATCGACCTCGTACACTCAGACACTGATGTTGACATTGAACCCACCCCAACAGTGCATCAGAAGGTCTCCTCTGAACCTGCACTTAAAGATGACCAAAATGAGTATTGTGAGGCTAATTGTGACTCTACACACACTGCTTATGATCCCAAATGTACTTCTCAATTGCAATCAAACCACGCTGAAAAACTGCCTGAAAACTCATTTGAGGAAGCACTTGTTTCTCAGGAGACAGGTTCTAAGTTTCCAGGTTCTGTGGAGCTAAATGCCCAAGTAGATGACAGTTTGGAGGAAAGCTGTCCCACACCAGAGCCTGATGACCAAGACCCAAGTACACTGCACTGTGCTCGTACATCAGGCGAATGGATCTCCAGGAAAGACAAAGGCCTCCTGAACAGAAGTCCTGCCCTTGCTTCAAACGCAGACACGAGGAAGGACTTTCACCCGGAAAACGTTGGTGCCGAAACGCTGTTTGAGAAGGAGGACAGTATTGTTGATCTCGGCGAGTCTCATGGAGAAGCCGACGAAGAGGATGATGACTGTAATCACAACTCTTCTAAAAACCGAGGATCCAGCTTAGCAAAGAGAATAGCCAATTCTTCTGGCTATGTTGGAGATCGCTTTAAATGTGTGACCACTGAACTGTACGCAGACTCCAGCAAATTGAGCCGTGAACAAAGAGCACTACAGGTAAGCAATTTTCAATGTTTTTATTTCATTATTTGACTGAGGTTGGTGCGGGGATGTTGAGTGTCTAGTTGAAGTCCATTTCTTTAAAACAAAACTCATATTTGAAAGTATATCTTAGTTAATATAACATTATCAACCCCAACAAAGTCCCTTTCCTCCCTGGCTGCATTCCTTATCAAACTGTTGCATGAACATATTGCATTCACTACACATAGAATAATCCTGTCATGCTGTTGTCCTAGCTAGCAGCTTGACCTTTCCCCTTCATCCATTATTTCTTGGAGCTGGTGTGAGGCAAGTTGAGGGTCTCTCCCAGGGATGGCAGATCAAAGGTTAACGCCACTGCCATCTCTGTATGTTGATTACTGTACAGTTAATGTAAAGGTTATTTCTGCGCCTGCATGCTTGTGTGTCTCTACGTGCCTGTCCTTGTCCAACTGCCTTGGGGCTAGGACACGTGCTGGTGTGAAGTCTGCTGCCACAGCCTGTGTGCATGACCAGAGTTAGCCTCACGGTTCATACTGCCTTTAGTTATGCTTAACCCCAAGGCGAGTTTCAGCAAAGGGGCCTTACTGTACATAAAAACTACTGCCTGCCCGTTTTAGGGGTTTTGAGTTTTTTTTTGCATGGCCCCGTTTGTTGGACTCTATTTGCTAACACTCATTTCCCCCCACCAACCTTAGTTTTTAACCCACATTCCACTGAATGGATATTACAGCAATACGTCAATCTAAAGGAAAAACAACATATGTTGTGTGTGGCACCTGCTCAGAGGCAGATATGTTAATAGGTCGCACATGTTTGTCTTTGTTGTAAGCACACCTCACTAACTGTGGATATAATTTTGTGATGTGTCAAAGCACAGCTGTAGCTCAAAATATTTGCAGCTGTATACTGTATCTGAAGATATAATTGGACATGATGGAACTGAAATTTAGGGCTTGATTACAGCTAGGTTCAATTCAAGTTTACTTCCAGCAGTATGTCGATCAAGCCACTGGGAAATTCTAATGTGATTTGATTCATTGTCTTGTATTGTTGTAAAACACATATGTGGGTTAATAAAAGCAAAGAAAAGGAAATGATGGACAGATAAATTGAGCCCCCATTCTAATTGCTTAGATGGAAGTCATAACACAAGAGGGGAGTAATGTAAGTCAACCTGCAGCTAACTGGGAGGTCAGTTCTTTACATTTCTTATCATATCTGCCTCTGATGGTCTCTCTCTGTCTTCTGTATCACTGTACACTGCTTCTCCTGCACCTACTTTTTCTCTTTCATTTTGTATTTGTGTCACCAAGCTTGGATGTCTAAATGTTTTAACAAGAGTGAAGGCAGAATTCGAGCCCCAGAACGCATGGACTCACTGTTGTTGCTATAGCTAACCTCTTAAAGCTCTGCTCTCAACTATCTATCTTACCTTTATCCTGTGTGTGTTGTGAATGTTGGGGTCTGTTCTATTTGAGCGTAATGTCATGTATTATTTTGTTGTTTGCTTCTATGTTTTGACTGAGTAGACTTAGGTTTAAAGAGGTGTTTACTTGTGACATGTGCGCACAATTATTATTCTCCCCTATTCATTTTCTCTATGTGTGCGTGCAGCGGGCCATGATGCGCTTTTCAGAGCTGGAGCTGAAGGAGAAGGAGAGCGGCGGTGTGTGTGTGTCTGCCTCAGCAGCGGGACGCGAGCTGGCAGACGGCCAGCACAGAGAGCAAGCACTGGAGCCCAGCCAAGGCAGCACCAGGCAAGGAGAGCGAGACGGTGAGCGGCTAGCTAAAAGCATTCTAAACACACACACACACACACACACACTATGCAGACAAAGAAGTACAGACATAGCTTCAGACCTAAGGCAACATCTCTAAAAGACAGATTGCTTAGACAGACTTTTACAAGCCAAGTGCGAAGGCTACTATTCTGTCGAAGCCCTTTGTTCATCTTTGTGTTCAAAGATGCATGGCAGTGGAGGGAGGACAGGCAGAGACTGTCACAGCAGGAAAAATGGGTTGGTGAAAACTATGGTGTAGAGTAAACAAATGGGAAGACGGGGAGCGGAGACAGAAGCGAGGTGATGGTTAGTGACTCTGGCTCCAAACTCAGCTGTGTGTTGAAGCGAGACCATGGCTGACGTCTGAGCCTAATTTTGGCACGGACAGACGCATGAAAACTTGTGGGGGGATGGCGGTGCCGCTGAATGGCATTATGCAGCCACAGTCAGCCAAAGTTACTCCAAAAATGGTTGAATTCTGAATTCTTTCACTTAGGCCAGTTGAATACATGCTTTTAAAACATCAGCTAAAACTAAAATCCATCGTTCAAACAGCTTGCCGTTTTTCAGTTGTGCGTGTTTGAAGTTTCCAAGATCAAATAGGAAAGTTGATTAGGTTAATTACTAATCATGGTAGGGGTGGGCAATAAATACATATTGATGAACTGGGAGAGTTTCCACCCATGACAAATGAATGCTATTTGCAATGTTTAGTGTATGTACAATACTTACGTTATACATTTTGCTGGGAAAATCAAAAATAGTTTCATTTAATTTGTTGTTTGTCTGAGTTTGGAATTTTCTGTTCATTTTTTACAGGCTGTCGAGCTGCTTTTACCAGTAGGCTCCCAGTTTTCCAGAAACATTGTGTACAGAAAGACGCGTTATCCCCAGGACAAGCAAATCATGATCCTGTGCGAAGCACCAGCCTCTGTTCTTTAAAAGATGTGAACAAGAAGCCGACTAAAGACTCGGAGGGACACTGCATGCATCCTGCTTTAACAGTGGCCAAAGCTCACACTGAGGAGAGGTTTGAGCTGGCCAGAAAACGGCCCAAACCGGATCCGGAGGACAGGGATAGGGATGAAGAGAGACGATTTCATCTTGAGAAGAAGCCAAAGATTTCTCCTGGTATTTATGAACTTCTCTTTTCCTCACATAATAATTTACTTTTTCCATGTTCTCCTTATCCTGCTGTTCTCACGTTCCATAGAGACAGTGTCTTCCATCCTTGTTATTTATATCTTTTGTTTCCTTTTGTATCCCCCCATCTAATCAAATCCACCTTAAACCCCACTTTGCTGAATTCACCCCCTTTTTCCACTCACTGTCCCATCTAACGCTCCGTGTGGCAGCTAAGCTCATAGAAGTGTTTAATCTTGCCTTTGAGCAGAGAATGCAAAAGAAGCAAATAAGAAGGACAGGCTTTCTATCCCTCCTGTCTCCCTTCTCTCGCTCTCTGAATATTTTCAGTCTTTCCTGCACCCATCCACTGCGTAGCGTTTTCTCCTCCTTATCTGATATGGCTTTGCTGCTGGCATGTGGCATCCAACTCGCTCTTGAAACCAGTGAAATACCTGTCCCCAAAGATTCCTCTTCTGTGTCTGTGGAATTTATCGCTCTGCTTCTTTGCCAAACTTTGACTCTCCATTGCCCCTTTTTACGCTTTCACTGTCACTTTCCTATTGATACTGTCTGTAAAGCTGAAATTTGAACCCAGTTAGTAAGCTGCATTATCCTTTAACAAGCATTTACTGCTCCTTAGGATGTTAAGTAAAAATGTGGTATATGATTTCAATCCCACATGCACTGCGGAAAGTGATGAAAAACAAGTCAAAATTGCTCAAATTCTCCTAACTGTGTCTGATTTGTGCCCATGTTGACTGCCTTTAAACAAGATTTGCCAATGGGGCAGGCAAAATGATCTTGTTTTAAACGACACAAGAGATGTCTCCCTAGGAATAAGAAAATGTTCACGGCTTGTCCAAGTTTTAAGACAGTCAGAATCTAGGATAAACATTTTTAGGGTTAGGGGTTTTTGCAGTGTGGTGTGAGCTAAATTAATAATTGTAAATGTTGCATAAAGAATTGTACTGTTTCTTTTGTCAGATGGTCAGGACACCACAGACGATGATGATGAAGTTCACAAGCTCAAAGTGTGCATTGAGCTCAAAGGCCTCCGACTCAGTAAACCCACCACTGGCGCACCTTCACCGGACAGGCCTCCAATCAAGCATGAGCGAGTGTGGCACCAGAGCCGGGTGATGTCCTCCTCACAGAGTGCTCACAAGTTCCGATCCAACGACGCAGAAGACAGGCTTGCAGCGCAACGGGCGGAAATCAACAGGAAATGGGGCTGCGAGAAACTCAATGGTAAGAATATGCCTCCAGACAGACACGCACTCAGCTGTAGACGCAGTGATGCTGTGAGTGGAAATCTTTGGTCTACTTTATCTCTTTTGTGTGAAGATATTTGTCATCAAGGGGATCTCCCGGGTATTTTAGTGGAAACAAGGCAAAGGATGTGATGTAGGTTCTCGTTCCTCGGTGTAGCGTAACGACTCTACTTTGACTCTGGGTAGTCACTGAATGGTGGTTTTTCTGGGTGCCGTACTATGATCACTGAACTTTAATTTATTTTCTCATACCTGTCACAGTAAAGATAAATAGACATCAAGGGTTTTCCTATTTAAAGACAGTGTTTTTTTTTTATATGCCCAGTTCGTTTATGGGCACAGGCGAGAGGTGAGAATAAAGAGCAAGGAAGAGTTTAATGGAAGTAGACTGCATGGGTCGTTTTGGCTACGCTTTCAGAAAGACAGTGACTTATTAACCAATATGTCTACAAGTGTATTCACCAGTAATTAAGGACAGATTTGCAATACAAATATAATCAAACTGGGCCTAGTTCTGCTACAAAGTTGGAACATTGTATCCTTTTCAGAGCTGGCGTGGTTTGCCTTCATCAAATATTAACGTAATTAGAAGATGTTCAATATAAGTGACAAATAATATATATCCTTTATTGGTAAGTCTGCAACAGGCTGTGAAGAGCTCTATTTTCTTTTGTCCTATAAATGAGAGGAGGCTCTGAATAATGCAAGCTCTATGAGAGGATAAAAACAGCTGCTATACAAGCTCTTTCCGTAGTGTCCTTGAAGCTGTGAATGAGTTTGTGCAGGACACGATGTGTGCGCTTTATTTTTCTTCTTGCACGAACAGGCCTGCTGTGCTCGCAGACAGCTATGTGCGCTCATTAATAAACCAACAGATGAGCGATGGCCTTGCACTATCTCCCCATCCTCCCCTCTCTGCACGTCTCACACTATCAAGCGCGCACTTCTCTCCTCATCCTACTTTTCCTTTCTTCCAGGAGCTGCTCCCTCACTTTCCCCGGGCCAACTAAAGGATAGAGTGCAACTCCCAAACCCTTTCTCAGGTGACCGAGGCCACAAGGAGCACAGGAGAGGCCCTACATCTCCGAGCCAGGATTTGACGGTGGGAGGGCTCAATCTATTCAAGGCTCGCCGCCACAGCGACGCAGACAAGCCCAAGGGAAAACGGCCATGCAAGACCAAGCACACAAGTCAGAAGGAACGAGAGCGGGACCGCAGGAAAGAGTCTACACCAGCGAGTCCAGGACAGCGCTGCATGACAGATCTCGGAGCTCAAGAGGATGGCAAGGTGTGTGTTGTCTGCATCCTGGCCAAATGCGCTATATATATATAAAATCCATATATCTGTATACAGTATATATGGATTTTCTGGCAAGAATCGGGTTGTCTGGATATTTTAAACATTTTAGTATGCCTGTCAGTGCCTCTGATTATGCAGAGAGGAGTAAAGGAAGAATGTTTTCAATGTTTAGTAGGCTGCTGCCTCTTCACCCCCCCTTCCCTCTTTGAGTCCCCATGGGAGGGCTCGTCTACGTGCACTCAGTTGTTCATTGTGTGTCATTTTTGTTGGAGCGTGCCACAATTATGAGTATAATTTGGAACATTCCTGACAAAACCCCAAAGCACTCAGATGTTTCACTTTGCACAGTGAAACATCTAAGTACATCACACTTAACGGGACACTTGAATGTAGTTACTATAGCGTGAAGAACAAGTGTCATTGTTTGATTTCTAATGATTGGTAATATACAGCTAGTTTGAAGGAAAATGCTGCAGTTTCCTTCCTGCAGTTGTGTGATTCTCTCTCTTTCTCTCTGCAGTTGAGTGAAGTGTGCGGTGTCCCAAGGAAGAGAGCTGTGTCTCCAAACTACTACCCCTCCTCACCGGTGAAGCCTTTCTCTCCTGCTTTGCACTGCCCTCCATCCTTGCAACCTCAGACAAATGGCAGAGTGGGTGGAATCCCGCCAACAGAAGGTGCCGTGACGCTCAAGACCCCCCCCACTGAGCCTCCTGTGTTGCGCCCGATCCCGCCTGAGGCTCGGCGGCTGATTGTCAACAAGAATGCTGGAGAGACACTGCTTCAGAGAGCTGCGCGGCTCGGCTATGAGGTAAGACGATCATTACAACTTACAATCCATAATAATAAACTCATATTTCTCTGGACACGTCGTGCAACAAAGAAGCAGCACCTGTTTTCTCTGAATCTGCTGTGTTTTTGTGATCCTCCTTTTGTGTGTGTCTGTTGTTTGTATATCCTCGTCCACTTCTCGCAGGTTTTTTGAACCCCTCACTTTCCTCTGCGCTCTCTTCCTCTCTTTGTGACTCAGATTGTCGTTGGCAGTACGCCTCCTCCCTCTCTCATACACGCACATACTACCCCACCCCCCCTTCTTGCCTAACTCCGCTCTCACATCGCATTAATTTTCCGTGAGGCAAAGTGTGACACGCTCGCCGGCACAGGCGCACACACGTATAGCACAGAGCGAGGGTTTGCTGGATCATTATACAAAGACGGATGCTCACAGCCATTTCAAAATTCTGTGATTTTTCATTTGCACTACTTCTATCATTCACGTGCTGTGCTTACACTTTTACAGTTTTTTTTTTAAACAAGTAGGTTTAATGGCAGCTTTTTTTTCGAAATGGCACCTTTCAGGTGTGTTTGTATTGGAGGATTATATATTTTGTTGTCCATTAACCAGTTGTTTTATGGAGGTGTTCACGTTTAAGATGATGAGGTGTGTTTGAGTCAGAGTTGAAGAGCGTGAATGAGAGGTAAGCACTGGGAGTATAATCGTGTTCTAATAGCCCTCTAATGTGCCGTGGTGACTGTGGTTAGCAGTGGCGGCGGCTGTTTTTCTCCCTCCTCCTCTGCCTGCTCGCTCACTCAGTCGCACACACCGAGACACACAGAACAGCGCAGCAGCGGGGCTCACTCAGCCGTGCTGGAGAGAAGCTGGCTCGTCTCTGATTTATGCGTCTCTCGAACATTTTTTTCCCTCTATTCTCGTTTTTCCCCCAATCCCCTTCGAATTTTCCCTTCCTGCGCCCTGCGTGTGGGGAGGGAAGAGGAGGAGAGAAAACCTGAGACTACACAAACAAGGCGCTGACCGCTGCGCAAACATCGCCCCTCGCCCTCCTCCCCCCCTCCCTTTCTCTCCGCTCTCTCCCTCTCAGGAAGCTCGTCTCTCACTGCCTGTGTGTGATAAGCCTGGGGCAGACCCCTGGGGCTCCGCACACACAAAGACGTGTGCTCCGACTCCGAGACACACCAATTTATGCATAGCGCTCCGCACGCACACACACACACACACGCACGCTTACAGGCTCAGGGCGTGCGCGCGCACACACACTCACAGACACAGACACAAGCACACACGAGTGGCTCAGGACGCGCGCGCACGCACGTTAGAGGCTCCGAGCTCACTCACACACGCACACACCCTGCCACATCACATACACACGTGCACGCTAGAGGCTCGAGTGCACACACACGCACACTGCCACAGCACACACACACACACTGCCACAGCACACACACACACACACACTGCCACAGCATACACACACACACTGCCACAGCACGCACACACACGGCCACAGCACTTAGACACACGCACACAGCATACACACGCTCTCTGCCACAGCACGCACACACACGCGCGCACGCACACAGCACGCACACATATCCCAAAGTAGAGGCGGAGCACTCGGCTCACGCTGGTGTTTCGCAGCCGCTAGCTCAGGGCTTATCGCGCACAGGCAGAGATATGAGTGCTGGTGAGTTGAAGGCACGTACACACAACGATGCATGCTCTGAAAACCTCTCGTTATGACCCAGTAAGCACATATGCCGGCATTCTAACGTGTTCAGTTCCATATGCCGTACACAACGCCAACTTAACACTGCTGTTGCACACATCCCTGTGCATGCACATACACAATCATCCAGCGCACAAGACCACAAGGGAGCGAAGCGGCGCTGTAGTGTACGAGTACAGACTTGTGCATGTCCATGCACACCTCACATGCATGTCATTTAACACACCACTGTTCTCTGTGCCCAGCCGACACTCTGCATATTTCATGTTCGTTAAGTTTTTCAATCCGTGACTATGCACATGAAAGCCCACTCTCGTCTTCCTTTTCTGCTCCCAATCCCATTCTCTGCTTTACTTTTTGAACATTTCAAATGGAACTGAAAATAATCTATAGATTTCTCCATTCATGTCTCACTCTCACCACACTTGTGGTATTTTTCTCATAAATGTTCCTTTTATTGGTCATCCATAACAAAACTGTGGGAATCTATGTACTCTTTCATGGTCAATAATATTGGAAGGACCAACCAACCCCTTCCACAAATCGAATTTTCATAACTTCGTATTATTACCCTGCCCTGGTAGTATTGTATTAGTCTCCTAAGTCTCTGTATTAGTCACAAAGCATGTTTCTAGCGTCTGGGCTTGCCCGTCACTATCTTGCTTGTATCAAAACAGCATATACTGATGCCACCTCCACATTTTCCCCATTTCACTTCATGTGTGCGAGGTCTGTGAAGGGCGGCATGGGGCAAATGAGTGAAGCGTTGTGGAAAGACCACTGTAGATTGTGCTGGGTTTTTCATATGATTTATTTTCTGTGGGACAGTGTCTGTTTTGGATGAAAACTTCCCATGTTAATTTTCTTTTAAGGATCTTCCTTTTTAAAAATTCAAGCAACTGTCATTACAGCACCCTCAACGCAGGAACCTCTTGCCTCCACGTTTATCTTCTGTTATTATGAGCTGTAGTCTCTAGGACAACTCTGACAGATTCCCTCCTATTCATTCATTTATCTGTCGTCTGTTGGGTGTTACCTCGTCCCTCTCTCCGCCCATTTCTCACTGGTGTGTGTGTCTGTTGCTGCCTCCTTGTCCTTTACTTGTCCTAGTACTATCCTGCGCCGAAGTAGAGGGAAAAGGAGGGAGACAGAGGGCGATAAACACTTAAACTAGATGGGAGGCTAGAATTAGCATAGAAATGGAAGTTGGGAGTCATTCTCTAGGTTCAGATGAGTAGCTACTCTTCCCTCCTGTGCAGCTCTGCCGAAGGACACTGGATAAACCTGGCTCTCCTTTTGGTCCTCTGTGTATAAAGTCACATATATGAATCTACACTTCATTCTCTCTCTGGCATCTTTCACTCAGTAGATACCTCGCTAAAACAAAATCCAAAGAGTGTAATGCATGTTGTTGAGTCAAGGGCATTTTTGTTTTTTGGTTTTCAAGGGCAAAAAACAGTCTGATCGTAATGTTCTGGGGAAACAACTACTACAACCTTTAACTAGAAAGCACACAAATGCCGACTCTTGTTGTCCCATGGCTATCTTTCTGAGGCAAAGTCCAGGCTGCCAGTGTTGTCTCTATGGCTACGTAATGGCTCACGCATGCACACTTTCCTCAAATGGGATTCTTTCTTAACACAGGACTTTTATTCTTAAAGTGCTAGTAAATGACCCCTCCAGGCGTCGTCTTTGTCTACAAATAATGGTGTGAATCCTCATGACCTGACACGTCTGTCTTTTTCTCTTTTTGCTTTAGGAAGTTGTTCTGTATTGTCTGGAAAACAAAGTCTGTGAAGTCAACCATAAAGACTACGCCGGTTACTGCGCTCTCCATGAGGCCTGCGCTCGGGGCTGGCTCAACATCGTCCAACACCTGCTGGATTATGGAGCAGACATCAACTGCAGTGCTCAGGATGGCACCAGGTAAACTAGGAATACAACACAGAATGACTAATACCTGCATTAAAGCTGGAGTACTTAACTTCCAAACCAAGCAGAACTATGTTAAAAAATCTGCCTCACTAGTTCCATGTGATAGAAAAGTTTGGTTCTATCACTAGTTATTACATGCATGTATTTTTTTGACCTCTTTCTTATGTTCAGTGCTTTGAGTTGCCCTGTGTATGAATTGTGCTATACGAAATAAACTTGCCTTGCCTTGGCTTTTTCAGACAGAAAAGCAAAAAAAAGAGGACCACACTCACTCAGCCACTCACTCATTCAGCATTCAGCACTCTGCCTAAAGTGTCAAATTGTGACTTACAGGGCTCTTACAAAAAATAAGATTTTTTCTTATAAGCATGGCTCGGTCTGATTTGTTATAGTTTCACGGGACTATTTCTAGTAAAAATGTATATACAGTTTATGAAGAAAGAAGCTTTAAAAGTAACGCTTGATAATTGGAGCACATGATAAACCGACATCCGTTTGTGTTTGTAGACCGATCCATGATGCCGTGGAGAATGACCACCTGGATGTAGTGCGGGTGCTACTGTCCTATGGAGCTGACCCTACGCTGGCCACATACTCTGGCCGTGGCCTGCTCAAGATGACCCACAGCGACAGCATGGACCGCTTCCTCACTGGTAAGCAATCCATGTCATATATCCAACATTTATGGACATTTATCAACACTTATGGAGATTGGTCAACTCCCTCCTATGAACCAATACCTATGTGTTCTCCATTCTTTGTGTTTGAACGGTTTGATTCTCTGATCTGTGTTGGCAAATTCAACGGTTTTGTAAAGTCCTCTGAGATAGCTATTGTTGTGATTTAGGGCTATACAAGAATACTTTGATATATACTGGTACATTGAGTCCAACCAGATTTGTTTGACTAATTTTTGGATGAACCTAAAGCACGGGGCACGTAACTTTTAATTCGCAAATGTAAAAATATGTCATAAAATCCATCCAACTAGTTCCTTGCTCTGTACCAAAAATTACATTTTCTTTTATTACTAGTTTACACATGTATTTTTTGCCTCTTAAAAAAACTGAACTGAACATGTGACAGACAGAAAATTGAAATCGAGAGAACCACCTTCACTCAGCCAATCGCTTGAGCTTGGTCCACTTCTAGATAGGGAGAACATGCAAACTCCACACAATAATGCCTGTGTTATTTCCTCCGGGTGCTCTGGTTTCCCGTACCACTACAACACGTGCAATAGTCCCCCATAACACCCTACCCCCCACCTCATTCTGTATTCTCAGTGGGACTTTCCTGGTTCAATAAAGGTCAATGAAAAGGTCAAGGTCAATCAGCTCTCAGCCAAAAGGATCAAATAGTGACTCACAGGGCTCTTCCTGCGAATATGCAAAAGACATGAAAGAACATGTTTTCTAATAAGGAATGTTGTGGTCTGATTTGCTCACATTCTATATTCCCCAGGTTTAAATGTAAGAGGTTATTAATGTTTAAGAACCAGCTCAAGCATTTTCTTTTGTTGAATTTTTTCTCATAAATAATCTATGGTGTTGGTCCCTTCAGGAATAGTCTTGTTAAAGTAAAATGCTGAGAACAACAAACACATGTACATGTGCAAACTAATGACATAACAAAACTGTTTGGACAGATTTTTATTGAATTGTTTATTTTTTTTTGTGGTCTGAAATGTTGGTACCCCGGATTAGGATGTTAATGTGTCTATAAACCACTATGAAAAACCCCAGCCCTTCTCAGTATTTGATGTGTGACTCTGACTGAGCTGGTATGAATGTGGCCCTGCACACTTTCCACCCTGCACTGGTTTGTTTGTGTCTGTCATCCTGTTTCCCCTCCGGTGCTCTGCTGCCTGTCTCCCTCCGTCTCCCCCCCTCTCGACCACCTGTTGGAGCGGGACGCGTAGCCCGCCGGGGCACGTGCTGCTGGCTCCGAGCTGCTCTTTCCGGTTACTTAGCAACGCCAACTGTTTGCTCAGCATAGATGTGCGCCGAAACGAGCACGCTCCGGTTGTGGCTGTGTGAGAGGGACTGTAATTCAATCAACCTATACTGTACCTTACTGCACCGATGGGCCTCTATAGGTACTGGATCTTGCTAGTAGTTTAATTTTGTCAGACAAATATACCCATCTAACTCTCCCTCTGAATTTGATTCTAGTCTAATCAAAAATAATTAAAATATACTCCAAAAATTTGACTTGATATTTTCTATTTATTACATGTCTTGGGTGATAAAACCCAAAAAAGGGTTACAGTCCCACCCCCAGACACCAGCTAAACCCTCTTTTATATTTACCATAAACAACTGAGGCGTACCGTGGAGTTTGATCATTCTTTCCACAGAGATTTTTCTCACTTATAATGAGAGTAAATGAGTCATCAAAGGCATAAACTACAGAGTCTCAGCTTGATAAGGCGTCCAACCATTTGTTTGTGTTCCAAGGGGTTCTCGGATCATATTTGATCGGAGGCGTTTTAAGGCTGAATGGTCAGTGTAGCAAGGCGTTTGAAATAAGTTGGGTTTCAAAAATAAGAGGTAGTTTTATGAGTGTGTATTAGGAGAAAACGCATGTCTAGCCCATTTAATCGCTTATAAGTAGAACAGATTACGAGAGCTGGAAAGTTGTGATTAAAATGAGTTGGGTTTACTGAAAGATAAATGTATTAGTCAGCAGGTGGGTAGGCGGGTAGAATTTAGAATAGACTATGTATATGGACGGATCGATCACTGCTATACTGACGGCGCAGGAGAGCGAGGCAAGATTGAGCACCGTTGAAAAATGAGCGAGAGCGAGCCGGCGATCGCTGCCCTCCCTCCTGCACCTGGTCCCACTCATCTGGAGGCTGTTAATCCCCCCAAACACACGCCAGACGCCCCACGCCTCAGCTCTGGCACTAAGCCCAGATTTCTTTGTGTGCGTGTGTGTGTGCGCGATGAAATTGCACTCGGCTTGGACCATGTGTGCTTATCCTGCGCCCTCGCCTGCGCGCTTGTTTATTTCCAGCCTGACGTGTGCGCACTACATTTTGTGGTTCTCGTTTGATTCCTGGCAGCCGCCTTTAGCCCTGGCCTGAACTGAGCCATCTCTATCCCCCGTAGACTGTTGCTTCCCTGCCCTGTGGTACAGTTGTTGGCCCAGGACCAATCCAGTGTTCCAGTTCATTCCCAAAATATTTGCTGCAAAATATTTGTGTTTATTTTTCTTTGTGACGCTACCTCTCCCGCACATTCTTTTGCTGAATTCCTCAAGGGCAATGTGACTTGTCTGTTCCATGGGCTCTGTTTGTTATAACATGCTTTACTTGTCTCTGTGCAGATTACTTTGCAGACCTTCAGGGCCGCTCAGATGATGACCCTGGCCTTTATTGGGAATTCTATGGCAGTGCTGTCTGTGGTGAGTACAACTTCACCAAATTAATCTGAGAGTTTTTTGTCTTTGTTTGTGTGTGATTTTGAATGCCTAATGGTGTGTGTGTGTGTTCATTACCAGAAGCCACAGATGAGTGTGGCATCTACGACATCCTGGCAGACCCCCCTGGTCCAGATGAATGTGACGAGGATGACAAAAGAGAAGTCTTTGAGTTTGAATTCTCTGATAGACCCCTGTTGCCTTGCTACAACATTCAAGTATCTCTCTCCCAGGGGTAAGTGTGTTCACAATATATGATTGTTGATTTCACAGCAACATTTTCTAATCACTTCTTTTCTTCTTTAGCCCAAGAAACTGGCTGCTTCTTTCAGACGTGCTTCGTCGTTTGAGGATGTCGGCTCGTGGTTTTCGGCAGGCCTTCCCCCACATGGAGGTGGTGACGGTGGCAGAGGCTGAATTTTATCGGCAGGCGTCTCTGTCGCAGCTCTTTTCTTGCCCAGAAGAACTGGAAGGTTTCCATTCAGACAGCAAGGAGCTGCTGGACTTGGTGGAAGACAGTGCTGAACTCGCTGCCCTGCTGGGCTCTTCACTGGAATGTTTGGACGACCGCTGGGATCATCCAGGGGATAAGTTAAAGGATAAAATCAAGGCTATTGGGAAGTTGGTCTCCTCCTGACCCCGGAGCCCCTAAACACTGACCTCTTTCCTTGTGGACTGCAGTTTTCTCTGGAGCCTACAAAGGGTTTTTGATGCCTTATCCGGACTCTTAGTTCCTGCTTTAGCCCTGTTCTGGTCCAGCACTGGAGCACTATTCAGAAACTATGACCTGCTGGCTGTCAGGACTGCTGATCTTTTTGTCTTGTGAACTAATGTGGGAAACCACAAAGTTTGTAGTGGTTTTATTTTTTATAAATTAATATATGTAAGATTATGATATATAGAAATGTATTATCAGAGATTTCTGTTTTGTGAGTCGTTGCTCACCACAGCATGAGCCGTCGTCTGAGTGCAGCACATTGAACGTGAAGCTGTACAGAATAGTACCAAGACTGAGTGCTATTGAATGTGGTATTTGTGTTTATGAGAAGCACATGATGTCCTTTTCTTTCCACGGACTCCAGCAGTTGCTTGAGCCTCTGGGGAGATGGTTGTAACTTTTGGTTCATGTTCTGCATCTTGTAATTTAACTGCAAAAACTTGTATTATAATGTTTTAAAACAATGTAGATATTTACCTTTGCCACAGATCTTGTATATAACATTGAAGCTATTACAGTAAAGTAATTTTGGTGTGTTCATTTCTGTTTAAAATTTGTAATTAAAATATCTCATAATTTGTATTTATATTTTACAAAAAGAAGTTGCTTTAAAATAAACATTCAAACAGCAAAGAAGACTGATTATATCCTTTATATGTAATTTGTCATTTTCCCATGAACTTTCTTTGTCCGCTGCCGTCGCGGTCTACGGGGTGGCTTTGGTTTCGTAAATCAGTGGACATATACTGCCATCTCTCGGTGTGTGTTACAATTGCAGGTCCTTACCGCCCGACAGAATAGACATTTAACGCCCTCTCGCGTAGGATCCCTTTGCTGCATTATGCATGGCGGGGTGGGTAAATAAAATGTTCAGTTAACATAAAATCTTCACACTGAGCATATAGTGATGGCTCAAGGTGGTTGATGTTGTTATTGTTGTCATTATTATTATTATAGCAATAAAATCCTCAATTATTAAAGTTCCAAAATGCCAACAGGCCTGTCATAGGCCACTAATATATGCACGTACACGATTATATTGAAATTAATTTGCCACACAGTGTTTATGTTAACTCCATTGCAATGTTAAACCATAGATGTGACTTATTCAGCTCTAATTAAAAAAAAAATCGAATATATTATTATTATTTTTAAACTTTATTACAGACACGAAGTCCAGATAAGAAAGACATTACACAAAAACAAAAACAACAATAATCATAAAAATAAGCATACATGAACACAGATAATAAATATTGAACCCCAAAATATATTGCGACTAACACTTTAATGGATGTGGAAACTATCATGACAGTTCGAGGCTGTAGAATAATATTTTTTATGGCGTTTATTATTATGCGGAAGTGACGCATGGGCGGGTCAGCTGATCTGGGCTGAAGGAGAAATGTCGAACAGTGACAGGATGGAGGCTGCTTTCGCTCTGCTTCTCGCCGTTTCCATTTTGGCCAGCGATGGTAAGAGAAGAGATCGATAAAAGACAGGATCAACACTGTTTTGGATGTATGAAGTATTATCCATAGTGTCCGTGTGTATCATGCCCGACTGTGGCCTGAACAGACGGCTGTGAGCTAATGCCAGCGGAGAAGCTAATGCAGAAGACTGGAAGCTAGCGCCAGAAATGTACTCTATGAAATACTTGGGTGACAATTGTTTATTAGCAATTATAAAGGTTGAATGTGTTTTGTGACATTTTAATAACTCGCATGAATGACCTCAAATTACATACGTCTCATCTGAAATCCACTGTAAAAGGCTAGGTGGAAACGCTAGCTTACATGTTTATTCGTTTTGTTAGCTTATTTATCTATGATTGATCTTGAGAACACGCGTTAGACAATTGTTGTAGTATTTCGCCGTCTGTGTTACATTTGTCATGTGAGTCTTTACTTCCTCTCTTCTCCAGTCACGAGTTCATCATTGCTCCGTATTTTGTGTGAAGCAGCTCAGAGGATTGTGCTGATGTCTTGTAAAACTGCATGTGTAAATTCAACCTGTCCTCAATTATCTGATATTTGCTTACTCCTCACTTAACTTATTAACTAGTACTGTGCACTTAAATGAATGTGATTGCATGTCTTTGCAGGTGTACAAGGAAACAGGCTGACAGTTCTGCAGGCTCCAGAGTTCGTCTCCTTCCAAAAAGGTGAATGGCCTATCGCTGGAGAGAAGGTCCCAGACTTGGTGGCTTTAACGATGGGCTTTTCGGTTCAAGAGGTAAATCTGTGTTCGTTTGCAATTTTACACGCTATAATATGGTTAACATTATTTTATTATGCCTTAGCTTTTAATGGATGGGTTTATGCAAAGTAAAAGTATGTGTTTGTCTTTGTCTGCATCCACATGCACAAATTATGTAGCCAGATCACTATGTAATGGAGATTTGTTCTTAATTTCAAAGGAACGGTATGTAGTGTATGCTTTTACTTCTTAACGTTGTTACAAATGTATCCAAACCTTTGTTGTCAGTCCGTTGCCCTGTAAGTTAAGCACACAAATGTAGTTGCTTCTCTAGCTCTGATTATTGATGTGCTGCAATCCAACTGAGAGATGCATGTCTTGATAATTCTGGTTTCTGATTATAATAATCTTCTTGAGAACCCAAAAGTAAAATAATGATCTCATTTGGGCAGCCAGTTTCTTTGTCAGAGATGGCTTTGTCTCTACCTCAGAAGCAGCTGCATTAGTTAGGCAGGAGTGCTACCCATTCAGTTCAAGTTATTAAAATTGTTCATTATTTTCATTTCAGGAACTATCTTGGCCAGGCTTAAAAGCTGGTCCATTATTTCAGCGTCCTAGAGCAAATGTCTTGATCGTGGTGAGAGGAACGGATAACCTTTCCCTGCCTCAGAATGTTGCCAGCTACCCCTTGGAGAATGTGTGTATAGTGTATTGCCATACATTAAAAGCCTTATAATGGCTTAAGGCTTGCATTGGTTGTAATGATTTTGCTTCACTTTTGTAGGCTGTCCCTTTCACTTTGGATAATGTTGCAGAGACTGTTCATTCTCTGTTTGCGGAGGACACTCCTGTTGTGTTGCAGCTTGCCCCCAGTGAAGAGGTAAATTACAACAATTGGCCGTATTACTCAACATATTGTCAAATTGACTGAATAATCTTTGTATTTTCAGAGGCTATACATGCTGGGTAAGGCTAATGCTGTGTTTGAGGATCTGCCTGTCACTCTGCAACAAATCCGTGCACGTCTCTCCCAAGAAGGCTCTGTGCTGACCTCTTTGCCACTAAACTCTCTCAGCAGAAATTCAGAGGTCTATTCATATTATATCTTGTCGTTGGTGTAAATAATGTCTACCTTTTTAATCAAACAAAAAAATAACAAACTATATTTGCCAACAATCTTTAGGCTGATCTACTCTTCCTTTCTGAGGTCCAAGTACTCCATGATATTACAGCTTTGGTAATTATCACAACTTTTTAAGCTTTTGAGTAGCTTGCTTGAATGCAGTATATATCTATACAAATCTGCCTCCTTTTATGATAGTTGCAGAGACACAGACATTTGGCCAAGGACCACTCCCCAGACCTGTACTCGCTGGAGTTGTCTGGCCTGGAGGAGCTGAGTCGGCTCTATGGAAAAGACTCCTCTCAGTACAAGGATGCCTCTGCAATTCTTTCTTCTGTTTTACAAAAGGTAAACATCAGAGTTATTGTGTTGGGGCTCATTCATTTTGTGTAAACGCTCACCTGTATTTGTTGTTGTAGTTTGCTGAAGACATATACAGTCTCTACGGCAACAGTGCCGTGGTGGAGGTTGTGACTGTGAAAACCTTCGAGGCTCCTTTAACCAGAAAGTCTCGTTCCATTTTGGAGTCAAAGCAAATTGTATGTCAGTTTTTTTTGCATACTTTATTAAACGTCTTTAAGCCATTTCAGTTTATGAATAATGTTTCTTTCATTACAGAGCAACCCAGGCAGTCCTTACAACTTGGCCTATAAATACAACTTCCAATATGCTGTAATATTCAACATTGTGCTCTGGCTAATGATAGCTTTGGCTCTGGCAGTTATTGTCATTTCGTACAATCTGTGGAACATGGACCCAGGATATGACAGCATCATCTACAAGATGACCAATCAGAAAATCAGGATGGACTGAGTTCTGATCTTAGCGAGCCATTGACATTCCCATTATCCATTTTGAAGGTTTGTGTGGTGTGTGTGTGTGAAGTTTTACATTGTTGACAAATGTCCTTGTCATTTTTGTTTACAAAGTTCATAACATTTATTGATCAGTAATGTACACTGTAAAGGAAAGCTTTTACCAAAAAGCTAACATTCCGGGCCCGAATGCTTCCTTACTGGTTTGTCCCCAATCGATATAGCTACTGTGGTTCATTGTTGTATAATTATTGTAACATTTTGAAGAATGTGTTTGCCTGGTTTATGTGATATGCTTACCTTGCTGTATAAATAAGTTATAAATATGTGTATATATTGACTATAAAAAAGCAGTATATGACAAAATGATTTGCTGTTGTCTTATTGTGAATGAATATGTAATGTTTCACAATTCTGAATTAAGGATGATTGACACTGGTTGTTTGAAACTCAATAAAGCTTCATTTAACATTGACAGTCGTGATTTGTTTATAAATTCAGCATTCTGAAGTTATTTTCTTCTAGTTTTTGTATAGTTAGCCTGGTCGTACCACACAATAGTACAAATTACATGCAGGGTAATGAAGATTGAGCGGAGTGTACGGATGGCTGAAAGGCCAGGCTAGTATGGAGTGGATACAGCAGTGCTATGTCAGCCCAATAGAGGGCGCCAAAACAAAAATGCAATTTTTTTTTTTTTACCTTGAAGGAGGGAACTCGCAGCAGGCTCCATGATTTCACCGAGCACAATAACATGCACAACATGTTTTCTTTTCTAATGTAATCTTTGCGTTGTACATGAGCCAATCGATGCGTTTCTTCTCAAAGTAAAGGGCACAAGCAGCCTCGTTCGAAGGCAAGTTTAATTCCCCCGTTTCACTTATTTCTGGACACCGTGTTAGCATTGATTGCTAGCTGGTTGCTAATGATTGCTAACAGGTTCTACTTTTGAATGCATGCACTTAGTAATACCGGTATTTTCTGCCTAAGTTCCGGAGAACCTAATGTTAAACTCGTTGCTCATCTAAATATGTCTTGTTAAGTAAACTTTATCGTATTTCTCCTGGTAATGTCACCGCGGGTCTAAAGCCTTGTTCTCGAGCATTGCTTTTGCATTGTTTCTTACAGTTATCCTCATGGATGATCTTACGAATAATAAAGTTGTGGTCATGATTTTATTTGATGCTGAAAAGGAGCCATGCTATCATAAGTTTGCATTTACTTTTATTTTGTAGTTTTACTGTTCCGTACTGTGGGACATAATGGAAAGAAAAAGGGCATTAACTATTCCGTTTGCCATCGACAAAGACAAATTAGTAAGGACAAATTTAATTTCTTACTTCAGGCACATAGACTGTCCATTTTACGTATAAGTTAAAGTTTTAATAAAATCCTGAATGTGTTTTTCTCTCATAATAACCTTAATGCTATTTGTGTTTTAGATGGAAAATCCTCTCAGAATCCCTTCATCCTACCTGGAGTGCGGAAGAATACAACAACAGGTGAACTAATTCTCAGTCTTTTGATAAATGGAGATGTACTTAATCTTATCCCCCTCCCCAGATATCCTGGACAACAATCACAGGTCATAAAACCAGACGACAAGATTCAAAGCACAACAATGGTGCAGTGCTGTTTGACCACAATCATGCAGCACTGGTTCGGTTGGGATTGTCTGAGTAAGTATGTGCTTGGGTTTTCATGTAGTCCTTTGGTCTTTAAAATGGTCCTCTAGGGCTGGGCAAAGTATTCGTTCAGTCTTTACTTAAACACTTGATGAAATAAGTGGAGTCTGGTGTGCTCCTACTTGGTTCAAATTAAAAGTTGCAGCCACACCAGCTCTTTGAGAACCATTTAAAAAAAATACTGATGTAGTTGATCTTCACACTCGTGCGCTCTGCATAACCGTCACAAAAGCCATTTCTTTTAGAAATCAGCTGCTATGCAATAATTATAAGATACACCGTTATCAAGGCTGCACCAGAAAGTGCTTATCTTCTCAGCATGACAGAGCCACTCCCTGAATCAGCTGATGCATTACATTGCCTTGATGCAGCTGTGTGTGAGGTGCATTTTGTTTGATCCCAAAGGAGGAAGCCCTGTCTGATTCTGACCGACGTCCTGAAGACCGATGCAGGCAAGGCTTATATGGAGAGGATAAAAAGGCATGTGAATGGGAAGGAGAGAGGTCGTACCACAGATCTACCTATGGTCTCCAGAAGTAGACGGTCCAGTTGCACCAAGAACACACACACTAAAAGCAGTGTTTCACCAAAGAGCAAGACGACTCCGGACTCAACTATTCTTAGGTAGGACTTTGTCACAATCACTTCTTCTCAAAGCGATTGTTGATTGTTGATTTTCAACCAAACTGGTGCACTGAGCCCCAGTTCATACTATATTCTTTATGTGACCATTATTTCAACAGTCTGATTGCAAATATCTTGCCCTAATTTAGTAGTGAATATCTGTATAATTGGGCATACGTACATGTGGACAAAAACGGTTACAATTCAAAGTTTTCACCATATTTATATTGCATCAATACTGTTACTAATATGGCATTTAGAGAGGTGACTTTTGTGATGCATCTAAATAACAAACACTAATATGAATATTATTTTGATGGTAATTTTTTTACCTGCTATATTAAAGCTTGGGTACCTAATTGTCAAACAACAAAAATACAGCTATGATAAATGACCATTTAACAACCTTACTCTCAAAAGTGTTTTTCTGTCATGTGTCTTCATGTGCATGTACCTCTGAATCTGTCACATATTTCAATACAATTCTTATTCAGGAAAGTAAAAAAAGAAATGATCACCTACATTCAGCCGATCTGCTCTTGCCCTGTCGGTCACTATTGGGCAGTTTGAGGCAAGATATTATGCCTTCTACTTTGATAAAGACAGCGTTTTGTGATCTGATTTGTTCACAATTTGTGACTTTTACAAAAGTTGGACACCGCAGCTTACAGGAATTAAATGTAGCTTATCTACATTAGGAAAATATTGATTTATTCAACTTATAGCACTAGTTTTAACATCCATCCATCCATTTCTACCCTTTAATCCATTTCTGGGTCAGGGGGGTGGCAATCGGAGATGCCACCCAAGTCTCATAGCACCAGCCCCTCACTGACCCTCTGCAGGTGGTGAGTCCACAGGAGGACGGCTGCTCTGAGTGTGAGCATAGCCTTGATCTTTCAGTGGGGGCTTTGGGCAAAGTGGGGTTAAGTGTCTTGCCCAAGGACACAACGACAGCAGTCATCAGTGGGAGTCGGTTGAGAAGGTGTAGAGGTGGGAATTGAACCCACGACCTTCAGGCTTGAAGGCCAATGCTCTACCAACTGAGCTACTGTCGCCCTAGCATTATTATTTCAATGACTGATTATTTAAATTTGTTGTTGCATCATTTAGGTCGCGGTCAAGATCAACAACAAAGTCTGAAACTGAAGAGTTGGAGAATGCTCAAGACGAAAATGACGACGTGGTTTCTGGCAAAAATGGATTTGATCTTGTTGGTAAGCGCACATTTA
This sequence comes from Knipowitschia caucasica, assembly GCA_964034765.1. NCBI lineage: Eukaryota > Metazoa > Chordata > Actinopteri > Gobiiformes > Gobiidae > Knipowitschia > Knipowitschia caucasica. The sequence continues at coordinate 26,042,221 of OZ035837.1, read as the reverse complement.
TATATAAATCGTTACTGCTATAACAAGCGGGTACATATGTTTGCTTAGTCTGTTCTCTTATTATGAAAGCATTACCGTTAGTAGTTATTGCACTTACTATTATTATTTTCATCTAGATTGCGGGCTGTCTGTGATGTGGGAAGACAAAAGTGATTGCAAGTCCCCTGCTACTAAAATAAAGAGCACAGAAGAAAAAAAAGGATCCCAGGTTAGATGGATTTTTGCATTCAATTGTTTAGGGAATTTGTTTTCTTTAGTAGTGGCTCCAAAACGTTTAACTAGAATCAAGACTGTAAAGCGTTGCTGTGTTTTCACAGAAGAGGAAAGTGAGCGATGATGTGTGTCAGTCTACTGAAACTGACACCCCCAAACGGCCCAGGGCCAGTGTGTTGCGCCTCACGAGTGCTGTAGACACAGAGGAAGCCACCGTTTCTCCAGAGAAGGGGGCAGAAAACAAGGATTCCAAAGGCACTGAGGAGGCGATTTTGCAATTTACTGTGGGAGAAGATGATAAAGCTGCAGAAGCTGTAGTTCCAGTTTCACAGGATAACGATGCAACCATAGCCACCGCTGAACCTAGTAAGTGCCTTCAAGTCGTTTCTACGCTAATGTATGGCCATTTGCTCTAAAAGCATTGCAGAAGAGATTTCTTATTGTCCTCATTCTTTGTGATGTATTTTGCAGTTGTTCTGTCAAGTGATGATGAAGACAGTGGTGCAAAAGCTGATGCTAAAAGAGTGAGTTCGAAACGTATCTCTCAGCCGCCGCCTTTGCCCCAACTGAAGGCCCTCCCCCTGATGGAGCTGCAGGTAGCTTCTTAATCTCTATATATTGTACATTTATTCTTCATCAAAACGTTCAAATACAGTTCTTGTGTTTCAGCCTTTTGACGTTTTTGTAAATGAGGATTCAGATTCAGCTAAAGGCAGTTGTTTGTGTTACGCATTTTCGGATTTGTATTCTGGACCACATCATGTCAAGGCAAACGGGGACATCCTGGTATGTTTCTGTGGAGTGTAATTTTATACATGTTATATTTGCGTTTAGCTTTTACCATAACATGTTGTTCTCGCTGTCTTTCAGATTACTGATGATAATTTCATTATTCCATTGAAAGGTAATCTTGTGTAAATGTTTATTGATTCGACAAAAAACTTGGACCGTTATGTTACTTAAAATCATCCAAAATAAACGTTGGTCCACTTCAATTGGACCAAGTGTGCATTCACCTATGCATCTACCCTAGTGTCTAATATGACTTTTCTCCCTCAGATGCGAGTGAAGAAATGGATTTGATGATAACACTGGAGCGAAAACACCTAAGACGGTACAGTGTTTGGGAGAAGAAGGAACTGGAAACCCTAAAATACTATTCACACAAGAACAAATCAGAAATTCCTGCCGTTGGATTGTTGTTCTGTGTGTCGGAAGAAGCTGCAGAGGGAATCCAGTATGATCTCAACAACCTGTGTGGTTCCATGGCAACAGGTATGTGTTCTGATCATGTTTCTTTTTTCAAAGTGTTAGTCTCCGGCCGGTGAACATGGAAATTAAATTTTAAATACTATATTTAGAGATTGAGCGTATTTTGGTGCATTGACAGAGGAACAGAACTAGATTGTTGCTTCATAACTTATTCAAATTCTAGTTTTTTATTGGTTGGACATTTTCCTACTTATAATTCCTTGTACTGGTGCCATGAGCTCTGGGGCTGACAGCTCTGATTGTTTTCCCCCGACCCAGAAACGGACTAATAAAGGGGTAGAAATGAATAATTTGTCTTATTTTTTTCCTCTTTTTAGGAAAGCCAAGTCCTTTCATCCTTATATATCTGCAAGAGAGTTTAGAGGGTATGGAGGGAGCTTTTTTGCGGTCTCTCTTGGACATGGACTGTCTCAACTCTCTTTCTCAACGAAAAACCTTAGGAGACTATGATCAGGCGGCAATCGGCCCTTCTCTCTCTTTGGATCAGTGTGTGGATCTCATCACATCAAGTGATTTAGATCCACACCTGCTGCAGTTTCTAGACCAAGGATCTGAGTGCGCTGAGGCAGACTGTGGAAAAGAAAACACTCTGGGTATCGCACTACCTACAGCACAGTCCAAAGAGACAGTTTTAGAGAAGGAAAAGACAGCGGTGAGTGAGAAGTCGACACCGACAGAAGCAGATAAGTTGCAGCAAAGCCTCACTGTCCCTCCTGAGGTCAGTCACATGATCAGTCTCATGCTCAGTATGTAAGGGCGTCAGTGTCTTTTTCTAACAAGTATTTTTTTTATTCAACAGAAGAAAGTCCTTGACCCTGTTTACACCTTGTGCCATCGACAACTGGAGGACTCGTACTCAGTAACAATGTGTCGACCAGGCTCCGGCTGGGTCAAATATAAACATCAGGGACTCGCCCGCCGGTTAGTATCTGCTTACATTTTCATTGAAAAGACATTATCGGCCTTCTTTTTTTTTTACTTGGGAGTGTGAAAGAACTGCCGCTGTTGAATAGATGTTATAATTATGATCAGAGGAAATGATCTTCCCAATTGTTAAACACAAAAACAGGTCATCAGTCGTTAGCTAATTGTTTTCTTGCATTATCCAAAATAATTGGCACAAAGCACATCGCATTAAGATTACATCCACTCCACACAATACACTGTAAAAAGATCTTATTTTTGTTCTCCCTCACATTCCCAAAAAAAACCTTCTGAATTATATTACTGAATTTCTTTTCAACGTTGTATAAATAGTTTTGTTAAAAACTTCTGAATAAATATATTCAACTCTGAATATTGTTCAGAAAAGGCAGCAAGCTGCCAGGTGGTGGCACTATGGAGCCATTGAAGAAACAACCAGACTCTTGACACATTTTCTAAGGGTTTGTGAGGGTTGATCGGAGGCAATTAGTTGGTTGACAGTATTTTGACAAAAATCACTTATTTGATTGTTTTCTCGTACGTTTGAGCAAAAAGTTACACCTTTACACACAGATACGTTTCAAATAAATTAAACTCACTCTTTATTAAGAACAACCCGGTTGATAATTAAAAAAAGATTCCCTGAGTACTACCAAATTATATTACTTGAGCCATGGATAAAACCGATCAGGGTCCAAATCAGCACTAAACACGTTCTATAAATGAGGATGACTTCAATTCTCCAAAAAAAAGAAAACGCACACGAGGTGCTCATTATTACAGTATGGTTAGATAATACATTTCTGAAAACTTGGCACACTATTGCCAAATACACCCTTTTTGTTGAATAATCAATCGGCAGAAACTGGTTTTTGACGCCTAAGAATTCTTTTCACCCTTCATTAATGTGCTCTCATTGTAAACGACAGTTCTTTAATCTGTTCAGGTTGATTCAGTTCCCTCCACCCCCAATGAAAGGAGGAATCACAGTATCAATGGAAGATTTGCTTTGCCTTGACATCGGCCAGTACCTCAATGATGTCATCATTGACTTTTATCTCAAGTAAGTTATTACTAGGCACACATTGTATGTAGTTCATCAAGTTTCTAATGCAGTTGTTCTTAGGTACCTTCTCCAAAATGCCTCAGAGTCTGTTGCAATGCGCTCGCATATCTTCAGCAGCTTTTTCTACAAACAGTTGACGCGCAGGGACAACGCCAGTGAAGGCAGCAACAATGAATCGTGAGGGTTCTATTTTTCTTCAAGTTTTAAGAATACTATGAACAATGAATTCTTATGTCTTTCTAGTTGTCAAAGGCAAAAGCGATACCAACGCGTTCGGACTTGGACTCGCCATGTGGACATCTTCTCCAAGGACTTCATTTTTGTACCTGTCAATCAAGAGTAAGTCACTTTAATAAAACTGCACATTTATGAAGGGGAAATCCTGATGGTTGAATATGGTTTTAATCCGCAGAGCTCATTGGTATTTAGTTGTTATTTGCTTTCCTGGATTGGAGGAGCCAAAAAATGAATCATTGTCCCAGAGTCCGGATGAAGAACAAGCATCAGAAAGCCCGAATAGGAATCCAGAAGATATTTTACACAATGGTACAATGATGAAACCCAAACTGATCCATAGTATATTTGAATATAGGAAAATAATACTTTATATTATTGTCTCAATACAGCAAAGGAAGATCCTACCAATAACGCTTTGCCCGGGCCAGTGGTAAGAGTTGATAAAACAGACATTAAGTCAATTTCGGTTGCTTTGCTTTTAATTGATATCTTTGTTTAGAATTGCACTGAGCAGACTTGCAGAAGAATGACTGTTTGCAAAAGGTGAACACACACAAAGTAACCATAATACAATAGACACAGAGCTGTGTAGATTGCAGTAAATGTCACTGGCGTGTCTCTCCCCAGGCCCTGCATTCTGGTGATGGATTCCCTCAAGCGTCCGCCTCCTGAACGGATCATCAAACTGTTGCGAGAGTAAGAGATTGGTTGTCAGCAGCGGAAAGTTAAGAAGCGGTGTTAATCGAATACATTTGTCGTCAGGTATTTGCAGTGCGAGTGGGAAGCCCGCCGAGGCTCATCACGAGAATTCGGTGCCGAGCAGATGGAAAGTGCACATTGTCAAGTCCCTCTTCAGGACAACAGCAGCGACTGTGGCCTTTACTTGTTACACTATGTTGAAAGTTTCTTGAAGGTACATTTCAGATTGTTGTATTTTGTTGTTTGAAGCTGAAGTACCTAACTTTTCTTTCGTAAATACTAGGGCTGGGACTCTATTACATTTTTTTATCTAATTAATTATAGGCTTTGTAATTGATGAATTGAATTTTAATCGCATATAAATATTTGACCTGAGAACAGTGAGAACATTTTTTCACATGGATTTTTTGTTTACCGTTGAATGACTGAATAGATGAGCTTAGGCAACAAAAATATTGTTTATTTCTGTTCAAGTCCAACTTTAAGTAGCAATACCATATTTAGAAATATACTTCCCATCCACGGCTTCTTTGTTAATGTTCACTGTACCACGAACCAGAGCGGACACCATTGCAAAACGAGTGCAGCAGCGTGTGAGTGTAGTACCGCACCAAACACAAACTTTAGACACTTTGCACAGAGACAGCAGTGGGAACAGTGTTTCTCTGAGTCACTTCTGTCATCGGGAGGTTCGGACACAGGTCAGATTTGTGGAGAACAAGCCTGGAAGTTGCGTGGTGCTCCAGTACAATCGGTCCGTCTGAAACCCATCCAGTGAGAAACGTTCCGCGGTGCAAAAAGAGAGATGACGATTAAAATGCGTCAATTTTTTTAACAAGCTAATTTTTGTGTATGTAATTCATCTTAATTAACGCGTTTAAGTCCCAGTCCTAGTAAATACATTTGGTTTGTCCGTACGAGTCTTTTTTTAAATTTGCATTATGTGAACATATCAAGACCACAACATACTGTCTTTATCTATTATAGAACAATCTTTTATATACAAACTGATTTAGTGAGGACTGAAAAAAGATTGACAGAGCCCAAGTATACATGTGTAACAAACTAATGAACCAAATTGTTTTGAAAGCGAGAAACTTGTCACATACGTTATACATTCTTTCTTTGTGGTTCAAAGTTAGGTGCTCCAGCTTTAACTGTATGCTCTGTAATATTATTGGAAAACAAATGAATAATTACAAATGTCTCTTTGCAGGACCCTATAGTGCACTTTGAACTCCCACTCCATTTGAAGTTTTGGTTTCCACGACGTCAAATTAGAAGAAAACGAGAAGAAATCCGAGATCTGGTACTCAAACTTTATCGAATTCAAAATATGAACGTAACAACATAGTGTTCACTTGTTGTTTACATGATTCACATTCCTGTCGCTTTTCTACACTTCTGCTCAGCGATAAAAACGATTATGTTTTCTGTTTTAATGAGTTAAAAAAATAACGTGTAACTGTTATTTTGACACCAAGGACTTTTAGGAAAAAATGATGATGTACAGACTTGTTATGGTTTTTTTATGTTTTATTTTTTTTAGAGCATTATTTTAGATATTTATCAATAAAATTACCATGAAAAACACTATGGGCTTTTCTTTTTATCATTTAAGCACATGCAAAAGGACTAAGGCTGTGACGTGACGGTCCAAATAAAATAGATGCTCAAAAGATTGTAAAATTTTATTTCAGAGAGCAGGTTCCAATGCTACTCTGAAGGAAAGAAATTATGTAAGAAGTAAGGGAAGTCCAGGTAAATCTTCAGTTTCTCTCCATTGAAATATTTTTTACACCTTTTTAATCTTGTTTATGGCAACATCTGAGAACGTATTAGTAAGATGGCTATTGCAGGTCTGCATTCATAAAGTAATAGAACAAAAGCATTCATTTATATACGTTTTCTTCATACATTCCTTCAGGTTGTAAATGATAGAATAATTAAGTAATCTGGATTCAGGGTCAAAAGTCTAAGCTTTTGACTCTCACTGTAGAGGATTGGTTTAGCTGCTCCTTTAGAGCTCAGCCTTTCGTCCAGTCCTATATGTAACCAGACTGCTTTGAGCTGAAATAGTAACACCTGTGATCTCATTAGAGCATGTGTGTTTGTTTCCTTTTTGTTTTTTTGTTTGTTTTAGCATTTAGCATATTATATAAATCACTAAAAATAATCCAATATTTTTAGCCAGATTTCTGTATTGATGTCTAGGATGACATCACAACTTTCCTCCTTCTCTAGTGTTGCTCTACTAACTTCTTGGTCAGTTCCTGTTAAAGGATTAGGCCAAATGAGATTAGAGAGAATTAAAAATCCCCAGCTCTCCCAATGGCCATCTGCTTTCCAATCTGAGACACAAGCAGTCTGTTTTGCACCATGGAGCACACCTCTGCACAGATAAAACAGAAGAATGCAACATAAATTTTAAGGACAAATATTTTTTTGCTGTTTGGTGATGATTTTTGATGCCAGAAGAATGCCAAATTATGCAAATGCATAAAGGAGCAAAAGTCTGTGACTCTGTGTCTGGCACATACGATTTGGATTTATTTACCAGTTTTTGAATTTTAATCTAGTAGCAATCACAGATTTACCATGTTCAGCATATTGTGCAGATTGGGATGTGTTTTCATCCCGGTTCTGATTACAACGGTGGACTTGTCGGTGGATTTAAAGACAGGTATGCGTTTTTATGACTTAATAGATTAGTTTCTTTGAGCTTGTCATTGCATCTCATTTTTGGGAGAGAACCATTGGTTTATCTCACCCACATAATGTATTTAGATACAACTTTCAGACTGCCGAGCATCTGATGATTGTCACTTTGATTTTCTAGATGCTGTGCTGGAGGGCTCCTCCATGGGTTACCTAGAAGTAGCCCACAAACAGGAGCACCAGATAATTAATGTGTCTGACGTCATGACAACTAAAGGAAACCATCTAGTTGTGCGTCGAAAACGCAACATCCTCTTTCCAAGTGGAGTCAAGCTGTGTGCACAAGAAACTACGCAGCAAGTAGTTGCCAGTCATCTCAATTATTTCAATCTCAGAGGTAAGTGTGCAAAAATAGTGTTTTTCAAATGCTGCCATTAAGCCTTACAGACTTGCTTTTTACTGCAAATGTTTGCTATTCTGTATTGTCCAGTATTATTCTGTTTTTGTAAAAAGGAAAAAATTTGGTTTTGGCTTCACAGACACTAGTATTATAATATTATTACCACAGGTCAAATTTTGCTTTTATTTAGTCTGTAGTTGGTTTCTGTGTGCTGTAATACTTTCAATATCCATCTCCTCAAACGTAGTAGAGTGCTGGATAGCTTAGAGCTTGAAATTTGATCTGTAATGCATGTGTGTTATTCATCAGTGTTGATGGTACAGTGAGGGAGTGGGTAGAGACCAAGGTGTTGGTGACCTGTTTGGACTGAACAGATACTGAAGCTGTCTGCTTTTGTGAAATGTTTCTGTTTGTTACATAAGATGGATCTGAAAGTGACCATTGGGCCCCGGGGGACACAGAGACAGCATTGATTAGGGAAAGAGCTTTAAACATATGTCTGGAAGCTGACTTTGGACCAATGCCCGGTCGACTGACTCATGAAAGCAGTTATGTTGCTGCAGGCAATGACTATGGCCTTTGTTTCTCTCAATGTCGAGGCTCTGATTCTTCATGAGGAGATCTTCGAGTTGGAGCATTTGAGAACTGTGAATTTTATGTCTGTTGTTTCTTTTGAACAGTCTGCCAGGAGACCATATGGGAGGCTTTTAAAATCTTCTGGGACCGACTCCCTGAGCAACTGGAGTATGAAAGCTGGATGAAAAAATGCCAGGAAGGTACCATTACAGCTCAAGATATTTCCAACCATTTCAGCCACTCAGACGAACACCAAGATGTTGTTAAAAAGGTTTGCAGATGACTAATATTTTGTACTCGTTTATGGGAAACACTTAAATAACTATTTTTTCTCCGTTTCAGAGAGTGGCACTGACAAGTGTGAAGAGGTACATCAGATCATTTATATTCTGTGATGTGTCCAGAGACTGACGTGTGTTTGCTGTGTTTATCTGTAGTGAGCCCACCACGTCCTGGCAAACTATGTGCAGGTGAGGTTCACCACCTTACCTGTGCATATTCTTGTGCAAACCCCATAATGCATCCTGTGATTCAGACTTGGATAACCGTATATCCGAGCTCTCCATCAATGTAAACATGTGTTATTCAGAGAGATTATTTCACTGATTGATTGATCTGGCATCTGATCCGTGACCTCACACAATAGGCTCAATGTGTGGGTCTTCTTCATTTCTAACAATGACAACTAAGATACCAATGTTACTTTATGATCATATAAAACTCTACACCATATATTTATTTTATGTTTGCTATATAGAAATGTAATCGTAATCGGCCAAAACTAAGTAGACATTTAATTACACTGAATAATTACAAGAAACATACCGACATAACAGAAAATATTATGTTATGGCAAGAGCTCTGGTGTGTGTCGTCTGGTGCACACTGGGGTAGTCTTGCACAGTTTTTCCAATGTGGTTTTACTGCAAATGGCAAATAAATGAATCTGAATCTGAATATCATACCCCAAGGAGAGATGGCTGGAGAGAGAGAGGACCCTGTGCCCGCTACATGTTTTGCATAGTTGATACACCGACCAAGAACCCAAACTAGTCCTTCCCAGCTCTCTATTTCCTGGCTGTGAGGTCACTCTTCTCCTACTGGATTGGTCAGGGGGGGTCAGCGGGGGTCATTTATTAGCCAGTCAGCCCAAACCCCTAAAGGCGGGGCAAGGTCAGGAAAATCCATATCAACAATGTTTTAACTTGTTTTTAGTTTTTTTGGCTAATATGATTAACTACATCTATATGTTTACAGCAGTTCAAACCCAGAACCCCAGCCTGTTCCTGAGCCTGAGCCTGGTGAGTAACCCCAGTGATAATCCTTTTGTTCTTCTATACTTCCATAAGCCCATTATATCTTCCTCTCGTGTTGAAAGATTTAAAGACTGGGAATAGTACATACATCATTGCATATGCTCAGGGTTTTACTTAATCACTTTATATTATACTAATATTTCAACAACAGTATTTTACTTCTGATTAAAGAGAATGATTCCAAAAGGGAAAAGGTAGAGGAAGCGGCCTTCCCTCAGCTAGAGGACAACTCAGTAAGTAAAATGTACACTGTTGCAAAGGCTACAGATGCATGTGTTAAACTGGGTCTGTCGTTTGTTTTTCCTCAGCTGGATAATGACATAGCTCCAGAGTCCCCTACCTCTGTCGTCCTGGAGCAGGTTGTGGAGCTCAGCATTCTTCTGACTGGAGAGACGTTCAATGAGGAGCTCAACAACCCGGCGAGCCTCCTCTATCAAACACTCAGCCATCAGCTTACGGAAAAAGTATGTCTTATCCTATTATATCTCTCACTTTTAGCTATGCATGCAGTTTTATTTGAGGGGAATTTTAGAATGTGTTTACACTGGTTTGGTCCAGTTATGAGTCCAGTTTAATGTCGACATAGACCGTGAGTGTGAATGCAACCTGAAAGGAAGGTATTATCTGGGATTCAAAAAGCACCAAAACCCATTTGAAAACATACAAAATAATTTGTCTTGGCCCATTAATTTTATTTTCCTTTATTATTCCCACAACACTCCTTTTACTGTAAGTCAAAAGAGCTAACCATAGCGCCATCGTCTCTACCTTTCGCTCAGTTCGATATTTGTGGTCACTGCTTACAACGTCAACAGCTTTCTGAAATATTCCACCAAAAAGAAAATATGGAAAGCAGAATATCAAAGGATTCATAATTTTCATTCTTAATATAATGATACATAAAATATGTTGCCATAAAGTTGTACCTGCTGTTTTTAGTATGTTTATTGCATAAATGTACCAGTGTGTAAAGTCACTCAGTGGGTGAGAATACAGTGGTCTAAAGGTGATCACTCTCTGATGAGGCCCTGAATGTCACCCTGTATATAACTTTGCACTATGTATATAGATTTTTTGTTGTTGAAAGATTGATATTGAAGCATTTACAGCTAGCTAAGAAACATACCAGCTACAGTACATATTTTGTATTTTGTGTGCTTCCTGTGTGCTCTTACCACTGTCCTGTATGTGCGCTGCAACATTAAAATCTCCCCGTTGTGGGACGAAGAAAGGATCTCTTATCTTAAAGCTCGCAGAGCAGGTAGCGACTGTAAAAGATGAGATCTGAGGCACTCTAGACAGTACTTAAAGTCCTTTATTACAGAATGGACATCACACCATGTTGCCACTCGGTTGCTCCTGGTGTTCTAGTATGTTAACCACAAAATATTTTAAAAGGGTTATTCATATGTTGCTTACAAGTGGAGTGGTCTGTTTATAATGATGATATAATATTATGATTTAGTCATTACGCTCATTCTCATTTTTTATTTCTACAGATTGAAGATGCTTTGGAGGGACTACCCGGATTTAGACACGTGTCTGTTATGGACTTCAGGTAAGACATTTCATGCAACTACAAAATTAATATATTAATATACAATATAAATTGTCATACATTTCAACTCCTTTTGCATAGGCCCCATAAGGATTCACAGGGGTAAGTTTAAAACCTGAATTATTTGATTGAGACTGATTAGGTTCATGCTCCCTGTGCCTATTATGTCCTGCCCTTAACCCCAGTGATCCTTTTCAGGCACTACTTACTCAGTGTGTAGTGTCCGTGTGTGGGCACTGAGCACGTGGAGAGATGTGCCAGTAGTTGGCTGCGTTAATGGACTTAGTGTGGTCAGTCACCTGTTAAGTGGGATCAGGACAGGTCCAACTGAGAAACCAGGTGCTCCTTCATAGAGACGATTATCATGGCTTTAGCTCTTTGCCAGTCCGCCATAGATGACAGAGGAAAGAGTACAAAAATAAGAGGGCATTTAAGATTGTTTTTGCATCTAAATCAGATTGTTGAGAGTTGTGTTGTTTGCATAACATATATTTAAGATGTGTAGTCCCAGCCTCTGTCAAGTTCTGATCACCGAGCACAGTAGGAGCAGAATTTTGTCAAATCTTAAGGGAAAAACTGCATTTGCCTTTGAGTGTGGTCGACAGTATGCCGTCAATGCTTAGCTGTACGCCAGAAAACTTACAAAGTAGGTCAGAGTGGAGGACTCCCAGTAGTCAAATGAATGCTGATAGATTACTTTTTCCTATGTCTGGAATCTCGTGTGAGGTTTCCATGTTTATTATGATGATATTGATCATTACGCTGACTCTGCCATTTTCTGGCCTTTACAGTTGAGCAGATAAATTCCTTGTGGGACTAAATCACCCAAATCATAAGTCATCTGCAAGTGTTCTAAGCCTGATGTTAAATCAAAGTAGCACCTAAGGTTTTTGTCCTAGGTAAAGCTGCTTCTTTTATACAGGGGAATTTCCAGTTTATTTTTTGAGTAAAAGCAAGGGTGTTTAAGTTTATGATTCAATAAAAGGCTACATTTAGTGACCGCCAGATGAATTCAGGGCTATATAGATTTGGAAGAGCCCTCACATACCAAAATTGAAGATTGGATAAAACTGTTATCCCCAAACAAGATAATATCCAGAGTAAAGCCAGTAAAATTTGAAACAAGATTTCTGTGGTCATAAGAAGGTTTGTCTGTTTTTTGTTTATTTTTTCTTACATGTTTGCCTATGTGAGAAAAATCAATAAAAACTTCAATGACAAAAAATAAATAAAAGGTTTCTGTATTGTCAGGCTGGATGGTGTTGTGATGGACTACGCTGTCACCGTTGGGGTGGATGGAGCAGGAGTGACCAGCGAACAACTGGACTTTTTAACCTTGCAGTCCAATCTGGTGGAAAGCTCTTATGGTATGGTGAAGGAGCTGCCCACAATGGTGTACACTATCAGCGAGGTCAAAAACTTGGTGACGGAGGTCCTGCAGTTTGGAGACCTGGAACGTGGTAAATCCTTTTAAACCTCACATCCAACCAATAGAAAATGTTATGTGTTGACCTTACAATCACTTGAAAGCCACTTTGATATGGTAGAGAGTATACTTCTTTATCATGCTAAAGTCAGAGTTTTTATGCTAAAGATAGAGGTTTTATACTTGTTTCTTCTTCAGAGAGATTTCATTTTATTTAGTATAGGGTTATTTTTCAGTTATCTTGTGCTGTGTTGATTCAACTTTCACACTGGTAGACGAGATTAAGACACACATACTTGTCCTTCATATGGGTGTTCCAAAGTTTCTTTACAATAACATATTGTTATTGAGTCGATACTACTTCAGTATTGACAATGTGAAATAGATTATGTTAAATAATGACCTGAAATAATAACATAGTCAACCGGAATCAGCCTGTAGTTAATCTGATGCCTTCACTCGTTTCCGCAGTGTCTGACGTCCGAGAGTCTGACAACACTGAAGACGCAGCTACGGTAAGAGCTGAAATATCAAAACGGCACCCGCTCTTAATAATCACTTATCTTTAGGTACAGCTGACAGGAGCAGGAGTAATGCTGTGCTAATAGGTAGATGATGGCTGGTGATGTTGAACAAACCAGACCAGTGCAGGAAGGGATGAATGCACCAGCGAGGATGAACAGGGGCTTTGAGGATTACTTTACTCTTGCCATAATAATCCACTGCTATTTTGGGGATGGGTGGCAGTATGGCAGACGGCAGCGAGTTGATACTATGCATGTGTGTTCATTCAGACAAGCACCACCGCCATCCTCTGTCTGCAGCGTTTTACTTTTATACTGTACTTGTGGTTGATTCAGTCCTTTCTTTGTAATTACAGTTTAAATTGCAATAACGTTCTTTGTGGCTTCGTCTTACAGCTCAGTCCCCTCAGTGATTAATAGGACTCATTATATGAATTGGGAAAGTTTTACCAACTCCTCTACAGTAATTGATTCACAGGCACAAGCACAGAGCTACTGTGCCATAATAGCAAAGGGCCGGTTTGTAAGTGAACATTTAAGCTACTGTTTATTTCAGACTTTCAGACTAATTTGGTTTAAATTGGAGTGCTGACTTACCACGGTTACCACAACATATCAACATTTACATTCTTTGGAAAAGGATTTATATTCCTTATTGTTTTTTCCAACGGACATTTAGATTGAAATTGTGGGTTGATGTTTTTTAATTTATCAGATGAAGTTTTGGCACTATTGTTGTTTATGTCTCTGTATTTTAGTACTGTAATGGTTAAGTTAATCAATTTGTCACAATTTAATCTTTTTTTTTTATTGTTAACTACTATATATACAAACTTAAAAAGTGCAGGCACTGTGAGACCTACTTTTATGACTCAAACAGAGCAGTAACTAAAGAAGATTGGTTTTTAATGATATAACGGGACAATGATATTAGGATGTCCTTCAGTGGCTTCACTTCACCTTAATCTGTGTCAAATTGAGAAAAAAACTCCTCATATTTAAAAATATAATAACTACAGTAATCAATTGATTGAAAGTTCAAGTTTACGCTATACATTAGTCTATCACTAATTTATATTGAATTGAAAACTTTACAGCTCACAGAGGACACTGAAGATATAGAAGATAATTCCCTACCTGCAATTTTTGAAATCAGCACCGTGGGAACGACAGGAAATGATGCGATTGTTCCGGAGGAGAGCGCAGTGGAAGCTCCTGAGGTTCTTCTGACCACTGCCGCACCTGCCTCCAGTAAGTGTCTGCATTTTGATTGAAAGAGTTATTTTTTGGTAGTTTATTGTTCTTAATTTATTTCAGTACTTTCTTGTTACAATTATTTTGTAAAGAGGTAGGAAAAAAGGAAAAAATATTGTTTTTCTTTCCCCCAGGCGTAATTTTAGATAGTGATATGGTGGAAGACACTGTACACACTCCTGAGGTAGAAAAGCATGACATCACCTCCTTGTCTGAGCCACCGCAGGAGGTTGAGGCTTCGGGATCAGATGCTGAAAATCTGAATGATCTTCTCAGGACTCCCATAATAGAAGAGGTGCCTTTTGAGGAGACGGCTCAGACTGCCGATATAAATCCAGAGGATATGGAAACAGGAGAAGTGAAGGTAGCGGAAGTAGTGCCAACTCTAATGCATATTCCAGTTCTGGAAGAACACCATCTAGAGGAAATGACAGAATCAGACGTTGACCTGGAGCCCTCCACAATCACCACAGCCATCGACGAAGAAGGCCTGGCTTCATTTGTCCCTGATCCTGAAGTTGTTGAACTGGCAGGTGGGATGGCCCAGCCAGAGGAGAGTGAAGGTGCTTTACTTCCAGACAATGAACTTCCAAAAGAGGAAGAGGTGAAAGATCTCTCCACTGACGAAGAGGAGGAGGACAGCGTGTTGCCTATTCCTGATGAGGTTGTCATTGAGGAGAGCAAACCACCTGTGACCGATGAAAAGACAGAGGAGCCTATAGATTCAGCTGAGGACATTCCAGAGGCTCCGAAGATCTCAACAGAAGATCTGACAGAGGATGGGATTATACTGGTAAACGTAGATGAGTCTGTAAACTCTGAGCAGCCAACTGTTCTTTCTCCAGAAAAAGAGTCTCCATTCACACGTATCTCAGATCCTTCTTCAGACGTGCAACCTGAAATCATCATCACCTCAACTGTGGAGGTAAATCAAATTACATTCAAAATATTCATTAATGATGTATCTTTTTTCATGCAGTTAAACATGTTGTAATGTATTTTCTCCCCCAGATTCAGGACTCCGAGGTGAACTTGGATGCAGACGATGGCTTTGAGCTGATTCATTATGGTATATTTAACCACACAGAGGAGGGCAGCACAGGGCTACCATTCGATGGAGCCCTGGGGACAGATCACTCCAGCATTGCCATGCCTGCGAATCCAGGCCGCGCTCTCATGGTGTTCTTCAGCCTGCGTGTCACCAACATGATTTTCTCAGAGGACCTCTTCAACAAAAGCTCTGCAGAGTACAAAGCCCTGGAGCAACGGTTCCTTGAACTGGTATTATATTATATCTATGTTTACTGTAAATTATTAGTATTCTTTCAGAGTTACGTTACTTTCATGCATAATGAATATTTTCCAGCTTGTACCTTACCTGCAGTCCAATCTCAGTCACTTTGAGAACCTCGAGATCCTCAACTTCAGGAATGGAAGCATTGTTGTTAACAGCAGAATGAAGTTTGGGAAACCTGTTCCACAAGAGACAACCACAGTGGTCTATTTAATCCTGGAGGATTTTTGTAACACGGCCTACCAGACCATGAACCTGGCTATTGATAAATACTCTCTGGATGTGGAGTCAGGTTAGTCTTGGATTTATTTAGTTCCTTTCATGATTTGCCTGTTTCAGAGAGCCTATTAAGTGGGAATCTCGTGTTTTCCCATGGGTCATTAGTATGAGATGTCATGTGGCCCCGAAATTTTTAACTTGCAATGTTTAAGCATTGATGGTAAGATGGGCCACTACGGCATGTTCCCATTTTAAAGTTAATTATCTCACCAAAACAACTATATCATCTTGAACATACACACAATTAGTAATAGATATTGAAAAAGTATTTATGGGCCTATCAGAATACAAAAACAAGCCCCCTTTACCCATTGTCCAGTTTCCAAAAATGACTGAACTTATTTTGTTTAGAAGAATCTACCAAAAAATTATATCCAAACTCATGTTAAATAAAATCCTTTTGTCAAAAAATACTACATATATATAATATAAAATAATCACAGATGATTAAACAAGCTTGTTGCCAAACAATGCAGACCTTAGTGTAAAAGTATAGTTCCACAACCAGCAGTCAACCATTGTCATTGCGTGAATACATTTTTATTTTCTCTATCAAAAAATAAAATGTATTTGCAACTGGACAATAATTGCTCCTATCCTCAAAGCCTGAAAGCAAACTCTTAACGTCAACCCATTCATATGAAATAAAAGTCACCTCTCTCCTGCGATAGACGTGGAAGAAATGATGTGGTTCCCGTGGCTCACAATGTTAAACCAAATCAAACAGCCTAATCGTAATTATAGAAAACTATGTATAGTTTCAATAGTGTCATATATCCATTATGGATTTTCATATAATGACATAATATTATGTATCTTTATTTTAGAAAGCTGATTTAGAATTTGATTGTTATTGTACAGTGCCTTGCGAAAGTATTCGCAAGGTTCAACGCGAAATGTTGAACCTTTCAACATTTTGCCACATTTCAGTCTTCAAACATAAAGATATAAAATTTTATTTTTTTGTCATGGATCAACAACAAGTGGGACACAATCGTGAAGTGGAACAAAATGTATTGGATAATTTAAACTTTTTTAACAAATAAAAAACTGAAAAGTGGGGCGTGCAATATTATTCGGCCCCTTTACTTTCAGTGCAACAAACTCACTCCAGAAGTTCAGTGAGGATCTTTGAATGATCCAATGTTGTCCTAAATGACTGATGATGATAAATAGAATGCACCTGTGTGTAATCAAGTCTCCGTATAAATGCACCTGCTCTTTGATAGTCTCAGGGTTCTGTTTAAAGCGCAGAGAGAACCATGAAGACAAAGGAACACACCAGGCAGGTCCGAGATACTGTTGTGGAGAATTTTAAAGCCGCATTTGGATACAAAAAGATTTCCCAAGCTTTAAACATCTCAAGGAGCACTGTGCAAGCAATTATATTGAAATGGAAGGAGTTTCAGACCACTGCAAATCTACCAAGACCTGGCCGTCCCTCCAAACTTTCATCGCAAACAAGGAGAAGACTGATCAGAGATGCAGCCAAGAGGCCCATGATCACTCTGGATGAAGATGGGAGAGTCTGTCCATAGGACAACAATTAGTCGTGCACTGCACAAATCTGGCCTTTATGGAAGAGTGGCAAGAAGAAAGCCATTTCTCAAAGATATCCATAAAAAGTCTCGTTTAAAGTTTGCCACAAGCCACCTGGGAGACACACCAAACATGTGGAAGAAGGTGCTCTGGTCAGATGAAACCAAAATCTAACTTTTTGGCCACAATCCAAAACTATATGTTTGGCGTAAAAGCAACACAGCTCATCACCATGAACACACCATCCCCACTGTCAAACATGGTGGTGGCAGCATCAGGGTTTGGGCCTGCTTTTCTTCAGCAGGGACAGGGAAGATGGCTAAAATTGATGGGAAGATGGATGGAGCCAATTACAGGACCATTCTGGAAGAAAACCTGTTGGAGTCTGCAAAAGACCTGAGACTGGGACGGAGATTTATCTTCCAACAGGACAATGATCCAGAACATAAAGCCAAATCTAAAATGGAATGGTTCACAAATAGACGTATCCAGGTGTTAGAATGGCCAAGTCAAAGTCCAGACCTGAATCCAATCGAGAATCTGTGGAAAGAGCTGAAGACTGCTGTTCACAAACGCTCTCCATCCAACCTCACTGAGCTCGAGCTGTTTTGCAAGGAAGAATGGGCAAGAATTCCAGTCTCTCGATGTGCAAAACTGATAGAGACATACCCCAAGCGACTTGCAGCTGTAATTGCAGCAAAAGGTGGCGCTACAAAGTATTAATGCAAGGGGCCGAATAATATTGCACGCCCCACTTTTCAGTTTTTTATTTGTTAAAAAAGTTTAAATGATCCAATAAATTTCGTTCCACTTCACGATTGTGTCCCACTTGTTGTTGATTCTTGACAATTTTTTTGTTGTTTTATTTTTATATCTTTATGTTTGAAGCCTGAAATGTGGCGAAATGTTGAAAGGTTCAAGGGGGCCGAATACTTTCGCAAGGCACTGTATATGAAATATAAAAATGTTTGACCAAAGGTTGCTTGTACTCTAACTAAGCTAGGTAGGGACTCGGGAGTACACTGAAAAAAAATGGTTCGGGACCACATGTTATAGTCTGTAGCCTTATCTGCCCTGGAGATAGTCTTCCAAATGCACAATTCCTCACTATAGTCAGCCTTATGACAGTGGACTGATCAGAGCGGCGTGTTCATGGACCAGAGCCATTCCAAGATATGTCTAATAGAGAGTTGTATTGTTTTTGTAGTAACATGAGATGAGACGGTGCTTGGAAAGTCTATTGTGACTCATGTATCATTACTGTGTGCAGCTGTCACACTTTGCTTCAGACAGTTACTTTGACCCCAACGGTTTAATTTCTCTGCTATAGGCCTGAGAAAACCTAATTATCAATACACTAAACAGCCTACTTAATATCTGTAATCAAATATAATCTATTGTGTCCTAGGTGACCAGGCAGATCCTTGTAAGTTCCAAGCCTGTAACGAGTATGCAGAATGCAAAGTCAACAAATGGTCGGGCGAGGCGGAGTGCGTGTGTGACGCAGGTTACTTCAGTGTGGATGGACTGCCCTGTCAGAGCATCTGTGAGCTCCAGACTGACTTCTGCCTTAACGATGGCAAATGTGACATCATTCCTGGTCAAGGAGCCATCTGCAGGTGGGTGAGCTCTACAAACAACTCAAAGTACTATGTGCATTGACTAAGTCTAACCCCTTTTCTCCGGGTGGTGGAACCTCATCTGCTCCGGCGTTGTGCTGTACATACACGACAGTAGCCTGTAACTTAGACATTTGCATTTGAAAACAGTATCATCTCTGGAGGCAAATACAACTCTAGGTGGAACAAGAATAAAGTGAATTTATTTGCTGATATTATCACCACACACTTAAACAAAAATTCAACAAAAACCCATTGAGCTGTTTTGCTCGGCACGCTCACTTGACCTCAGAGGCAGCTCTACCTGGAGGATCTGCGGCTCTGTACAAACAGGGGGCCAATCCGGACTTGACTCAAGGGGCCTGGAAGAATGATCTCTGTGTCGTAAATTTGTTAAAGGCTTGAGTCTAATCCTGGATCCAGACGATGTTATCTCCAACATCAAACAATTTGTTAATTGTCCCGTTATGGGGATTTACTGAAAATGTACCCATAAGTTACGAATGTGAGTTATGTTCCTAATTAGCTAATAAATACACAAACCTGCTTGGTCGAACTTTTATTTTCATATAGTTTTTATGTTTTGATTACAGATGCCGTGTGGGAGATAACTGGTGGTACCGAGGAGAGCATTGTGAGGAGTATGTGTCCGAGCCGCTGGTGGTGGGCATCGCAATAGCCTCTGTGGCGGGCTTCCTGCTGGTCGCCTCTGGAGTTATTTTCTTTTTGGCCAGAACTTTACGAGATCAGTATGACAAGGATGAGTCTGAGGAGCCTGTACGGTAAGCGGCACTGACTGTCCATAATCAAATCCCATTGTTAAAGAGCGACTTTTTAAGTGTTAATATGTATATTTATCTTTAATAAATACATTTGCATTGTATGTCAAATTAAAATACATTTGTACAAACCACTGTTTGTACATTGTCAAAAATGGCCCTGTAAAAAAACAATCTGCAACTTGTATACCTACTGACCGCATTGTCCATCTAACATAAAATGCAATGCTGAATAAGACCTTCCGGGACAATGCACTTTGTGATCCGATAAAGCCTGTCACTGGCATAAACAAAGAGGTTGAAAGGTTTAGGAGGTTAATTGTCAGCCGTATCCTCTGATCATAATCTCGCTTGTGTCTTTGCCAGTGTTACTTACTGGACTGTTTTGGGCTTTGTGTTGTCACCTTTTAGTCAAGTGGAGAGTTTGCCGTCTATGGAGAGAGCCACCAAGTACAACCCCATGTATGAGAGTGAAGCCACCACAGGATACAGCCATTATTACCGGCGGTACCCAGACGTGCCAATGTACAGCAGCGCCAGTGCAGAGGCCTCCACTGACTTCAGCAGTGAGGAAATCAGGCACATCTATGAGAACAGTGAACTCACCAAAGAGGTACACTTAAGCCACTGAACAGTCATGCTATAGCTCCATCTGTGCTCCATTCAACTCATGTTTGGGGGGTTTCTCCAATCTTTCAGGAAATCCAAGATAGGATAAGGATCCTGGAACTCTACGCCAAAGACCGCCAGTTTGCTGACTTTGTCCGGCAGCATCAAGCGTGAGTGTTCATCACAAGATACAAGAGCTAAAGCCACGTTTGAGGTTCAAATCAGAGAAATCAATGTGTAACAAGTTAAAGCTTGTTACACATTGTTGAAGTTAAAGACAAGCATGTTTTTCTGTCTTTTACTTTATAAACCGTTACGAATGCCAAAGTATTATGATTAGGTTTCCTCTTCAAATGTAACTGAAATTCAACAAAACGTTCAGATTCAATGTAAATATGACTTTGGTGTTGTTGCAGTGTCATAGATACTCGAAGAGAAAGCTCCTCTGTCCACACATGAAACCTGGAGTCAAGGTAACAAAAGTTTAACCTAATGTGTTTCTTTTGGCTACAAATTTCTTACAAAAAACAATATTACAATCAGCTTTATGTGTGTCTTCTGTCAAGACCCTCTGGACTATTAAGAACTTCCTCTTTCCTCTGTGCCTTCACTCATCGGAGTGAGCTTTTTGTGAAAACCCATTTGCTGCTCAACTTATGGACCTGTCTTTTTGGAAACTACAGATCACATCCTTCTACTTGATTCATTTATGCTTATGGGATCATTTCCACACTTAACAAAGTTCATGCTAATATTTTGTACATGAATTAGTTTTTAGTACATGATACTGTACCGGCCATCTAAAGGCAATGTGGAGACTATGGTGCAACACAACTTTGAATACAATTCTAAAATGTGATGATTTTCAATGACTTCTGTAAAATAATGTAAAAATCTATTTTTTTGTTTCAAAAATATGTATATGATTAAATATAGTATATGAGCACTTCATATTAAAAAGGTCAATGGAAGAAAATTAGTAGCCGGTTATTCCTGCTTCCTTATGGGCTCATTTAATCATAAGCCTTGTGTGTTTGTGAATATTAGTAGCCTTCTAGCCTTCAAAAGAGTGGAACAAAAGTAAAAGATGATGGCAGAGCGACTGTCTATAGCGCTGGGATTTAGAAGTAAGTGAAAACACATTTTAGTGGAAAAATGCTTCAGGGCAAGTAACTCAAATCGTCTGCATTCAGATGCCATATGTAATGAAGAAAACTGAAAGAACAGAAAAAGTGACGAACATTTTTTTGCTCCCAGAAAAGTATGCCTGCTTGTCAAAACTCCACAATCCACTTTGGCCTTTGAGGACTTGGCCCTGACGACATGCAACAATGAGCCGGATCGATTGTTTCTTTTGCTGTTGTGATGTGGTCCTCTGCTGATCTGTCTCCGGACACATCTGCAGCCTGTTATAACAGTCTGTACCATTTGGCGTGTTTGCAGCCAATGTGATGGTCAGTTTATGAAGGTCAAAATCAGATGCGTAGATAATGGTATAGCGTCTTGTTTACATTTCATGCTTCCCTCCTGATACACAAGGGGAGATACTGTCTGTAACAGGGTCATGCCTTTTGCAGCTTGCATGTTGTTTTTGTTCTCTCTACTTTCACACTCTCACAAGGTCATTGATAGCATGTGAGCACTGTCATTTTAATTATGTTTAAAATGAATGATCTCGCCATCTTTTTATACACCTTGTACTTGTTCAACTTGTTCAAAAATAAACGTTTTTTGTTTGTTAATCAAACTTAATGTCGTTTTTTACCTCTTGAGTGATACATTGGCTTCTTCCATTGTGAAAGGTGTTTAGCCGCAGGAAGATAATCCAAAGAAGATTAAAGCTGATGAGTATGGATTAGGCTTGTCTGTGGCCATGGCGGTTTCTAAAAGAGCACGGAGCAGTAATCGCCTGCGTCACTGTGCCAGGATGTGGCAGTCACCAGAAGGTCACTGTGTAAACACTGGTGAGACACATACGGGTGTTTTTAATTAAATGGAAATGTTGTGGTATTGTAGTATTAAAAATAAATTAACCAGGCAGAGACGTGTAGTTGCTCCAGTTCGTCCTTTACTTCTCTTTCAGCATTCAAAATCTCAACCGTCCGTATTACCTTGCACGTGAGCTCCCTCTGGTGGTTACATACAATATAGCAGGCAACACAACATTTCCCCTTTTCTGAAACATTTGCTTATTACAAATGGAACATTGGTACTGTATGCAAACAGCAAAATAAAAGTATATTACCAACGGTAAGATGTATTTCTAACCGCATTTACATCAGTTGTAATAAAACAAAAAAACAATAGTATTTAGAACTGTAATACTATTTTACATCGTAATGAGCAATTCCCGACTTTCATCTTCTCACAAAACCTGTCAACCATCTAGGAGGGTTTCTCGACCGCTGGCTACGTCTAAGAGATGGATTAGGTAAGTTTTGATTTTCAGGCATTGCAAAAGAATCAAGTACATTATTATTTTGTTCATGTTCAATGGATGTTAACACTTGTTTTGGGAAGTGAGCAAGTTTAGAAGCATTCCACTTGCGCCCATCACTCAGGAGATAAGTGTTTTGTCCGACTTTCCTCATTACAGTCCGTGGTTCTGTGTATTTGGATGATCCTTTAGGAACATGCTCTGGTCTACGAACACGTACAGAGTCATTCACTTTGAAGGTAGGTATTTTTGCTCCCCTTCTCATATCTGTGTATTCTTTCATTCTGTTTTGTTTTCTTTCCACTGTTTCTTGGATTTGTGCCTGAGTTTTACTTTTATTTGCAACTGGCAGAATGTCTAGTTTGGTGCGCATTTTCCTGTTACGGAGAAGCTCAAATGGAGTTGCACCAGTAGTTGCATGCGGAGTAGCTCTATAGTTATGCAGAAACTCAGTAACTGCTTCTTTCCAAGGTCTACGGCTTCTTTCTGTTGTCTGTATGCATTCTTTCAGTACTCGATTAAATCGCTCAACAGCACCATTTGCTTTTGGATAATACACACTAGATCTTAGGTGCTGTATCTCTCTCTCTCTCAGAAAACTTGCAAATGCGTGTGAAGTAAACTGGCACCCGTTATCTGAGACTAGGAAACTTGGATTACCCTCTCTACTGAATACTGTGGCTAAAAAACGAAGAATAACATCTGTCGTGACGGTAGAGGCAAACGCAACCTCAGGCCATTTGCTGTAGTAGTCTGTAAGTACAATGGCATAACGACAGTCCCATGTAGCATTTTCAAATGGACCCGTTATGTCTATTGCAACTTTTTCCCATGGCTTACTCGGGAGTGCAACTGGTGTAAGTGGTGCAGGAGCAGTAACAGCCACTTTATCACTGAACTGGCAATTTACACAGGAGGAAATGACACTATGCACTAGTTTATCTAGTTGAGGCCACCAGTAAAGCTCGCGTATTCTCTGTTTAGTACGGACTATACCTTGGTGTCCCTCATGTGCCAAATCAACAACTCTGGCCCTGAGTGCACTAGGAACGACTAAACGATCTGTCCCTCTCATCACAAGTGAATCGTGTACAGAAAGTTCATCTCGTACCTGATAATATGGTGCAATTTCAACTGGTACACCTTTCTTAGATTTGGACCAGCCTCTCTCAATCTGCTGACGTAACATTATTAGTTCAGGGCAACTTTCACTGGCAGTAGTGAAGTCTGAAACAGAAATGGCAGAAAGTGACTCTTTAAATACAGCAGCAATCATGTCTGGTTCATCCGTGCCCTCGTTTGTATCAGTCAGTGGCAGTCTAGAAAGGCAATCTGCAGTCACATTTAGATGACCTGGGCGGTAAGCAATGTCATAGGTGAAACAAAGCAAGCGGGCAGACCATCTGGCTATTCTCAGTCCAGCACGTCCGGCTCCCTTCGAGGTAAGCAGGGTTGTAAGGGCCTGGTGGTCCGTGCGTAGAACAAAACGGTGTCCCCAAAGGTAGGTTCTCCACCTTTCCACAGCCCACACACAAGCAAGTGCTTCACGTTCCACAGTAGAGTATTTGCGTTCTGCAGGGGAGAGCGTTCGTCGGGATGCAAAAGCCACAACTCTCTCATTTTCACCTGCATGCATTTGTGTCAGTACCGCACCCAGTCCATAGTTAGAAGCATCTGTAGTAACATAGGTTGGCAATTCGGGGTCGTACAAAGCTAGCGCAGGACTGTTAACTATTAGCTTTTTTAGAGCAGTGAAACTAGCTTCGGCTCCAAATGACCACCTGAAGTTCAAATCAGTGGACTCCCTGAGCACTGCACGTAGTGGCTCAGCAACTGTAGCAAAATCTGGAATGAATTTACCATACCAAGAGGCAAGACCTAGGAATGACCTCAGCGACGTAGTATCATGGGGTGCAGGAGCATTTGTAACTGCTGTAAGTCTTTCCTGGTCAGGGTTAAGTCCATGTTTTGAAATAGTATGTCCCAAATAGTTTAGCGATGACTGGTTAAACTTGCATTTGTGCATGTTTAGTTGTAAGCCGGCATTCGTCAAGGCATGTAACACTCTGCGTAAATTGTCATCATGCTCTTCTTGTGTTACACCATAGCATATAATGTCATCTAAGTAAGCCTGTACACCTGGAAGTCCCGAAAGAACGATTGACATCATCTTTTGAAAGGCAGAAGGCGCTGAAGCTAGGCCAAACGGTACCCTGCAAAAACGGAAAAGTCCTTCATGAGTGACAAATGCAGTAATATCACGACTCTCAGGATGCAGTGGCATTTGGTGGTAAGCAGAGGCCAAATCAATGGTGGAGAAAACCGTAGCTCCTCGTAGGTTTGAGAAGAGTTCATCCATGTGTGGTAAGGGGTAGCAGTCTGCAACAATAGCCTTGTTTGGCTCCCTCAGATCCACACACATACGAGGTTTCCCACTATCCCTCCTCTGTGTAACTACTATAGGAGAGACCCAGGGGGAAGCATCAATCCGTTCTATGATTCCCTTGTCTTGGAGATCTTTAATTTCCTCTGAAACCGCTTGTCTCACTGAAAATGGGAGTCTCCTCAGTTTTTGTTGTACTGGTACAGCATTAGGCAGCATTCGTATTTTGTGTACAAAATTTCTAGCACAGCCTATTTCCTGAACTAGAACTTCAGTATAATCTGGTTCAGTGTTTGACACAGTAGCAGTAGTAGCCTTTTGAGGCTGGTAAGGGACAGTAGCCACCACTTTCCTACCTTGTAGTTTCATTTGTAAGGCCTCAAATAAGTCTAAGCCAAGTAAAGCTGCACCTGACTCAACCACAACTAAAGTCCCCACAGTAGAATGACCATCATGCATAATAGTTGCTTTTAAGCACCCGTTTACAGTTATTTTCTCTTTAGCATATGTAACAAGTGCAAATGTAGGTTCAGTAAGCACACATTTTGGAAATAAAGTGTGGCAAGTGCTCATAGGAATAATAGAAACAGAGGATCCTGTATCTACAATCAGCTCAACGTCCTTACAATGTCCATCCACCGCCACTTGTACAGTGCAGAGAATTTTATCTTGGGCAGCATTGTTCACGTAGAGAACTGTAGGTTCATTGATCACAACTTCACGTACCTCCTTTTGGTTTGAACGGCACACGCGTGAAAAATGTCCCACTTTACCGCAATTGTTGCAAGTAGATTTTACAGCAGGACATCCAGGGCTGTTGGCAAGATGAGCAGTAGATCCACATCGGAAACAGGACCGCTGGTTACCGGGCATCTGTTTCTTTGCAGGAGCGGGAGAAGGCTTCTTCTTTTCCCAGCGTCGACTTGACTTTGGCTGCGTATGTAAAGCCCGCACCGGAGCCGCAGCTGCCATAGCGTTAGCATCAGAGAGGACGGTAGCATCTCACAATCCACTCTCTATTTGCAGTGCTAATCTAACGGCTTTAGCAAGATTCAGGTCCGGCTCAAGTAACAGTCTGTCTCTTATGCGAGTATTAGCAACACGCTCAATTAACTGATCCCGTAGCATTTGTTCCTCCATATTCCCAAAATCACATGCAGCAGCTAACTCACGCAGTGAAGCTAGGAACTGATTAACCGTCTCATCTGGTCTCTGGGCTCTTTGTCGAAACCTGTGCCGCTCAGCAATGACGTTCACCTTTGGCACAAAATAGCCCTTCAGTGCAGTAATAGCAGTGTCATAAGTAGTACCAGTATCAGGCAATGTGTAGAAAAGCCTTTGGCCCTCGGTCCCGAGAGCATGAAGTAGAACCGCGCGTTTTCTTTCTTCAGGCCAGCTATCCCCTGTAGCCGCTATCACCAGCATGTAGTTCTCGAACATTTTCAGCCATGTTGTAAACGGTATCGCTGGCTCTCCAGGGCAGGGCATAAATGGAGCAGGCAAGGGTACAGAAATAGACATCCTCGTCGCCAAAAATGTGGTATTGTAGTATTAAAAATAAATTAACCAGGCAGAGACGTGTAGTTGCTCCAGTTCGTCCTTTACTTCTCTTTCAGCATTCAAAATCTCAACCGTCCGTATTACCTTGCACGTGAGCTCCCTCTGGTGGTTACATACAATATAGCAGGCAACACAACAAATGTATTTTGAATTCAAAAGTGGCAAGACAAACTGCAAAACTTTATGCATGTTATCAGCAACTGAATCAGACAGGACTCCTATCTAGTTAAGCTGGGGTAACCTTCAAAGCACTACAAATTTGCTATATAATAAACTCCATGTCACGAGTTTCTGGCTCCAAACAGTTTAGATCAGGGGTCTCAAACTTTTTCAATCGGAGAGCTACTTTTATACAACAGAAGAGGCAGAGAGCTGCTCCCTTTTGCAGGCGTAACATAAATCGATGAAATAATTATGACACAATATGGAAAACGCCCAAATATACCATAATACTGTATAACCCTATATGTATACGTATAATAGAGGTAAGGATACAAAAGTGAATCATTCAAGGTCATGTGTTGAATTCTAGATCCTTTGGAGAGCTACCTGAAAGGGGCTGGCGAGCTACTGGTAGCTCCCAAGTTACATGTTGGAGACGCCTGGTTTAGATCTATCCCTATTGTTATCACATGCACGTGTTTTTGGCCTCTATCAGTTAAGTACCCCAGCTTTAAAGTTACTGAAGGCAATGATCCTAAAGCATTACGCCATTAAGACAATGTACTTTTGTCTTGTGTTACCAATTAATTTCACATTTATGTCTCGGTGGAGCAGGGCATTGAGTGAATAAGGACAAGCATTCATTCAGAGGGGAAATCATTACTGCGCACTGACAGGTTTACTTGTAATGTGCTCGCGCTGCGTGGGGAAGACTTGGACGAAGACAAGGGAACAGATGAGGTATCCCACAGTCAAGTACTTTCTGCAGCAGGTGGGGAGAAGTTTCTGAGACTAAGAAGAGCATCTGCCTTCCACTGACTAGTCCAAATTCACGCCGTATAATTCGTGGCAGCGTACGTCCTCATGGGTCCCACCTCTGGAAAGTACATGGAAACTGAAAAATGATGAAAAAGTCATTGCAGAGATGGACTTGTGCAGAACTTCAATACATGAGGCATGAGGAGATAATTTATCAATCATGAGAAAGTGGAGCAGATGCTGGTGTAACTGATGAGGTCTTAAGGAATTGTACTAAAGTAAGAGTGCAGATAATTCTTTGAGATATTTTTTACATATTAAGTGACAAAAAGTAGCCCAAGAGCATACACAAAATGTAACCTATGGTAAAGGAGACATTTTGTGCAAAAACATCTTTTTGGGGCTTTTAACCAGGTTTCTTCCTCATCAGAAACAGACCCGGAGTTGTTTTTAGTTGCCTCAAACATGTAACTCTGCCTCCTCTGTAAGCTCTTGTCTCAGTCCTGTACTATGACGTCATTGTCCCACTATGACATCACTTTAAAACAGCATTTTAAAGTGAGTTTGCAGCCGGAAAAAAATGCAATTACACCAAAGAGAGTACAAAAGTAACTCATTGTCAATACAATTTGCTTATTCATCTCTTAGTTTGTTGAAAACTTCAAAATTATCATTTGGTTTACATTGTATTAAAAATAATTAACGGCAGACAAAAGCTGGAGTTAGATCCTACTCAAGAGTGAAGCAGTATAAATTTGACGAGAATAGATCATTTTTGGATTCTATTAAAATGTGTATTTGATTGAAAATGACCAATTTCGCACAACATGTAAAAGATACTAATACCACAAAATCATAGATGAAATACTTTTGATGCAGCAAGCTAATACGATCAACATAGATCTATCAGTGGAACTTTATAGACATAAAACATTCCGACACCACCATTTATAACCCCAGTCCATTATAAATCAGTGCTCCTGTTTTATAATAAACTTGCTTTATTTTTACTTGGGGTTTCTAAGGGAACCATTGTTGTGTTTTTTTTGCTCCCTCGACAAAAGGGCCATAAATATGTCTGTGAATTACACCAGATGCTTCAATCATAGCTCAAGTCAAGTTACCATTTGAGATTTAGGGAGTTGGGGAGTTAGACCATTTAAAAGTCTTCGCTTCTGAAGTCTACTTGAGTGGGAGAGACAAAAAGGATAAATAGGCCTTGTCATGTTATCCCGACTAAAACACATCAGACGTTATGAGTACGTAAGGGAATCTGTGTTTGGATAGTACAAATTCATTGACTCAAATAATTTCCTGTTGCCCGCTTTGGCACAGGAGCATTACACAGCCATAAGCCTGCTGAGGTGTTATTTGATATCTCTATAAGCTTGGTCCCCCCTGGCCTGTGCATACCCTTGTTAAGTGTCTTATAAAGGTCCACTGATTTATGAGCAGATAAATGACAGACTGAGCTGGAAGTGCAACCTTGGCCCTGACCAATACTGTGTGGAGCTATGCAATGCAAACCTCAAAGCATGAGGTTTACCTGTGTGTTTCCCATCACTGTGAGCTAAAGCAGTGCATACAATCTTGGCAAGGTTACGGCCTTTAACTCGTTTAGCTCACAGCAATTAATGTCTGTGTGAGTGTGTCATTAGGAAAAAAAGAGAAAAATGGTGAATAGGGAGGAAAAATGCAGGCAGCACGTGTCTGGATGAATGCAGGGTTTTGGGCCCACGTGCGTCTCTCCAATTGTTGAAATTGTTGTAGTTATGGGTGAGCAGGAGTTCAGTGGCTGATAGAAGTGTGCAAACCATCATCTGCTTATTCCCAGCCAGAACTCGTGCACGGATCTCAGGCCCAAAGCTGTCTGACAGAAAGAAGAAAGTACAAAAAAAATAAGCATCCACATTTTAGGTCTGTTGCTCTCATGCTTTGTGAAATACAAACATATTTTAGAGACAGTATTTGACTTTAGGCCCCAGCAGTCATTATCTATAATTCAATAAGTCAATGAAGTGACAGCTTTGATGGAAGATTTTGACATTTATTAGAAATATTGAACTTGAGAAAATTCAGGACATGAATAATACAAATTAAAGTAATAGACAATTGTAGCTAAATCTTTGTAATCACGTAATGTCTAATGAGCCCTATACAGTCATATACTTTTGTAGCGCAAATCAAACCCTGACCGATAGTAAATAAAAACAAAATGTACTATTCTCTCCATGGCCTCGCACCAAAATATATTTGACATGTTAGTACCATATGAACCAGCCCGGACTCTAAACTCTGAGGAGCACAGGGACTGGACTCCTGTTAGTGCCCAGAGTCAAGACTAAACATGGGGAGGCTGGATTTCAGATTAATGCTGCTAAAATCTGGAACAATCTTCCTGAAGATGTGAGACAGGCCTCCTCTCTGACAATGTTTAAAACCAGGTTAAAAACAGTTCTGTTTATCTGTGCATACAACTGAGGGATTTTATATTTTTATCTTTCTTTTTAATGTACCGTGATTATTTATGATTTTAATGCTTTCTTGTTTTGTTCAGCACTTTGAGTTGCCTTGTGTATGAATTGTGCTATACAAATAAACTTGCCTTGCCTTGCCTAATGTCAAAAATCGCTGTTAGCATTATTGATTAGCATTATTGTTTAACATTACTGATTAGCATTATTGTTTAACATTATTGATTAGCATTATTGTTTAACATTACTGATTAGCATTATTGTTTAACATTACTGATTAGCATTATTGTTTAACATTATTGATTAGCATTATTGTTTAACATTACTGATTAGCATTATTGTTTAACATTACTGATTAGCATTATTGTTTAACATTACTGATTAGCATTATTGTTTAACATTACTGATTAGCATTATTGTTTAACATTACTGATTAGCATTATTGTTTAACATTATTGATTAGCATTATTGTTTAACATTACTGATTAGCATTATTGTTTAACATTAACATTACTGATCAGCATTATTGTTTAACATTACTGATTAGCATTATTGTTTAACATTATTGATTAGCATTATTGTTTAACATTAACATTACTGATTAGCATGAGCCGCGCAGTGCACGTGCGCTACACGCCACTTCGTCATGAGCGAAAACTGCACAACATCTGTTAGGATTTAGCAGACAGAGACGGATCGTGGTGCGCCAAACTCTGGAAGTTTATTTAAGTTTCTCTCAAGTTCCACTGGTTTACTCTGTTTCTTTCTCCCAGACAGAATAAAGGCAGTACACAGTTTATATAGTCATTGTCACGTCACACATCGAAAGACATACGTGTCACAAAGAGACAGTCAAATCATAGTCATAACATGGAGTCCTTGTAGAGTCCTTGTACAGTCCTGCACGTAGGCCATATTGCTATCTAATACTAACACCCTCCCCTTTGATCACATAATCACATGTGATCACTCAAATCGATCAATCAATAAAGTGGAAAAAGAAAAAAAAAAAATCAAAAAAAAAAACTTCAAAAAATTATTAAAAACAAAGAAAATGTATGCATTAAACTCATAATCATCAAATCAATATCAGTGGATTTTATCCTCTATCCTGGGAAAAAAAAAACAAACAAAAAACAAATCAAAAATAAAAACAAACAAAAATAAAAACAAACAAAAACTATTGGACACAGTAGAACTCAGCAGATTCAGTCAAAACACAGACAAAAACGAGCTGAGTCTCAAATTTGAAGCTAATTTCACTTTTCTTACTTTATACTTTTATTCTAATGATAATTGTTTACACTTCACTCCACTGTATTATTTTCACTTATCAATCTTAGACTGTGTACTTTACTCTCACTATTCACTATAGTTTAAAACTATTCTAATCTATTTACAAATATGTTTGCATATTTGCTTCTATTGAGCCATATTCTTAAACATACATTTTAATCTAATAAATCTCTCTTTAGTTTTACACTCTCATTATCAGTGGCATATTATCAGTGGGATTTTGTTCTATGTCTATTCTCATTCTCAGGAATAAAACTGTGAACACAGTAAGGCAAATGGTCAACATTTACACTTCTATAGTGGTCAGTGATTTATTACTTTTTATTATCTAAAGATATTATTGTCAGGCAGTTTGGGATGAATGTACATCATTAATCAAATTAGTATTATCCTTACAAGAGCTAATCTATTTGAGCAGGTTTGGGGTTGGGGTCAGTTATTCTACAATGGTGTTTGTGCTGGAAACTTCTCAAAGATATCCAAATATCTACTATTGTTTTTATGCTATACCCAAATACATCAAAATGCTTTTGAATCTCTGTTGGTTGTAATCTATCTCATTGATCTAGGCATTAATCTAGGCTACACTCATATGAACTTTTTGCATTGTCAACATTCACTCATGTTTGAACACAAGTGAATTTGGCAGTATCTAATAAAACTGTACATAAAACTGTAAGTAACTTTATCTACTTTTGAAGTAAATGCTTGTGAAATGGTCCCTCTACCATTTGATATTAGCACTGGCTACAAATAATCTCTATTTTTGAAAGCATCTATGGTTGATGCATTTATCTATCTCTATTTTTACACTATTGTGACTCCAAAGTTTGGCTGCAGTTTGAGCAAAGGCATATTCCTAATTTGTGACTTCTGTCACTTTTAATAGCTGTAACATAACTCTGATTCTAATATTATAGCTGATCTATCAAAAGGATAACATTGTAGGGTACTATTTTAACTCTTATGTGGAAATGTGTTTATGAACAACAAAGAAAGGACAATTCTACTTTTTTACTACTATTTAACATCTACTAAAACGCTACAATACTTATACTTTATCATTTTCAAACATTTTTGTCTGTCAGATGTCTGAATACTTAACATGTATATTGCATTTGGTCACAGGTTCTGGTTGTAGTAATAGCATCAGCAATAGACGTTTTCATTGGCTGGTTCTTGTTCTGCAAATGGCTGTGTCCAATAGATCATCAGATGTCCAGAAGCTAGGGACAAACAAAAACAAAAGAAAGAATCATGAGTATCTCTCTCATTTAGCACTCATCAATGTATGATTTCAAAAATATAAACATCACTCCCCAGTTTTTCTCTCTCAGGTCCTCAGATCCTCAGATCCTCAGATTGAGTCTCAGTCGTCATCAGGTCAGGTCATATTTCGAGAGATGTCATCTTGGACATCAGTAGGGTCCAAGCCATGGTTCTGGTCTCTCCAGTTGGACATCAGGATCTCCAGATACAGTCTTTTCAGTTGAAGCACATCAGGTCATTTGCGATGCACTTCTGGTCAATGGTGCAGTGTCTCAGTTCCTGTACACAGCTTGTTATGCAATAGTTACTCTCTATGGTTAAGTCACTTTGATTCTACTTTAACACAATTTCTATTCATGCTGTTGCTAATGTCCCTTAGACAAAAGCAAGCGCAATGATTCAGTTTACTTCTCTAATTTGTGTTTTTATCAGATCTAATTCTAATCAATGTAATTACTTCACACAGTACAAAATCAACAAATCAAAAGTGTCAGGACAGACGTCAATTATGTCCATGACAATATAGAATTCAAATGAACATTTCTGGTCTCAAAAAATACTGATTCAACTAAAGATTCAAGTGATAGACAATTAAAAATATGTGTTTACATTGGAGTAAACTTTTAATTCTTTTTTTCTCATGTTCTGCTTTTTCATGTATCTATATGTAAATGTGAATGTGTGAGTGTATGTGTGTGTGTATGTGTGTGTATGTGTGTATGTGTGTGAATTTTGGGGTTGTTTCTCAAGACTCCTCGAACCACCTGTAGGTCTCAAAGGTCACACTGTGGTGATGTAAACCAACTGGACACACTCTCAACTCTCTCTAGGTCTCTACCTGACGCTCCACCCATCACTGCCTCCAGAAACCTCTCTTTCATGGCCCCGGTCTCTCTCACACCCACTCAACTCTGCAGTGGCGTGGGGAGGGGCAAGGAGGTGGCATTTTCCTTTGCTCTTTGATCTGTGACCTGTGGCTGGGTGGGCTTTGCGCTGTCCAGTGTCCAGCAGTGACCCCTCGTACAGTGAGGCAGAGTCTGAAAAACAATCCTTGAAACGGCCAATTTAAAAAATAACAGATACAGTATCAGTATGTGAATGAGATTGTTTTTCTCTCTGAAGTCAAAACAATTTGAGCGCTCTGGGTTTTCCCAAGCGCTATGTAAATAAAGATTACTTATTCTCTTACTAATGATGACATTTTTAAGACCAGAAACTAAAGAAGTTATCAAAACAACAATTATACTCAAAACAAACAACCTTTTAAACTTTAAAACATGTATTATATACTTTTGTACTGTGTGATTAATTATCTATGCGTCCTTGGACACATTAATTTGTAAAAACATTTAAAGCAAAACTTGAAATCAAACAAAAGATTTAGCTCCAGCTAAACTGGATTTGGTTCAATAAAACTCAATTGTGCGTCGGAGCTGCCTCCTCATGTCTCTGAGCAGCAGCAAGGTCACGCGTGTAGTCAAAAACAAAAACAAAAGTCACCGCTTGAATGTGAATTGGGTGAATTGGGTAGTTTAACTTAATAATATAATACTTTTACAGCCTAATTCCCTCTTTCTTTTTAGACAAAGTCTATAATCAATAATCACTTTTAACAGATTCTAATTTAAATGTTTGAAAAACGGCTTTTGTAACTAAAATAAAAAATACATGAAAAAAATTCTCACTAACAGCTATGAAATATATCAGATATACAATAATGGACTCACAAAATAAGCAGCAGATTTAAAAAGAAAAGCAAAGCTTTTTGTACTAATCTTTGGGTTTCAAAAACATACTAATTCAAAACTTCTATTCCCTAATGGTGTTTAAAAACGTTTAACTGTGTCTAACACAATGTTCAAATGGCAAATTTAGCAAATTTAACGGAATAAAAACTATGAAAAGCCAAATTCCTAAAGCAGTAGCTCCCCTTTAAATCAGAGCAGCAGCTCAGCAGCAGCGAGGGCGGGGGGGTTCCTTTCACACAGACGCGCACACACAGGCAGAAAGACACAGAAGAAGAACTTTCAAGATTAATTTTTTAAGCAAATATAACTGATGTTGTAGTTTAAACTTTTGTCATCCAAATCTAGAAGTGATCACTTTCCACACTAGTAACAAAAGGCACTCTTTAGTGTTTAACGTTTCCCTTTTTATAATTACTTTTAATTCACCATGGTTTCTCTCAAAGGGACTTTAACCCTGAAGCTTCTTCTCAAAGGGACTTTAACCCCGAGGCTTTTCTCAAAGGGACTTTAACCCCGAGACTTTCTCAAAGGGACTTTAACCCCGAGGCTCAAGGGACTTTAACCCCCGAGACTTTCTCAAAGGACTTTAACCCCGAGGCTCAAAGGGACTTTAACCCCGAGACTTTCTCAAAGGGACTTTAACCCCGAGGCTCAAAGGGACTTTAACCCCGAGACTTCTTCAAAATACAATTTAGAGAGTTTGACAGACCCCAAAAAACAGACCAAAATTTAGCTAATATCCAATTATGCAGACTTTACATATTAAAAAAGGTGTCTGCTTACCTTATTCTTGTCAAACCGGTTCCAAGGACTGTCCGAGAGGTCTGCCAACTCTTTTCCGCGTCGGAATATTCAATTTAAAAAACAAAACAGAGAAAGTGAGGGAGCAAGAGCAAGCCCATCCAAAAGCGAGCCCTTTCAGCGTCCGCTGGGATTTCTCCCCTTCCAGATAACGTGCTGTTGCTCCCACACGCCGAAAAAAAGAAACAGAGGAAATTCTCTCAAAACAATCCAGAGAATGGCACAAACCGAGCCGCGCATTCTCCACCAAATCTGTTAGGATTTAAGCAGACAGAGACGGATTGTGGTGCGCCAAACTCTGGAAGTTTATTTAAGTTTCTCTCAAGTTCCACTGGTTTACTCTGTTTCTTTTTCTCAGACAGAATAAAGGCAGTACACAGTTTATATAGTCATTGTCACGTCACACATCGAAAGACATACGTGTCACAAAGAGACAGTCACATCATAGTCATAACATGGAGTCCTTGTAGAGTCCTTGTACAGTCCTGCACGTAGGCCATATTGCTATCTAATACTAACACATCATCACACCAACTCAACCGAGAAGTAAACAAGAGAAGTATAATAACATGATAAATATATACATATATCAAGGACTCACGTATAGTTGATGCTTGCTAACAGTTGGGCTTGGAGACTAACATTACACGCCTGTAGCATTTGACCTGACCAATTTGAATAACATTTTACAAGCCATTTATGTTACATTATTTTTTAGTAAATAATTCAGTAGTAATTATATGTAGTAACGTTTTAAAACAATAAAGTTACATACCATTGTTTTAATACAACTACTATGTCATTTTATTTCGATATAGCTTAAGTCATTATAAGTCATGTTAGGGTACACAACTGCAGCACGTATTTCAAGCTATATTTTGCATTCCTGTTCAGACATTTTTAATATTTCATATGTCGTAGTGAATGTTTCTGTCCTTGTACGGACCGGGTACGTGTACTTTTGCGTTCAATACATTTTCTGTTTTTGAAGGGAAATGGAAAATCGAAAAAGGCTATTTTGCATTTTCAGGCACACAGCAATATAAAAAAATTACCATTTTGGTTTTTTCATTGCTTATAAGACGTATATATATTATAATAACCGGATTTGGGAACTAGAAAATGCAATAATTAACCTTTTTTTATTATGTATTTGATTACCCGGAAGTGAAACAAGTTTGTTTACTCGCACCTGACTCGCACGGGACCCCTGATAATAACGGCTTATTAACCGAGCGCGAGGTCTGTATGGAGAAATATCAGACCGCGGCCTTAACGTACAGACCGAGCCGTGGCGAGGTCTGTGCAAAAAGGCCAAGGTCTGATATTTCTCTGCACAGACCGAGCAAGCGAGGTTAATACATGTTTTATTATATGACTCTCGTCTGTGTCTTTACCAATGCTTTTGAGATATTTGTGAAGTATGTTCATGTCCGACTTGGTTTTGTGTGATACGCGCTGCGGACAGATTGTCATGGTTACGGTCCGAGGAAAGATATTTAATAGTTACCTAATGTAACTTAAGTTCTACGAATAGGTGCGTAGTCCCTTAGGACTTCGCTAGTGGGATATCACTCGTGACCCCCAGGTCACACGCCAGAGAGATCAAAATAATTTGCTCCAATCACCAGCCACCGTTCTCTATAAATGCCCCTGCACAAGGCCGCACCCCCTCTTGAACTCTGCCAAGCCGGGCTGGCCTGATGGGCTCGTAGCTAAGGGACTACGCACCTATTCGTAGAACTTAAGTTACATTAGGTAACTATTAATTCTACGTCATGGTGCTACGTCCCTTAGGACTTCGCTAGTGGGACACAACGCGGAGGCCGTAGGAACATGTACTCCCAGCAGGCCAGCGAAGGGTGATTGGAGCTCCGCCCGAGCAAGACCCTCACACAGTGAGAGGACTCAGGGCAGAAGAAACAATGCGTGTTACAGGGCCACTCCTACCCAGGATACCCCCACGTAACACAGACCGTAGGTCATCCGTAGCCACAGGACGCCTCTCCCAAGAGCTCCTGACGTGGACTACCTGACCGACCAAACACACAAATATGTACCGCACCTGTAGGATGCCTCTCCCAAGAGCTCCTGAACCAGGGCGGAAAGCAAACCGAAGGCCCCCTCAGAGGAGGGACCTAACGGTCTAACTCAGTCCGCTGCACTCAGCACGGAATGGGCCACCGACCGGTCCGACACATCCAAAAGATAAGACCGGACGAAAGAGGAGGACGACGCCCAAGAAGCCGCACGGCAGACGTCCTCGACCGACGCCCTCGACCGACGCCCCCCTGAGAAGGGCCGTAGAGGCCACCATCCCACGCGTGGAATGCGACCTGAAGCCCACCGGGGGGGGGCAGACCCTGCGTCTGATACGCCCGCCGCACAGCCGTGGCGACCCAGTGCGCCAGCCGCTGAGCCGACAGCGGGGCGCCCCTGTTCTTGGGGCCCAGACACACAAACAGCTGACCACCCAACCTGAATGACGACGTCATGGCCAGGTAATGCCTTAGCATTCTGACAGGACACAGAAGGTGCCGCCGCTCCTCCTCGGGGGAGGCATGCGGTGGCGGATAGAAAGCCCTAATCCTGATGACTCTCGACCTAAAGGCCGACGTGATGACCTTGGGGAGAAAGGCCGGATTGGGCCACAATTCCACCATGCCGTCGCCCTCTCCAAAGGACAGGCAAGACGCATGGACAGAGAGCGCACACAAGTCGCCCGCCCTCTTAGCAGACGCCAACGCCAACAAGAGGGTCGTCTTAAAAGCGACACACTCGGGACTCGCCTCCGCCGCCGGTTCAAAAGGCGGACCCGACAGCCCCCTAAGGACCACCCTGAGGTCCCAAACCGGGGGCGTTCTCTGGAGCGGGGGCCTCCTCCTGCGCGCCCCCCGCCGAAAACGTTTAACCAACGGATGAGAGCGGGCTGTGAACCCCCCGAATCCGTCGTGACCCGAAGTAATGGCTGCCGCGAACACCGCCAAGGTGGCGACAGCCCTCCCCTTGTCAAAGAGCTCCTGTAGGGGGTCCTGCAGGACCCCCTCCAGCGGGCAACGCCTGGGATCCCAGGAACGGGAACCGCACCAGACGCTGAAGAGCCTCCACCTCGTGGCGTAGGCCCTCACAGTGGACGGCGCCCTCGCCCCCTGAATGGTCTCCACCACCGCAGGGGGAAGACCCAGGTCTACGAGGTTCCGCCTCTCAGCCTCCAAACCCAGAGCCTGCGGCCGATTATCGGGCGTGAAAACAGGGCTCCTCCCCCCTGGACTAGAGCCCCCGGCTCGTCCGGGAGGGCCCAGGGCTCCATCACCGCCATGCCCCTCAGGAAGGGGAACCACCGGGCATGCGGACTGTCCGGTGGCTCGTCCGCGGCCCTTAAGGCGAACCAGGACGGGCACTGTGCGTTTTCTGCACTGGCAAAAAGGTCGACCACTGGACGGCCGAACCTCCGCCAGATCTCCGCAGCTACCCGTGGGGCCAGGCCCCACTCGTCCTGGAGTGGGCCCCCCTGGACATCCTGTCGGCCCCCACGTTCCGGACCCCCGGGACGTGGCGCGCCCTGAGAGACAGGAGGTGAAGCGCCGCCCACAGCAGCGTCACCGTCGCCATGCGATGGAGAGCGGGGGACCTGGTGCCCCCCTGCCTGTTCAGATAGGAGACCACTGTGGTGTTGTCTGAGCGCACCATCACGTGTCTCCCCTGCAGCTGAGGAGCAAAGTGCAGCAGTACCCTGTGCACTGCCTCCATCTCCAGCAGGTTGATG
The DNA here is from genome assembly GCA_964034765.1 of Knipowitschia caucasica. Lineage (NCBI taxonomy): Eukaryota > Metazoa > Chordata > Actinopteri > Gobiiformes > Gobiidae > Knipowitschia > Knipowitschia caucasica. Next base: position 26,003,324 of record OZ035837.1, on the reverse strand, counting down.
TGACGGGCTGAGTCCGACCAGCAGCCTCCTACAGAGCTCTGGCCGAGGACCCCGCCCCATCCTTCGAGCGACGCGTCCGTGAACACCTCCACGTGAGACACGGCGCAGGCCAGAGTCACTCCGTCCCGCAATAGACCCGGAGTGAGCCAGAACCTGATGTCCGATGCTGCCACTTGGGGAACCCAGATCAGCCTCCCCCCGTCCCGGGAGGGGTGAAGCCTGAGGCGCGAGAACCACCTCTGAAAATTCCTCATGTGGAGAAGGCCTAGCCGCACCACAGCATGAGCCGCCGCCATCATTCCCAGCAGGGACCTGAGGCGCCGGGCGGGAACTCTGGGGCCCGCCAGAACCTCCCGGGCCAGACGGGTAATGTTGATCCGTCTGTCCACGGACAATGCAGCACGGAATGTCACCGAGTCTAACTGCAGGCCGAGATAAATCATGCTTTGGGCTGGCTGCAGCTTGCTCTTCTTCCCGTTCACCACAAAGCCCAGACACTGTATGTGGGACAGGACCCAGTGCGTGTGGCTCACGGCCACTTCCCTGGATGAGGCCAGAATTAACCAGTCGTCTATGTAGGTTAAAATTCTTACACCTGCGCGTCTGAGCGGCTCCAGTGCTGCCTCCACGCATTTGGAAAAAGTCCGAGGCGCGAGTGCGTAGCCGAAGGTTGGAGACGGCAGTACTCGTAATTCCTCTCTCCCACTGCGAAGCGCAGAAACCTCCTGTGTTCCGGCACTATGGGCACGTGGAAGTACGCATCTGTCAGGTCTATGGAGGACATCCAATCTCCCTGCCTGACACACTCGAGGAGCTGTTTTGTGGACAGCATCCGAAACTGCCGTTTGGAAATGCACTCGTTCAACACGCGCAGATCCAGAATGGGACGCACCCCGCCTGACTTCTTTGGCACTAAGAAGTAAGGGGAGTACAGCCCCCTGGTGGCGTCCTGCGGGTCTACCTCCACTGCCGCGCCTCGACTCAGCAGAGAGGAGACCTCCGCTTACAGTGCCTCTAATGATCCCCGTACCTGAGAGCGTGCTGCCCGTACGCCTCGGAATGGTGGTGGCTTTCGGGAGAATTGCAGTGCGTAACCCCTGCGCAATGTTTTCTCCAGCCATGGATTCGTCAGCAAACCCTGCTCCCTCCAGATGCTGTAGAAGTCTGTGAAGGGCGGAACGGGAGCTGGAACACGAGACGTCACTGCCCCGCCCTCTCCTGGTGTTCCTAGCAGGGAGGGGGGGGTGGACGAAAGGGCCGGGGGGCCCCCTGTGTCACACCGGGGGCGGTCACGTGTCCTGCAGGCCCGACGTCATAAGTACGGGACTGCTCATTCCACGTGACTCGGCTGCTGTGCCCCCCCCTGGCTCTAGCCTCATGGAGGGGGGGGCGAGCCCCTGGAGTGGGAGACCCCGTGTTAGCCTTGTAGCTCAGAGATGCTAACACGCGTTCGGCCGAAGCACACACATCACCACTCACCAGATCCCTCCGCCTGACCTCTCTCTCTGAGGGCATAGCATGAACCAGAGAACCGGAGCTCGTAGCTCGCGTAGCGCACTGCACACCCTGCTCTGGGGGCTGCAGGCCTAGCGAAGCAACGTTATGTGCTCGAGAAGTAACACAATCAGAATTCACATTATTTGACATGTTACATACCCCCAAATGAGACTCAGACAGCGAGTAATGACGAAATGCCGGTGGGCCTTTATTGAAGGAAAACTTTCCACCCCGACCTCCTCTACCATAGGGAGGTTGGCGGTGGGTGCGTTGCTCCTGCGAGCCACCCGTGGGTCTGTCTGGACCCCGGGGGCCTCGTCGAGGGGGGACGATGGACAACAGAGCACGGATACGGGTCAGGATGCCTCCCGGGCGAACGCTCTCTGCCTCTGTCCCGGCTCCGTGATGGTTGGTGGGCCTCGCGCCTCGGTGCTAGGTGCGGGGCTAGCCTAGCCGAGTCGTTGGCTGCAGACTCCAGTCTCGCCACCCGGGCCTGCATGTCCGGGCCGAAGAGGGACGTCTGAGAGATGGGCAGGTCCAGCAGCTGCCTCCTCTCCGCCTCCCTGATATTAGCCAGCCCAAGCCAAAGGTGCCTGGCCCCGACTTGGGCTGCAGCCATGGAGCGGCCACCGTCCACGGCTAGCGTCTGGCACATGCGCAGGATCGCCGCCGAGGTGGTCCTCGCCTGTGACAGCAGGTCTCCACTGAGCGCCTGGCCAGAGGAGAGCGCCCTATCCAGGGCCCCCGTGATGAAAACCATGTTGTTAGCCAATGCGACGACCTGTGCCGCATTGGCATAATATCTATCCAGCCTCGGCAAGACATCCTGTCCCGCTCGGAGGGAAGGAGAGGTCTGGTGCCGGGCCACACGGATGCGGAGGGCTGCAGGGCCATGCGGACTGAATCCTCGATAACCGGTCCAGGACCGGTCCTGCCCGCTGCAGTACATGTCGTGCCCCAGAGCAGGCCTCTTGGCTGCTAGGGGCAGCTCACGTGTCGCGTAATGGACGAACGGGTCCATCCGTGGGCACAACGTGGGTTGTATCATCCTCCTCCTTCCTCGAGTGGTGGCGCCCACAGAGGTGAAGTCCTCCACCGTCTGGATCCAGCGATGACGTCCGACGCCGGAGGGCGAAGGGAACTCGGACGAACAAGGAAGACATCTCAGAATGAAGTAAGTACTGTAGTAGATCTCAAACGGCGCCAGAGTGAAAGAGGGGGTGCGGCCTTGTGCAGGGGCATTTATAGAGGACGGTGGCTGGTGATTGGAGCAAATTATTTTGATCTCTCTGGCGTGTGACCTGGGGGTCACGAGTGATATCCCACTAGCGAAGTCCTAAGGGACGTAGCACCATGACGTAGAACAAATGTGATACGCGCTGTTCGGACCAATTGTCATGGTAACGGTCCGAGATGGGAAAATATCAGGGTGCTTTCACACCTGTTGGTCCAGTAAAGTGGTTCGCTTGGGCCCTAAAGTTGTTACAATGTTGCAGTTCTCAACTAGTTTGGTTCTCATTCACACCAGTGTTTTTGCAAATGAACCAACCACTGTAGATGTTACATATTCCGCCACCCATGTGGTGGCACTGTTTACAAAATACTGTGTATTGGATGACGTATGTGACTGTGCTACTCTGCGTTTTTTGGCTATTTTTTATCATCGTTGCTTTGTGCAGCACAAATGCTGTTGTTCCAGTATGTATCGCAGATTCAGCACGAGAACAATCTGCGGGTGTTTTTGACTATTCTATTATATAAAAAAACAATGTGTGTGTCAAAATGTGAGCTACGCAACAGAGCAGGCCCATATTGAGGCCGGTCTGCGTTCTCACCAGCAGCGAACCAGACTGGAGTCCACATGGAACCGTACCGAGACCAGCTCCATAAGGTGGTCTCGGTGCGGTTCTTTAGTCCGGACCAAATTTAACTGGTCCACTTTCACACCTGCTCAAACGAACCGTACTTGCAGGTGTTCCAGACTCCAGTCCGCTTTAAGTGGACTAAATGGTGCAGGTGTGAAAGCACCCTCAGACCGCTAATCAGCCAATCAGAGCGCGCGTACGCTCCAAGTCATATAATAATGTGTGATAATCACGGAGGACGTCTATTTTCACTGACATCTCACATAACGGCTGCACGTGCGCGACAAACATTTTACTGCTCTACAGTTCTCTGGCCCATACAGTCTGTAATGTTTAATTATAGTTTGTATGGACTACTCGTGAACGCACCACTAATATAAGTACGGGCCGAAAAATAGTAACGCCTGCAGCAACACGTCTGTAAGTTTGGGACAGAGTGCAAAGTAAACGTACAAATGCAACCCATGAGTCTGATCATGTTGTTTCAGTGAACACATTACACTGTCCTCTACACTTCTCCACAGACCTCACAGAGGCAGCGGCAGCCGCGACTCTGCAGCTGTGTTCACAGCCGCGATATGCGACTCCTCTGTTCATTGACAAAAACAACGCAGAAAGTAAAGCGAAAGAGGCAACAGCAATCACAATCTCTGACATGTAGATTCTCACGGGATTAGTATTATCACAGGACGTCTGTGTTTGGACAAATACAGGAGGTCATTCGCGTATTTGATAAGAAATTAGAGCGAATAGGGCTGAAGTAAACAAACTTGTTTCACTTCCGGATAATCGATTGACGCCGAAATACGCATTAAAAAAGGTTAATTATTGCATTTTCTAGTTCCCAAATCTGGTTATTATAATATATATGTATATGTCTTATAAGCAATGAAAAAAAAAAATGGTCCTTTTTGTATATTGCTGTGTGCTTGAAAATGCAAAATAGCCTTCGATTTTCCATTTCCCTTTAAAAATAGAAAATGTATTGAACGCAAAAGTACACAGACCTGGTAGATATTTGTTTTGTTTTGACGTTGTTTTATTGAATTTTTTTACAGATTTTTTTTTTGATACACCATTCTGTATTTATTTGACAACCGCTGCTGCTACTTGTGTTATTATTTTTGAGGACCCTCTCGAAAACGAGATGATATAGATATGTTTTTAATATTATGGGCATGTTATCATCCACTTTAGTTGGTAGATGTTATGTTTTAATGAATTTCTTTTTAGCTTGTGAACATAGCTGTCCCATTTTTTCTCAGCCAATACTGAATTCCATCACTGAGTGTTTAGGAGACCCAAAATGATGCATTGCCGTTTGTGTTAGTTAAATTCCTTGTTGCTAAAAGTCTTTTCTTGCGTATTGCTGTGAGAGCCAGTGGTTTCTGAGGTAACCTCTCTGGGGCTTGATTTATACCTCACAGATGTTTTGGGATGAACACTTTCCCTGCTGTAAGTCTGAGAAAAGATTGCCCAGGTTTTACAATACTGCAAGGAAAAATACTTCTGGCACTTAACAGCCTTATCTTGATTAATTTTCTTTTTCTTATCAAAATGTGGGAAAGAAAACATGTTCCATTCCATTTCCTTCCGCTTCCGGATCACAAGGGCAGAATACATGTTTTAAATTATAATTGAATCAGTCATTTGGAACTGGTCAGCCTAGTCATCTCTCTCTACTAGCAACTTATCAACACAATGTTATGTGTTTCCTAAGAAGCGTGTGCTTAAAATGGCTAATGTTTTGTACTGTAGAAGATGGGATTTTAAAGTTTTCCAGCTGATTCACTACTCAGATATTTTCTTGCAGTGCCCTGCAACCTACTCGTGAGACTGAAAAATATTCTTACAGCTCACACAACAATTATTCCATGCAAAAACAATATGTCTACATGAAGACAAGCAGGTGACAGACTTGGAAAGAGAATTTGTAGTTGTTCTAACCTTATAGCCATATACAGTGACTAAATTCCCTCCAGCTCAGTCAGTAGAATGTCTTCACAGTTGTCGGGTTGTCTTTGTTTTCTCCATTTGAACTGTTAACGAATGTTGTGTCACAGACAGCAGAACAAATTTATGTCAAAACCTCCACCACGTCGCTAAGCTGTAAGTGTGCGGTAATCTTTGTCAATTTTAACCCTGCTTTCTCTCTCTCTGGAAATTGATCCAAACCAAACTCAAACCACTCTAAGGCTATGTTCACCATATTGACCCTATTGATTCAGACAGCTCATGGAAAAAAACCCAAGTAGCCCCCATTTTCTACCCAACTTATGTCAAAATTTGTGTTTGGGATTGGCTGCAGGACTCTTTTTCCATCTTAACCCCATGCATATGTTTTTGTGAGTGTGTTTTTGACCCGGTGGCTGCAGCATTGGGCCAAGATGTGGATCAAAGAAGGCAGTGTGGAAAAGGACAGTGGCATGGATAGTGTGCAGGTGTTGAGCCAAACAATCAGGACGTTGTGTGACAGACGTGGAACAGCGACCATCAAGACACACTGTTTACAGTTAACTTTCTTTATTCAACTTTCACTTTTGGATCAGGGCTAAACAAACAGCATTTGGAGAACATTTGGGTCTTGATAGAAGTTTTAAAAATAACAGTAATATCGTGAATGTTGTTTTGAAGGATTGAAAAGAATACATTTATGAATATTATATAGGTTAATTCCCTGGAAACTTCTAATTAAGAATAGTTATTGTTTCTACATTGTAATGCTTATAGTTTTGCTCCATACAAAACAGGTTACTGATGTGTTTCGGTGGTCAGCTTCCGCCTTTGTCTGGCCTTTTTGGCATAAGTAGACGTAGTAGTAGTTATATATATTTTACATACTCATGGTAACAAAATATGATACATTTTTGTGGTTATTTCATGTTCATTTTGAAACTTAAAATACAATACTTGCATCTTTCCGTATAACTGAGTGAAGAAATATAAAGTCGTATAAAAATGAAATTTGAAGTAACAGGCTGGATAAACAGAGGTTTAAATAGATGTACATTGTCAGTTCAATCACAATCAAAGGAATTTGTTCAATTGTTTTCATTATTTATTAACTTTTAGCAACTGTGGTATGTCACTGTCAAATCAGTGTCGCTTCCAAGTGTGAGACGTGGATCGTAATTTGTAACTTGAAAATTTATCACGGATTATTTTTTTTAGTGGACATATGAATTATATTAATCGACAAACCAATCAATCGGTTGTTCCCTTGTCATTACCATTGAGATTCCAGCACACATCAACATAATTTAATTTAATTTAATTCTTTGCCGGTGGAGGAGCTGACCATAAATCACTCGTGACTAGTGACATATCTTACCCTCTGGCCTAAAGCTAGGCCCAAAACTGGAGAGCCTATATGCAGGACTGTGGAGAAAATTCTTGTCGTCTGAATTTTGTCATATATTTTCATTGTAAAATACTTGTGTAGGAGACTAATTCAATTACCAAATCAAATATCCCATAAAAAGCTGCGGCTTTGATATTTCACTGTGACGATCTGTCTGACGCAGTTATGTAACTCTATTTTGTCAATCTGCAGATTGTGGCATCATCTTTCCTGAAGTCTGGGTTAGACATAAATTATACAGCTGCTGTGTTTGTTTTGATTGGCTCAGGTTTTGAGGTAGATGCTCCTTGTACGGTGAGAATGTTTGAGATCAATGAAACTCTGTGGAGAAATCTGCGGCTTACCCTCCAATAACTCATCTCAAGAGGATGTTTTAAATCATTGGGAATTAGACCAGTGCTTGGAATATTTTAGTTCCTCTTTCCGTTTTTCTTTTCTGTGCTCAAATCCAATTCTTGTTTTATAATCATGGCTGTTTTTATCTTCGGTTTCAAAGTAAATGTTGTTCTCTGTTGACATATCCTTGAAGGGCACGCCAAGACGAGATTGAAACGTTCCATTATTCCAGCTTTATAGCTTTTGAATATATGTACGGAACATGATACTCAAATGATTATATGAAAAGAATAATACTCAACAATAATGATGTAACTGTCAGAGGCCACAGGAGGACCTAGTGATAGTATTCTTATTTTTTGCCTCTAATATGGTCATATTATGGTCATACGTATTAGGAGGACTTTCTTGAGTTATTGTTCAGTGAGAGAACGATGACTCATAAGTTTGACTGATGTGGACATTGAATAGGGAACCAAAAAGCAACGCTCTCGATTTTTTGGTATATCTATAATTCTACTCTCATGAGATTTAGGGAATGACCGAAAGAACAAGAATGTGAGTGCATGGACAAAATGTGTTTTCTCTGCAGGGTGACTGAGCGCTTCTTTAGAGAGAGGGGGAGGAGCTTAGAGATTAGTTTTCTGCTCCTTCGCTGTTTTGGATGCCTCCTGGACAGTTCCCTGAGGAGGTGTTCTGAGCATGTCCCCAGAAAGACCTGCTGGAAGGATTTTGACCGTATCTGTCTGGAATGGCTCTGGATTCCCCCTGATTAGATGATACCAGCATCTGAACCACGTATACCCTTTCAACTTGGATTGATAATGACATTAAATCACCTTTCTTCCATGCCTCACCAATTTATTTGATCCAGTGGTGCATTCCAGTCAACAATTAACCAGAATATGTGAAACTATGCCTCAGACTTGAAATAAATGTTGTAGGGCTTGTTTCCAACCATAGGAATAATCATTTCATTTTCTTTTAATTTCCTTTTTATCCCTTTATTTATTATTTAAATATTATTATTTATTATTTCTGGGTCAATTCACAATGCTCCAGTCCCTCGCTGATCCTCCTGCATGTGGTGAGTCCACAGGAAGATGGCTGCTCCTTCAATGCAGATACGGCCTTGGTGTTTCAGCGGGCAAAGTGGGGTTAAGTGTCTTTGGTGGCAAAGGGATGGCCCAAACAAAACAATTATTGTTTTTCTTCGGCCTACGTTGCTTTCTAAAAATGTCACCAAGTGGGAGGAGGTACTTTGAGAAGAGGAGTGTGCCAAGAATAGATCCCTGGGGGACTCCACAGTGTAAAATGTATAACATTCTTTGATTAATTCATTTGGCGTAGTACGGTGGCTGAGTGGATAGCACTTTCGCCTCTCAGCAAGACCTGGGTTCGAATCCCGGTTGGACCAGGGCCTTTCTGAGTGGAGTTTGCAAGTTCTCCCCGTGTCTGCGTAGGTTTCCTCCGGGTGCTCCGGTTTCCCCTACCACTAAAAATATGTACAATAGGTATGGCATGTGCCTCCTGTACTGGCACCCCCACCCAACAATTGTAAACCGCTTTGAGACTCCGATGTGCAGTGAAAAGGCGGTATATAAATAAAAAGCTTACTAGCTTACTTACTAGTAGTAGTAATCTTTATTTATATACCGCCTTTTCACTGCACATCAGAGTCTCAAAGCGGTTTACAATTGTGATTTTTGGGAGTGGGGGTGCCAGTACAGGAGGCACATGCCAGACCTATTGTACATATTTTTAGTGATAGGGGAAACCGGAGCACCCGGAGGAAACCAACGCAGACACAGGGAGAACATGCAAACTCCACTCAGAAAGGCCCTGGTCCAACCGGGATTCAAACCCAGGACCTTCTTGCTGAGAGGCGAGAGTGCTATCCACTCAGCCACCGTGCCGCTGTGCGCTCAGTCTGTTTCTTTAAGCCTGCATATCCTTTTGCTGCAGGTGTCCGTGATGCACTTGTTGAGCCAACAACTGACAAACTAGTGCAAATATCGCTCAATTAACTCCCCAACCAATCTAAGGAGTCCTCCTTCCGTTAGCTGCCAGCCATTTGAGAACCTTAATTACTGTTGAAATAAGTAACTTTTCGCACTTACTGACCTTCCTGTTTTAACCAATCGCTTTCTATTTTCTCCAGAAAGAAAAAAGGCATTGGACTTGTGGGCCCTTCTAGTAACGTTGATATTTTTGTGTTTTTCAGCCAATATCAGAAGTAGATCCTGACAGCCATATGGACTCCAGATGTAATCAAGAGACTAACCTGTCATTTGGAAATAAACAAACCACTTCAGGCGGTGAGCTGCTTTTTGTAAAGTGTAACTCAATCTATACATCTACTGTGTATCTTCTGTATACGTCCTTGGTTCGCTAATCAATGCCAGTCTTTCTCCATTGTTTAGGTTGTGGTTTGCATGCATCGACGCAACACTTGGCGGCAACATCTGCTCCAAATGTAATGAAGGTTTGGGGCAAAAATGCTCGTCTCCATACTGCACATTTAAGAATTTTTAACATGTGTGCAGTGCGTGCATAATAGGACCAGGTGGATTAAGGAATGTTATAGAAAATTAAAACAGCTTGTGAAGCAGAAGATTGTTGTTTAGAAATGGATATTGTTTTTTTTTTTTCCAGCGTCCACCATTTCATCTGATGGTCACCTGCTCACAATTAGGCTTCTCGGCTCCTTCCTTCCTTGCAGATGAGCCCTCACATATACAAGAAGGTAACACTTAGGCATTAATCTATATGTCAGACAAACTTAACTCTTGCGTCTTGATATCACAGTGTGGAGTTTTGACAGTAGCTATCAGAAAGACATATCTGGTTACCAAAAGTGTTAAGTGGGCTGCAGTGTAAAAGGGGCTTTGAATACGTCTTGGTCTTGTGTTATTGTGTTGGACATAAAAGTGGAAAAATACAGAGCGGCTAAAAAAGTGAGAATGAATTGCAGCAAATTATCCTTCCAGCGTGACAAGAACGTGTGCTTGTGGTATGCTTGAACGATATATCAGATGTTTATTAGCTCGATACATGCCACATCACATTTTGAAGACGTTATGTAATTTTATTGTATATTGTTACTATCTCAAAAGTTCAAAATGACTTAGCTGAATGTAAACATGTTGAAAATGCGTTTGAATGCGTTATGGCTGTTAAAAGTTCAAAGCTAACTGTATTTGATCAGGCTGAGTGGTTGTGATGTTTGAGGAGCTTCTACTTAACATTATGCAGCAGAGTTTTGGATGCTGGATGCCAACTATTTACTGTGGCTTTTCCATTATTAATAAGACATGTTTTTTTAATAGAAAAACATGCCTTTCCTGCAAAAAAGTGATCAAGACTTAGAATTCCAAAACTTTTCAGATAAGGACCCCCAAAATCCAACAAAACTGACTTGGAACACCCACTACATAACACAAATTAAAGTAGCAATAACCTGAACTGTGTTTTCTTACTTAAATATATTGTTGATTATCCAAAGAATGGACAACATACAATGCAATAATAATAATTACATTGCATCAAAAAATATAAGTCACGCGAGCCCTTTGGGTCCCACCCCACTTTAAGAACCACCGATCTAAACCCAAGGGTTCCCAAACTTTCCAGGCTAGGACACCAAAAATTGGCATGAAACTGACTCACCACCCCTTCTCATGTACTTAGGGTGCATTCACACTTGAGTCCAAGTGAACTAGAGTTCACTTCAGGTAAATCCATTAGGACAAAAAATACTTCATTTTATTGGAGAATCCACCAAAATTACATAAATAACGTGTAGTTTACAGTTGTCTCCGCAGCTGAAACATTGATTCACTTAAAGGGAACTCTGGTTCACTTTGGGAGTAACTGTTAACGCACCCTTAATGGCCCATAATCTGTCATCTCCTCTTGCAACCGCCTCAATTCTGCTATGTCCGTGCACAGAAACATTTTTCCGCTGGTTTTGAGAGACGAGCAGAAAGAGGAACGAGAGGCGCCAGGCGCACAGACCCACGCAAACACGTGCGCATCGAGACACGCCACCGGGGTTGTGCGCATGCCCAAAGCCGACTAGTGAATCCGACAAAACCACTAAGACATCCTTAGACTCAGCTTTATTGCAAATTTGAATGAAGAAATAGCCCGGGACAAGATACCAAGAGATCCCGCCGACTGGACGTGGTGTAGAAGAGTTTGGGTGTGGACTGGGGACTAGCCATCATAATATACTACATCTTTGTGATGGCTTGAAGTGGCTTTTTTATCATAAAGGTTGACGATCCGGTAGAACATGAAGAAAATGGCAGCCTGTCAGCATGAGGGGAAAAGGTTTTTGTTGCCACTAGTTTGATAATGTTTTGCCTTTTTACAAGATAAAAAGGCAAAACACTGATTAGAGGGCTCTAATGCAGGGCATCCTGGGTAACCTCTGCATGACACTATGGCCGCTCAGAGGAGTAATCATAGCAACAGGCTTATATCACTGCGCTGCCGAACGGAGCGTTTTAAGAGACCCTTTGTTCCTTCGGCTGTCAGACTGTACAACAGACCTGTATGAGATAAAATATTCACTATTGTCAGGAAGTTAGTTAGAAATGTTTATAATTGATGCACAATACATTATGTGTTCATATGGATGTGCTTTCTGCTGCCATATATCTAAATTATGTTTTGTCAACATTGTGTCTTTATTATTCATACTCACCTATCTTTAATTCAAATGTGTGTTTATGCTTGACAATTGTATTACTATGATATATGTTAGGATTGGCAAAAACTATTACAGTACAATTTGCAAGACATTATAACATTTAGAAAGTTTAATGCACTTTTTAAAACGTACTATAATCTTCACTATTGGAGTCAGGTTGTTTTTCCAAAGCTTGTTTGCTTAGTCTTACAAAAAGCAACCACCTGCATTATAGTTCACATATTTAATTTGGTGGTTTAGTCAACAATTGCCACTAATGATTAAAACAGCTCTTCCATGAAGGCAATCTGCGTGTTTTCACACAAAGAGAAGTAAAATAGTGGGTTTGGCAGCTGGAGTTCTGGATGGTGTTCTGCACATGAGTGAGGCCTATAGAGTTCAGCCCAACTGTCTGGCTGAGCCTGTAGCAGGTTCTACCTGAGGGTGGCTGTTTCGAATCCTCTCTTCAGTCACTGGAAACTATTTTAATGGGAAACACAGGGGTGAACTATAAAAAAGAAGGAGGAGGAGCGTAACTCTTCTCCAGTCCAATTAGATGCTTCTCTGTCGGGAATCTTTCAGCAGTTTTCAGGAATCCATAGTTTATAGGAGAAGCTGCGCATCTCAGTTCCCACAAGAAAGTGATTTGTGGTAACAAAGTGTATTTCTGCACTGTCACTTTTGTTTGATTCCAAAAGTCAGAATGACTCAATCTTTTAGGAAAACAAATTATTTAATAATTATTCTGTGTACATTGTTGGATAATATCAACAATGTGGATACTGTCAGGGCGACAGTAGCTCAGTTGGTAGAGCATTGGCCTTAAGGCCAGAAGGTCGTGGGTTCAATTCCCACCTCTGCACCTTCTCCACCGACTCCCACTGATGACTGCTGTCATTGTGTCCTTGGGCAAGACACTTAACCCCACTTTGCCCAAAGCTCCCACTGAAAGATCAAGGCTATGCTCACACTCAGAGAGCAGCCGTCCTCCTGTGGACTCACCACCTGCAGAGGGTCAGTGAGGGGCTGGTGCTATGAGACTTGGGTGGCATCTCTGATTGCCACCCCCCTGACCCAGAAATGGATTAAAGGGTAGAAAATGGATGGATGAAATCCGATATTACCATGGTCGTTTCGGTGTTGGCTCACGTGTTGTTCATGACGGCAGGTTGCAGTTTGCTGTGGCCCTTTCAAGCTCAGCTTACTGGAACTCTCAGGTGTGTGTTTCTGCTCTGTGTCCCACAACGAAAGAGTCAAGTCTATTCCAGGAATTCTCTTTGTTTTCACTGCACCAATAATGAAGTCTGACACTGTACGGTTCAAACAAAGAAAACAGAATTACAACTGTCCCGGAGCTTGGAAACAATATACCTTGTACACTAAAAAGTTCTATCTATAAAGTTGTATAGTAATGGAAAAAATTGGCTTTTGCTGATAGCAGGATCTGTCATTAAGCGCTTCTGATGATCTCGTTTATCTCCATTCTGACATATTAGAGCAGTCTGTCTCACGTCTGAAAAATAATGTGAAACGTGACACTGCAGCTTTCAAACTTTTGCCAGATGGGAGCCAACACTGTTGCATGTCTAACCTGAAGGCTGTTTCTCCAATATCAAACACTTTAATTGCTGTATAATAACATGTAACTATGCATTACAGCACAGACTACAATCATTTCTACTGTTCTCTGCTAGAGTAAAGTCCATGTGAGATATAGTTGTTTTATGCTGTTTTACAACGCAGCACCCACAAATCCAGAATACTGTTTGATTCTCTGATCTGTGTTGCCAAATTCAACTGTTTTGTTAAGTCCTCCACGATAACTACTGTTATGATTTAGGGCTATACAAGAATAAATTGACCAATAATCCTAATCCTAACCTGTGACAACGTAATATATATATATATGTGTGATTTTGTCTTAATTTCTGAACAAATGTAAATTTTTTACACATTAAATATGTTTACACTGTAATGGCAGAATAAGTTAACGAGCACAGGTGGGCTATTATGTAATATGTGCAGGTGCCGATGCTGAGCTAGACTGTCTATGGCTCTGCACAAGTATATCTCTTAGACCTGTGCACAGGGCATGGACATGGACAGACAGTGATGGACGTACTCTGATGAGAATCAAGAACACAGGTATAACTCATGCCGCGATTCTATAGCACACACTTTTCTGCTCTAGTAGACGTATAACCTAATGCCCTGTTATATAATGCATAAGAAAATACATAGAACAATTGATACATTTATAAGATAAGACAAATAATGCTGGAGCTCTGTTCATCAGCGTCACATTTGCCGCAGGCTCCTGTTTCATTCTTGTCTTGGACTCAGAGCGGATGAGGGCCTGCTGTGTGTGTAAATCCGGATAAAAATCTCTCTTGAGCCTCTACGGAATAAAGGTGCAAACTGTGGCTCAACAAATATTCCGGAATGTGTCTGAAATATGTCAGCAATATATGCTTGTTTAAAAACAGAATTAGAGTGTAATAAGAGATGCTGTGAACAGGTTAGTTCATCAGGTGTAAGTGGAATGTGGGCTTTTGTTGATCAGCTATCAAGAATATGGCATTTTCTAGTACTGCTCGAAAGGTGATTGTCACATTACTGTCAACACGTTATCATATCAAGTATGACCATATCATACTTCCATGGTCGTTGTATTACCTGGTAATGACATAAACACCATTCACCAACAACATAAACTTAATTTTAAGTTACAGTTTGTTCAATATACAATGTCCTGCAGTGAGGTGGTGGCTGAATACTTGAAGTAATTTAATAGCTTTTATAGTTGAACAGAGTTTGGGGTTTTCCTCATTGATTTTACAGATTTGTCCTCTTTCCTTGTAAAAAAGCACATTGTTTTAATAGGAACACAACACATATGTTGCAGAACACACCTGTCTGATTTTGGAGATGAAACCCATGAGCAGACTGACGTCTTTATAGATATTGGAAAGGATGCTTTCTGGAGCCTAGACTGCATCTGCCAATCTGTGCCATCGGCTTCTCCTTTCCCACTAATGGCTCACATGCCACAATTATACTGGGCATGGTGCGTGAAGTCTTACTGGAGGGAACAACAACTGTTCTAAAGTTGTTTGCACTGTGGCACCTGGTATCCCAGTCCAGTAACCATGCCCAGCTCGACAAGTGCCTTTCTTGTCCCATGCTTTGTACACTTTGCATTTTGTCTATGTAAAGTACAGTGGTGTGGAGAATGTTTGAGGTATGTGGAAATTAATTACATACTAACCATGCAGCTATGTTCTAAACATGTCATCAAACTTCTGTTGATCGCTGTTGTAGATTCCAGGCCCCCTCTGTGCTTTACTTGTCTTAATCACTCACAAGAACAAAGGGTAATGAACTGCTGATAATCATATTAGGCAGTCAAGTAAGCAAACTCAATCCAATAAAAAGATAGAACGTCTTGTCTTTCACAGACAAATCCAAAAACAATCAGTGCATAATACTTATTTATTAATTAATTGTCTGTAAAGCACATGCAATTAAAGTGATTGTCTGGAGTTTTTCAGAAAAAATAGAGAGGTACATTGAAAAAAACGACCCAAGCTCCCTCCCCCTTCCTTTCTGATTGGTCTACGCCTACGTTTCCGTAACAATCAATCAACACATTTAAATGTTAATGGAAGAACTCATTATACATATACATTATTAATACACATGCACAGAGGTTTTTAGAATTATTTGTTAACGTTTTCATGACTAAAATAGCGATCGCGGTAATTGCGGATGTAGCTATTATCATTAATTGAACATTATAGGACACATCTAGAGAGGATCTAATTATAGATATGCAGTAGGTTCAGTATATAAATGGTTAACTCAGCACGGATGTTCAGAATTCTTTGTAAAGTTTTCATGTAGTTCCAGAGCTTAGTGGAGGCTTGATTCAGAGGCTCCGTGCAAACAAACAACTGAGCATCAGCAGCTACGAGCATCTGCGCCGATGATTGACAGCCCTTGGCATCACTTGATTGGTTAAACTGGACGACATCGTGGATTTTGAGCTACAGCTAAGAGAAGGGAATTATTATTACCCGTAATATTAGAATTCATAAAATGACTTATTTTATATGATTGTTTTTGAGCTCAGGTGCAGTTTGTATAGAGAGGGAGGACTCAGTGTGGCGGGATGACATCTCTTCATTTGATTGCAAATTTTGCAAGCTCCACTTTTCAGTTTTTTGAATAAAGATCATGTATTATTTTGCTTTCAATAAATAGATATTAAAGTTTATCCTTGTTGTTGTCCCCAAGTAAAATCCTCATCCTACTACACACCTGTGCCTCTGCTAATCAGTCAAATCTGTCAATGCCGAGCATCTTTGCCGCGCATCGAGCGTTTAGCTCGTACGGCAACCCTCCTTTTGTCTGTCTTTCCAGATTTTAGTTCTTGTAAGAGTTTTTTTAATCCTACAAACTACTATCAGCCTTTTTTTCTCTTTTAAACTCAAATATAAGTAAGTAAGTAATGTTTATTTATATAGCGCATTTTACAGACCAAGGTCACCCAAAGTAACCTGGCAAGAGCCAGATTGATGATTGTGTAGAACTCTAATGCGTTCTCCACAATATCAATCTGGGACTTCTGCAGGAGAATCCTTTCGGGGGGAGGAGGGATAAGCAGCAGAATACTTCAAGCTGATTGGGCGAACTGACGCTGTGTGCCCGCCTACCAAGGTTTGACTTAAACCAATCCCGGTAACATTATGTCGTCATCGGCGTGCACAAAGCGCATCTTGCTGTTCATCTTTCAAAAAAGAAATTGGAGATTCTGCTAAAACTGACTTGATAGCCTCAGCTACGCGTCCGTCCTCCTGCGTAGCCATGTTTGTTTTGCTTCGGCCCGGCACTTCTTGCTTTCGTCAAACCCGGATATTCCGCCCTAAACCCCCAGACTGGCGCGTGATTGGCTTGAACACCTAGATGTTCTACTCGAAAAGGGTTGGCGGGAGCGGGGCAAGATGTATTATCGAGTGTTTGTGAACTCACAAATACCGTGAGAATTCAGCTTGCAGGCAAGGTTACACCCAAAGCACTTTACAATGTTCAGAGTTCAGAGATTGTTCCAATTATTCCACATACAGTGATGATGGAATCAACACCATCCATTCACTCTCTCATTTATATTCAAACCTATTGTGCATGTTTTTAGTGGTAGGGGAAACCAGAGCACCCGGAGGAAACCTACGCAAACACGGGGAGAACATGCAAACTCCACTCAGAAAGGCCCTGTTCTGACCAGGATTCGAACCCAGGACCTTCTTGCTGAGAGGCGAGAGTGCTATCCACTCAGCCACCGTGCCGCCCTTAAACTTTGAAACCAAGTAATTTAGTAGATTTTGTTCTAATATAGATGAGGTTGAGTGGTTTTAGTATGCAATGGCCGGTAAATTTAGTGCATCTGCTTTGTGATTTGAGTTATAATGCATATCACATAAAGCATAGCTGTTTTGACTATCATCAGTGAGGCCCCGTCCTCTTTCTCTGACATGTCTGTCTTTTACATTTGAGGGCTTAATGGACTGGTGAAACTGCAGAGAATGCAGTATATCTTGTAATATATGTATTTTCCAAAACACAAAAATCGAGAGATTGCAATATCAACTTTGATAGATTGCGATATTAATTATTATTCACAAATTAAAACCACCATTTGGCATTTATTAATTTAGTTTATTCCTATTATCTGAGCTCAACTCAAGTTCCAATGAATGTATATGTTTTGTATTCCCATGTGTTGAGTTCCAAGCACATGAAATGGTCACGTTTATTTATACAGCACATTTAAAAAAACAGACATGACTGTTACTAAGTGCTTTCCTAACATTACAAAATACAACACAACACACAAATGAAATACAGCACAAAAATAAAATACCGGGCCACAATAATAAACGTTTCATTTTAGCTTGAGTTAAAAAGCCAGAGCAAAGAAATGTGTCTTTAGCTGAAATTAAAAGCTCTCTAGAGAGGGGGCAGCTCTCAGTGTTCAAACCTAATGATGAAGTCTGCGACCTGTCCGGTGGCACAGCTCTCAGGTGAAAACGAGGGTAATCCACAGAAACTGTTGTCCAAAAGCGCATTAAACAAGTTAAAATGTCAAGAAAAATAAATGTCTGAGTACATTGCTGAGCTGCGCCCTGATTGGCTCATCACGTGGAGCCAATCACTATTGATTCTTGTAAAGCGGTTTACTGTTGAAAGTTGTTGTACCTTTCATTTCTCCACATTGAGAATTTGTAACAACTTCCAAAGGTTTGTGATCAAGTTATCAAATCTGGCTTGCAACATAAACAGAGTAGTCAGATCCACTGTTCCACTGGTTGGTGGTTCCCCTGTAGTGCATGTCAGAATGACATAGCAGATTATAGAGCAAAAAGGTAGCAGTAGCTGAACAGTAAAAAGTGTGACTTTTATTGCTTCGACGTATGTGTGAATTTGCTTTGCCAGAGACTGTGGATTTGTCTTCGCTCCTATCTGGTCTCAGCCTGTACTGTGATTATTTATCTTTCAGATGGACGATCCATCTATACATAATGGGCACAATGAGCCTATTACACACAGGCGCAAAAAGGCACACAAAATGAGAAACACATTGAGTATTTTGGTCGTCTGCGCTCTCTGTGAGTTAGTCTCCCTAGTCAACCTATCCTCTATTTAACACTCATATTTTAAACTCTGTTTCCTCTAAATCCTTTTCATTTTCATCCAGATTCAATAGTTGGCAGTAACAGTCAGAAATTATTTCATTATGGTGATGACCATAACCCCGTAGAGTCACTCGTGGGATGGTATATATGTGAACATTTTGAACATACCAATGAGGAACAGTCATGTTGTGTAGGTTTTAAACATTAACATATGTCTTTCTGGAGGATGTGGACAAACTGGGCATAAAGCTGCAACAAACAGTGTAATCATCAGTGAAGTCATTACTGTGCTATGGTCATTGTGGTAGGGTTTTGTGTGCAAGGTCTAGAAAAAAGGATACGCAAATGAATAACATTTTGACCCAGAACCAGTATAAATGATCAATTCCATACATCATATTTTCCACATTTCCACAATATGCAGATCTGCTAATCTGGCACAAAAGCCAGACTTGCTGCCTTACCACACACTCTGACCGGCACGTCATAAATTTCTAAAAACAGAGCTAGGTCAGAAGTTTTCTCTCAATAAATGTATCAGGAATGATTCAAGTGGTCTTGACAACTGAGCCTTTTTTGCATGGACAGTATATAATGTTTAATATCAACAAATCTATCCTCAAACTGCTCTGTCCTGCTATGCGAGACTGTAACTTAATAAGCTCCTTCTCTCATGGCACCAATACATGGCCTATAAGTGGCCTTTGGAAAATGGTGTGGAAAAAAATCAAAATCATTGTCTTTTTCCATTCTTGAAATCATAATCAGTGTTTGCACTGCTGCCATCTTTGGAAAAACACTTATTTTCAGTCACCTTTTTGAACAAAAAACTGAAAATGTGTGGATTTGATACTATTTCTTGTGAGAAGAGATGTTTTTTCCCAATGACGAAAAATCCATGGCGAAAACTGGCTTGTGTCAAACATGTATGCATCTTCTGAACATATATTAAATACAGTATATATATATTGTCGAAATGAGGATTTGACAAAAATATTGAACACAATTACTCTAAATTAAGCAAATAATTGAACCAGTGTAGAGCTAGATGGAGCTCAATGCGTACCACAAATTGTGAAACGTTGAAACTGTAATATATGATATATTATTTTAATAGTGAGCCAAAAATGGATTTCTACCTTTGAGAGATAATTAAGACATTTTGTTCTAAGTTTACAGTGAAGGACAGTAGAGGATTGTCAAAATAATAGGGTTTTTTTCAGAGAGGTGGGACTTCCAGCAAAATCTTTAAACAGAATTTCTGTTATTGAGGGTAATCATAATAATAATGTGCCCATTAGCAGAATAGTGAAATGAAAAGTCAAACTCTACTCAATTTTTAAAGAGCTTTGTGATTGATCCTGTTTAGTTTTTGCCTTCTGGATCTCCCTTTAGGGAGATGCTCAAATACCGTGAACTATGATCTACAGGTGCTGCGTCCCTTTGGTGATGGGAACATGACGAGCCTTCACAACACAGCTGTGATAAAGCTGTAAATGCTCTATGTTTCACATATTTGAGCATTTATTTTATAGTGTTCTATTTGTGCATAGAATAAATCATTTGAGTAAAGAGATTAAAGCAATTTTTATTGCTCTTTGCGGACAGGCGATGAATGCACATTTGTGAATTTTTGGCCTTTTGCTCTCAGGAGTTCCACATTAACTGGGACTTCCTCAGAAACACACCCCTTTTGGCGGGAACATGATTTCCTGTCTCGTGCAATGACATGTGGGACCTAATCAACTGCATTTGCACAATGCTGCACATGGGAGCTGACATGAAAAACTCAGCTTGTCCTTGAAAGCAACGGCTGAAAAACATCACCAGAAAGAGTCTTTATAGAAGCAGATACACAGAATCCCATTAAAGATAGTAAACAATAACTGTGCATTTCAAAGGACAATTTTTTGGTCTTGGCACATGATGTTTCAATATAAATCTTGTTTGTGTGTGTGTGTGTGTGTGTGCTTTCGTCACTGGCAGAAATGATACAGTATTTATGGATGGACTGATGAGAGACATTGTTTCCATTGAATATCATGGAAGACTTTTGCTGTGTATGCAAAGGTTTTGGAGGATCAGGGATTAAATGACTGTTCCAATACTTGTCAAGTTCCCTACTCTGCACTGGTGTTTTTATGACATAGTGGGGACTGTTAATGTTAAGTGACCTTTCAAGAATAAGAACCGCACTTAAAGAAAACCTCATAACATTTCCACATAAAACATTAATCAGTAGCGTTTGCAGTTGAAAGGATCTTTTCAAAACATGCTTGAGACTAGTAGTGATTGGTACAAGAATGGGAGGGTGCACCAAAGTAATTACTCAAGTCTTAGTCATGGAGATTTCAACGCATTACATAGCTTGTTAGAACTGTACTTGAATTGAATGTACAAAACATTAGTAACAGCATTAAAGCCCTCCAGCTAAATTAAGATTGTGATGTTGTCCAGGTTACACTTTGCCAGTCATATCACTGCAAGGTTTCAAACCAATTTCATAATAAATACATTTTTCAAAATAAAGATTTTTTTACAATCCCTTGTAAATCTTATAAACGAGATTCAGCTATAAAGATAAATGTATTGTTGTATTGAAGATATTCTGGTAGAATATAATGGAGAAGTGGAGGATGGGTAGGTGTGGTCTTGACATATCAGCTCCACCCCCACCACAGATGGAGGTATAGATGGCGCACAAACAGCTGGCTGCATCCAGACCTCTGGTCCAGTCCAGTGAGCTGCTCTAGTCCTGAGAGGTCCCTTCTCAGTGAAGTAGACCAGCCACTGTCTCCCCACCCTGCATTACCCTTCACGTTTCTGAGCAGCACCTTGAAGGAAGCACCAGGCTTGAGGATGCAGCTCCCCCGCATCTTTCCACTCATCCTTCTGTTGGTTGTTGGAATAGTTCTGTCTGGTCCATCTACACCCATCAGGAGCAGAGGTATGTCATACATGCATGTAAATAGAATCAGTTTCAAATGTTCATATACAGATCTTTGTTTATAGTTGCTACTTGTGTGAATGAGTGCACCCCATTATTATTATGTTGTGATCCAATCTAACTGTGTATAACTTTTCCAAATGTCTACTATTAGTACAAATTCATTGCATTATTACGCAGACTACTGCACATAAGATTCAGATAAGACATAAAACAGCACTAAGACTTTTGTTTGGAAAGGATGCCCACTGATATTTTGATGTGACAAGTTTAACATTTCCTTCCCCTTTTATTATAAGATGGATCTTGATCCAATCCAAAGTCATATGCCTTTCTGTGCCAATTGTGGTCTCAAAATATTATTTATTATTTCAGAAATGTTCTACCAAATCACCAGAACTTGGTATTTAACAAAGAGTGTAACAGACATTATGGTTGGCATGTAAATGGTGCTGCTGTCCAAGTCCAACCGAGGAACACATGTACTTGTTTTGTTTAATAGAATCATTCACTCTTGATTTCTTTCTCATTTAGCTTTGTGGGTTTCATGTGTTAGTGATTTCAGGTGTGTTTCTGTCTGCAAACCCTGATGTTGGATTTTCAACATATCTCTGTGTGAGGTTTTGGCCAGTAGATACACGCTGTGTGTGCAAAGAGAAAATCATTTAATGGTTAATTTGGTGGTATTTGTTTGACTGCTTGTGTCATGGATACAACTGGATGAAACACTGTTATGGGGCTATAACAATGTCCAATTAGAATGAATTTGAATAGAAGTTTTTCAGAGCCAAACAAATGTAATCACATGCACCACATGAAGGAACACACATGCTGTTAATTAGCAAAGAAATCAGGTGTGTGTACAACAATTTAAGCGTTTCACTTTTTAGTGGAAAGAAAGCTCTTGACACATATAGGCCGGGAAAGATGAAGAAGGAGACACAAGGGAATGAGATGCAGCTGTTGAGTCTTACATGGGATATAGGGTTATGAGCGCACAGACAGAGATGGATTGTGTTCTGAGGACTTACATTGGCCTCAAATGTGCTGCTAAACAAATTTGCGGGGATCAAAACTGTCCAAACCACACTGAGGAAAATTACATTTAATTTGTCTGCGTTTAGTTTAATGTTATACATGTCTTGTCATGCAGTTTTTGAGGCTTTTGTGATCTCCCAGAAGGAACTCAGTATTTCCTTGTAGTAAAATTTGAATTATTTTACCAATGCAATATTTTCACACCTCTTTGCTTTAAATGAAGGTGACTGTCATAGAAAAAGCCATTTAACATCTGTCTCCTCTATGAGCCAAATCTCTTCTCCACATCTCCTCAGTTAATTTGCCAGAGGTGTCTAAAAGCACTCATGTCCCTGCGGTACAACAGAGTGTGTCTGTTGTTAGGAGTTTGTCACATAGTCTATAAAGAGTTATGGCCAATATACTGTACTAACACGAGAAGTTATTGCCTCATTTGGGCAGAAGGCACTGCTGAGTGCACAGCCAAGAGGTTTCACTCAGCGGTTTTCCTCCCAAAAAGATTCCCCAAAACTTCCATTTCATTTTCAACAAATAGTTGAAAGGGGTTTTATTACATTAGAATGAATTCATGTGCATTGTGTCATTAATACTCACAGATCATGTAAACTTGACAACATAAAATACACATAAATGTTATTGTTGTTCCATAGCAGTCATGCTGACATCCACATTCACCCCGCCCCTCTATCCCTGGACACTTTATCACTTCATCCAAGAACACTCGCACCTCAGGCCAACTGTGTGTTTCCGTTTAAGGGTGTTCCTCTCCCAGCGCAGGATACACACACCAGCATCAGGCCAATGGAAATCTGTTTAGTGTAATCCTTCATATTTATGTACCGTCTTCCAATCTAATAGTGACATAGTAACATTTAATTAAAAGGTAAGGGTGGCTGAGATAGATTTATTACAGACTCCACTCAATGTCAATGTCACATAGTTTATGCACTTTGTAATGTCTTAGATATTTTGATAATCACATGTTTTGCTGAAACGTTGTGCCAGACAATTTAGCAGATTTTTTTGTCGATTTGACGATTGTGTATCTTTTGTGATTGAATATTTATAGAAAATCAATCTGGCCACAGTTAAATACCGTTACATGACATTTGTTAAAATCATAAATCAACTCATGTTGACTGTTTCTCCTGAAAAAATATCCTCCAATCATCAATCATTGAGCTCAGGTGAAATGGACATAAACAAACAAATGAACTTTGCAGCTTAGTGGCACTTCTGGCTCGATATCGCGCCAGTGTCTCCCTCTGTGCTGTGGGTGATTGATTATAGGGACGGCGACCAGAGCCATTCTTCAAGCTCTCACTGGAAACACTGATAAGTCTGAACAATCCTCACTCTGAGAAGTGTGTGGACCAAGCACCGAGCAGCTGTTTGAGCCAGCATTAGCTTGTACTGTACCGTACTCGCTTGCCACTCTAAAACAATGTGTCAGTTTTTGGTACTGTTTTGAATGTATTATCAAGGTTTTCTCTGTTTTGGAAAAGAGACCATTTAGAATTTGAAAGCAAAATGAATGCTGTTTTGATAGGAAACACTTCGCTGGAAAATCCTGGGCTTCCCTTGCGTTCACTTTGTTTTGGCATCTGGCAGCTGCTGGCAATGGTCCTTAAGCAAAGTTCCACTATTTCATTTAACACTGAAAAATGAGCCAGGGACGTGACCAAACGGCCTACAGCCTCAGCACAAGCAAGAGTCCATTATTTGATCAGCATTGATGATGAAGTTGGATTTTCAGTTCATTTATCATTATTACTGCAGGGGAAAAGTGACAGAGAACCTTACATGGAAATGTTTTCAATGCGTAATTTCACAGAAGTATCATGTTGAAAGTGAACCACATTTGCCACAATAGGCTACAATGATGGAGGACTGCGTAGTGGACCACGCTGACTTAGTTTGTAAAATCATAACATATGGTTACAACAAATCTAATCAGCGTTGGATATACCAACAAAACTACTGCTGGAGAAACATTGCTTTTATGGATGTGCATTTTATCTTCTGTCTCTTCCATTGTTTCCCTGAATAGACAACTTGTTTGATATGTTTTACTTCTTGTGGGATAGAAAAGGAACACTTGCAAAATATTCTGTTTGTTGAAACAAACTGTGTTTAACAAACCTTTTATCAAAAATCTATCATTTGTTTGCACTAAACATGATTTCAACATCACAGCGCTTAGATGACATGCAGAGTGATGATTTACAGTTGTCCATGTGAGTCCGCCAGCTGCCATGTCAAAAGTCACATGTCTGGCCCAGCTGTAAGGATCACAATTTGCAGATGTTGATTAACATGGTGGTGGTTGTAAAATAGTTTCCATGTTCTGTGCAGCCATGTATGGGTAATTAGGAAAGGAGAAAATAACACATTTTTTGGTTTGTTTTTTCTGGAGAAGTTTCTTTGGTTGAGGCTTTGTTGGCATTGTGAACCATAAACTTTATTATTCATTTGTTGGCAAGCATTTGGTTACAGTTTCTCAGAGCACAACATATCTGTGTTTGTGGAGATTACAAAGTGTCAAACTTTGTAATCACTAAGAAAGCTACAGTATGATTGTTTCATTTCTCAACAGCATTGATTTCCTGGGTGGACTTTTTGCCAAATAGGTTTTCATAGTTGATTCTTACTGCCATAGAGCTTAGAAGGACTGCTGACGTCACCCATAGAGTTTTTCGAACGCTGCAGAAGCCATCTTGGCCAGTTTTGAGCCAGAAAATCTTTATATGGTCATTTGTCACAAAAAGGTGACTGACTGTAATCTAACATTTTGCTAAGGCAAGCTGGAGTTTCTCTGCAAGTCAAGGATCAAGGAGAGCGCTATACCATGGATTTTTAAAGGGCTTAGAAGAGTTTACTTTATGTACATTTATAGGATTATGGCTTAAATAATATTTCAGCAATTCAAGTCCAGGTATGAGCTTTGATACCCTGCTATGAAACAATAACTTCACTTTTTTGCATTTGTGTAGTGAGACGTCAAAATATGAAAGTGCGCATCAACGCCACCGGAGACACCATCGTCATGAAGTTCTTGCGGCCGAGTCCTGACACCAAACTTGAAGGTTACATCCTCGGCTACGGCAGCAGCATGTTCTCCAAACAGTTCATTCAGCTGCCCGAGAATGGAAAGCCGTACGAGACAGAGTTTGGTAAGAAATACTGCCTAAACCTAAAAATATGTTGATAGACAAATATATGAAACCACTGAAGTGTGATGGTTTCAGACGCGGAGCCTAAATATCTTATTGCTGTCCAGCCCATTCCTGTCAATGATGTGAAAAAGCAATGCACAGGTAGATTATATTCAGTCATTTCAATGTGTCTAAATGAAAGTTGCAGAATGATGCAAAGCAACCTCTTGTTGTTTAGGTAAAGTTGAATTGGAAAAGCCGCTTCATTTGGTCATTGGTTCGGTGACTCCTACATCGGTGCTGCTGTCCTGGGGCACTCTGCTGAAAACCCCCTACGAGACCAATATCATGAATGACTGTCTGGAGGATGGGTGAGCTGCAACACTGCTATGATTCACAGATGTGGAGTTTAGAAGAGAAAACCACTCAAAGAAAGGAAAGACAATTTGCCGATTGTCTTTATGCAGATGCTAGATCTGGACAAACAATATACGACTCCCAAAAGAGTCTCAGGTTACTAATAGTAGATCCAGGACTGACTGCAAACAGGTGTTGAAGGAGTCCACCCACTCTGCTTATCTTAAGAATCACATTTTTCCATATCAATGTAATCTAATGTCTTTTATCACCCATTTTTTGGTCCACCGGGACGATTTACCCATTCCCATTTCTGTGTGCTAGGCACTACACAGTCCGATATCGTGAGAGGAACAGGAAGTGGAATTATCAGACTTGTCCCACGAGTGATACGGTCATTGACAACCTCAAGCCCAACACCATGTATGAGTTTGGTGTCCAGCCCAACACTAAAGAAGGCAATGGACACTGGAGCAAACCTGTCGTCCACAACAACAATGGGGGATCTGATGGTAGGATGTTAAATTATTTTAATATGATAATTATAAATTATTTTAAAACAATACTCAGGTCCCTATAATGGCGTTTGTTACAGAATGTGTCTTTTCATATCTATACATTGTTTTGTTTTTTCCTTACTTGTAGACAAGGGCCTCGTCAGAAAACGACCCATAAACCCATTGGTATGCATTTCTCTATACATTTTTACACAAAAAAATTAGTATTCTTGGGATTGTTGGCCATTTTTAAACCAACGTCTACAAGGAAAGAACAACAGAAAGCATGGTTAATAATATTTTAGTCATTAAATGTCACGAGCAGGTTACTTTTCAGAGACATTTTACAAATAGAGAACATCATTCTGTTATTATTTATGTTGTGCATCAGAAAGTCTATGTCACAGTTAGCCGGATCATATATTATGACAGTGAGGTTATATCATCAATGACCATATCTTTCCTCTTTTTCCTTGTATGTTGCCCACCAGAAAACGTTCCCTGGCCAGCACTCCCTCCCCTTCACTCCACGTCACGGTAAGCCAAAGTTGTGGTGGAGCCCGGTGCGCCTCATTTACTACAGCAGCGGGACTTTAATATGATACTATAATTTATTGTTGCTTACACACGTTTCTTTCAGCTCTTTTCAATGACCTTTGACTAAATGCTCCCTGTGAGATCAATTAACAACAACTTTGAATTATTATTCATCGTCAATCATACAGAATAGCTTTTTTAATGCTACTGCTGTACTGATGTGAATGGCCCTATATAAGTAATGTGTATCATTTTGGTATTGCAATAATTGGAGAAATTACTATTTTACATAATGCATGACATAACTCTCTTGCAGGCGCTCTGAAGCCATCTCAAGTGTTAACCTTAAACTTTAACTGTGCTCCTTGTCCTTGTCAGTCTCACATAACAGGACCCAGGGCAGACCGACCCTCTTCAAGAAGCTAGCTCCAAAGACCACTCTTGGTAATTACTCTTTTTACCTCAGGCTCAACTCTCTGTATCTGTCTGACTATTTGGTTTCATCTATGGACAGTCTATCTCTCTCTCTCTTCAATCCTTTTACACAACAATGTTTGAATCATATCAGATCTTTGTTATTCTAACTTTAAAACATATTTCTCAGCTCCAACCTCTACTAGGCAGGATTCTGAGTTGACACCACGGCCCACAGTCCCTGTTGTGACCAAACAGCCTGTCATTGGTAAACCATAACTATCCCAATGGGTTTCTGTTCATAAAGGCTTCATGGCTTTAACAGTGCTTTTGCCAGATACAGTGGAATAAAGTTGGTGCTCTAAAATGGGCTGTGTAATTGCATGCTCAGTGGCATGTTGTGAGTCCAGCAGTTAGGCCCTTTCGATGGAAAGGATGATGGAGTTGGCACTTTGTTAGTTTGTTATGAGGTAGGTGACCTTGGCTGCATGGCATTTGTGTTTGATGGTTTTGAAATATCAGAGAACGGAACATTGTGGTAAAATTGGTGTTTTAAGTCAGTTTGTTCCTATTCGCCACGCTTGCTATTCCATTCTATTTACACCAAATTATATAATGGCTAATATTCAGAATTATTGTGTATTTATCGTCTCATTCCGTCTTCCCAGAGTTCAGGACTCTGTTCTGTATTAGAAAGTTGTGCAAACCTGCTGAAAATGTTACACGTCTTACCCAATGCCTTGCTTGTGCTTTCAGCGCAGTGTGAAGTCTGCATGACAAGGCTGCATGGACCAGACATTTGACATTTTGGTTTATTCCAGGTTCAAGAAGAGCCAGATACTTTGTCTTAAATATTGTGTCTTCCTTCCTCTTACTGTTCCCTTTTTCAGTTTTTTTTCTTTTACCAGTTTAGTCCATCAAAGACTTGAAGCAAACAATAATGAGGCCCTATTACTCTGGCGTGTAGAAATAAAACCAATGGATTTTCAATGCCCATCACTCAAAGCCATCCTTGACCTGGTAGTTGTGTCTGTTGGCAGTAACACGGTTGTTACATTAAAACGCTTCCATATGGACCGTCTGCCTTTGAATAGTGAGGCTCAGTGAATGGTATCGCATAACGCGTGAGCTCAGGGCCACGTGCTTCGGCCTCAGCTGATTTGGAGATCAAGTTGAAGTTTTTTTTTGTTTCATTTTGTTTTGATTTGCTTGAATATTGTTCTAGAAACAGTTATATTTTTACAATATTTTTTTTTTTCAACAAACACAGGAAAAGAAGACGTCATCAGTTTTATGTTGCCTCGTCAACCAGTGATTAATGTGCAAGAACCTTTCCCCAAACTTTCCCTACCAACCAAGATTCAACCACACGTACCAAAAAATCAGTCTGCCACCCAAAGTCGTTACTTCAAACCTTCTCCTATCCATAAACCTAAGACCAAATCCACCCTACAGCCTGTTTATCTATCTCCCCCCCTTACTCCATCATTCACAATCAAGCCTCCAGCTGCAATCGCTCATTCCACATCAAACCCCAAAGGTCTGACAGCAACACCTAAGTCCTCGGCTGCAGCAAAGACCAGTGTCCAGTCTGAGACCAAAACTACAGTTATAACAAAGACTCCACACAAATCCAAGGTCCTGTCCAAAGGCCCAGCACATCGCAGGAATCTGTCAAAACCCCAACTACTTCCAAGGCGTCAGCCTCAGGCCAGCTCTCACCCTGCTACCCCTAAGCTTGCTCGTCCCACTGGTAAACATTGAATAAAACTAATGTTCATTCTTTAAAAGAGGCATATTCTCTGATTGATATTGGTCCTAGTCTTTTCAACAGTCTTTGTAACATGTTTTCACTATATTGTCATAAATTATACAATACATTTAAGGCATATAGTGACTTTTGCTCATTTTGTCATGTTTACAACCACAAACAAAGATTGTGTTTTTCATTTTCTTTTTTTGGCTGTTCACCTAAACTAACAAGACGAGAAAACCATGCAATCATGTGCCCCAGGATGACACTGGAGGTGTGAGCCTCTGCACCTGAGCTGGGTCAACTAATTTGTTGTATTCTACACAAATCTTACACATTGTTAAAATAAAGCAATAAGTAATCCTGTTTGTAGTTTGCCCGAAGTCATACGGGGGAGACACAGCTATCATTTGGACATCAGTCTTAGTGCACCATCCCGTGTGTCAAATATTGTAGGGGGAGCATCATGCTGTGGGCTGCTTTTCTTCAGCAAGGATAGGGAAGATTGTAAAAATAGATGGGAAGATGGATGAAGCAAAACACAAAGCAATTTTGGAGTAAAACCTTTTGGAGTCACTAAAACACTTGAGGCTGGGCTGAGCTTTACCTTTTCAGCAGAACAATGACCCTAAATGCTAAGCTGATACAATATATTTTTTCAATGGCCCAATGTTTAGACATGTTTTGCTTTTGCTTTCACCATTCTTACTTTGTTGTGATCTTTCAAAAAAGGAAAGAACTCTTTTTTTGGTCATAAACGAGACAAAATGTGCAAAAGCTCAAGTTGTCAGCCACTGTGTATGCATTACATTTTTTATACTGTGAAAATTGAAATTCAGCATTGTGCCTCTTTTAAATATGAATACATTTTCTGAAACTATTTAAACTTTTCTGTACAACCAAATATACAGAAGGTTTTCTCTTACACAGTTCCTAGTGCTCCCGAAGCGGGCAAGCCTCTGCAGACCCCTGCCCTGGCCACAGAGAAGGCCAGTAGTAGCCACCGGGGTAAACATTAGACGTTTGTCCTGTTGCAATGTCTGTGTTGTCAGTCACACAACCCAATGAGAAGTGCTACTGCTTTGAGTAACACTTCGTGGTTGTCCACCGCTTGCCACGTTTTCATGTGTCCTATCACAAATCATTGTCACCACCATGCCTTCACCGCTTGTATCTTGTCTGGCAACGTTTTTTCAACCTATCATTACATTTCTTCATCGTTACTTGTCATCATTCATTTTATTCCGTCCAGGTCTGAGCTGTTGTGCAGAAAAAGTCCCTTCTAACTTTCCCAATTCATTTTTTCATGTAGGTACTGGCAGCCGTAGACCATCCACTGGTGCTGGCCCTCATTCTTCCACTAGCTCATCCACAGTTCCACCAGTAGAAAAAAAGCCTGCGTCTCATGGTCGTGTTGCACCAGACTCCTCTCGCACTGGTGATAAACCATTATCTCAGGCCAAGACTTTCCACTCACCTGGTAATCATGCACTTTTACTTGAATTACCTCTCTGCTCAATGGCTGTTCATGTTAAAACACTTTTTTTCAGGAAGAAAAGGATACACAAGTCACTTACTGTACATGCCTGCAGTTTTCCATTTCTTTTGTCTTTCTTTTTTCCTTTTGTCTTTCTTCTGTTATATTTGCTTTATCGATAAGGATTGTTAACATGATTTATAGCATCTAAGGTTGGTAGGAAACTCAGAGCTCTGTCCAGTAACACACATTACAGCAACTGTGAACGCACTGCATTGCACACTTGGAATACCCAAAAACCATAGCTGTTAAGATTAAGTCTGGTTAATCTTGTGGTACACCCAGATGATATTGCTCCAAGAGACAGTTACTGATTTTACTTTCTTTTCTGACTGTTTTCCAAGTGTATTTTTATAACCAACCTTTCCCTCCAACAGCTGGTGGGGTGCACCATAGGGGCAATGCGTTCCCTAAACCTGCCGTGTGGCCCAAAGAGAAACCTGGTAAAGACCAACCAAGATAACCACTGCTCAATCTCCCTCATGCACTAACCTCACCATTATGTCCTATCCAACACAGCTGCACTGGTGCTTTGAGCTCCTCTGTCTGATCTGCTCTCTGTTTGTCCACGTGACATTTGGGTCATGGTCTATGTTGTCCATGTATATTCTCAGTGGCTTGTGCTCGACTGGGATTGAAGCCATCTGCAGATTCCTTTTCATCACTTCATGTAATGTCTATGGTGCATTTGCACATAATATGTACCTCCTAATGGGATTTTTTATTGAATTATGTTTAGTCTGGTTCTGGTCAAATTAATGGGATTTTGACAAAGTATTTTTAGTCCAGACTGGCTCTTTTAATTAGAGCAATCAACTCAATCTGAAGTAGCAATTGAAGTCCTTGTCTGGACCACGTATAGTGTGTTATTAATATTGACACTGTTCGCTCCCTCTCGGGTGCTTGTGCTTCAGTCCCATGTCACAGCTGGTGTGTGTTATTTCTGGAAACTTGGACAGTTTCAGAGGTCTTCAAAGAGTCGCTTGGCTCTGTGAAAGCAACTCTACAGAAAATGAAGCTTGGCAAAACCATGCATTTCTAATATAACAATAAACAAAAGGAGACCAAGTTGTGATTATAGCTTTTGTTGAATATTATGAACTAATATGCACTGGGCATCAGAATATAGAGTATCTCTACGTTAAACAATAGATAATGATATACAATCATTATATACTGTCGGTGTCTGACTTTTGAATGTCTATTGTGATGTCATGGGCCATACTGAACACATGTTGATCATTATCTGATCACGTGAGGAAGAAACATTTCTAGAATGCATGTTTTTCTTTCTACAGATGTTGGCTGAGGTTTCTGACTTAACTTCAAATTGAGTTTATTTGCCAAAGTCCTTAATTTATGTCGACCATGGGGAAGCCAGCCCCACAGTACAGAGATGGATACAGAGCCAACACAAATGTTTCTGAGGTGCTAGTCTTGACACAGATTGCAAAGTAAATAATAACACGATTGTTAATAGCGTGTAGAGATAAGATGGTGATGAAGAGCAACGCTTGGCTTTGCGCAGGGAGGAGGGAGAGGACATGTCTTGTGTCAAGCCTCCCTGAGTCTCCCCAATTCCTCTGTGGTGTTAAATCCTGCGTTTGTTTAGGAACATTAGATTTATTATGACTACTATCTTTAATTTCAGCTTGTGTTTTAAAGTAACTCAATCCTTTACATCAGCATCATCTATGACACATTGCTTGGCTTTTATGCACTATGATGTCATCATGTGTTTTATTTTTTTATTTTGCGCTGCTCATCATCTCTGTTGTTCATCCTTCATTGTCAACTCTTTTATTCAGTAGTTGCTGAAACAGCTTTTGTTTTTCAGCAATTCTTCAGCCTGTTCCAGACAACAAGAAAACAAACCTGGTTGGGAAGCCTAGTGACCATGGTGAGATACAGTATTATGTGTAACTTGCTTGAATATTTAGTATCTTTAAATTTCTCTAATTGTATTACTACCACTGAATTAAATACTTTGTGGCACCTTTGGTTTGGTTAAATAACGAACCACTTCCCCCAGAAATGAGTAGAAATTACACATCCATCTATAGCGTTTTTCTTTATTTTGTTTGCATTGCAGCAACACAAACATTTTAGCAGTATAGTAACAAAAAGTTATACACATCTATTTGCAGGACTTTATCTCAGGAGAAGTTTAGTTTCTCCGGGTAAGAGCTGGAGCCGACCTGACATTTTCTGTGTCTGTGTGAGCCGACTTGTTTCATAACATTTCTATAAGGTTCCAATCATTTTGTAGTTCTGTGAAGAATGGTCAGATTTGGCATTTTTCTCTGCTTTTTGTGTTGTTCCAATGCTAAAGTAAAGTTTATAAACATGAGGATACCAAAGGATTTGTAAGGTTGTAACAGAATAACAAGCGTGCTAATGTTTTTGGGCATGACTGTAGATAGAATCTTGTGGTTGTTTGTCTGAATGCAACGAGGCCAGCTCGGCCTTCTTACAATTACAATTACAAATGGCAACTTTAAAGTTATTTGGTGTGTTTCCTCCGCCGGATCAGCTCTGTCACAAACGATTCTTGCCTTGAATAAATAATATCTGAACAACATTCAAGTGATGAAATAGCGTTTTTGTTAAAGTCATAAAACAATGAAAAACTTTAAAAGCGCAACAATTCCACACCTCAACAAATCTTCATTCAGACATTGATCTAGATTACCTCCAAAATATAGCGATACGTTCCTTGTTCCAGTGTCCCGAAAATGTCACAGAAATTATTTTTAACTTAAGTTACTTTAAGTTAATTGGCAGACAGTCAGACCAAGGTGAAAACATAACCTCTCCTCTTGGCAGTGGTAACAAGAAATTAAATAATATGAAATAATAAATAATTGGTAGAGACAACCATAGCCATTCTAAAGGATCTGAATAATCATGAAACATCATTTGAAGTGTTTTTTCTCCCTTTCTATTCTGCTGCATAAGGGAAAGTAACTGAACAGAAATCTGTGGCTTTTGGCCTTGGAGCTTTTCTTATCTGTAATATGATCAACAGCCCTCTGTTACCAAAGCAAAGAGTAATATTGACGACTTTAACAGACAGACATTATAATGGCAGCTCTGCACCAATGTCATTTCTGGCCTACACGTTTGTCTCTGGGCATCTTTGGTGTATTCTGGCTCATCTCTCCTTCCTTTAAAGAGCGCAGGAGCCATTGCACAACCCTGATCTTACAGGCGCCAGGAAAAGGCCATTGGGTTGCTCAGTGAGGATGGCCAGAGCAGATGGAGCACTATGTACAACTGTGAGTCAGATGATGATTCTGTTCCTACTTCTCACTGTCCTCAGATAAACCCATGGACTTGAAGCAAGGAGACAAGGAATCAATCTTGAAGCCATTCCCTTTGGTTACAGCCAAGCCGAAGATAGAGCGTCGGCAACATACCACTTCGACCCCCGCAGTAAACAGTAGGACAAATATATTTTACTAATGCTCAACAATGCAACTGAGATATGAATTGCATAGATCTGATTGAGGACATGGTATATTGGTATATTTTAGAAATCAGATAGTGTGTACAACATAAACTGAAAGAACGTAGAGGTAGTGGATGAGAAGAGCCAGTTTAAATCAGTTGCAGAACTGGTAGGTAGCTGCAGCCAGGGTTGTAAATGGACACAACTCTCTGCCAGGGGCAGCTGTTGGCACGTCTCACAAACCTAACCACCTCTGCTCTGTTGTATCTGCAGACAGTCGCTTTGACGTAAGTGAGAATTCGTCTATATTCAGACCTCTACCTGCATCAGATCTTGACATAATGGGCAAAAAGCGGTTTGTTGGTACGAAGTTACACATACGAAAACAATATTGTTTCCACCATTGAAATGCTGAGTTGAGTCTTTCAAACCTTGCAGCTCCTCATGTGATCTACAAGACGGACAAAAAACCAGATGAACCCTGCTCCATCACATCCTCTATGGCTTATTTCCCAGACGAGGAAGGAAATGACATCAGTGTCACTGGGCCGCCCAAAGCTCCACCTTCAAACGTCACTGTGGTTACGGTGGAGGGCTGTCCTTCTTTTGTTATCCTAGACTGGCAAAAGTCTGATAATGAAACACGAGGTACTACCTATAAGCTTTTAGGATCATTACATTTTAGAATCTTCATATTAGAAAATGTCATGTTTACGTTTTCTCTAGAGTATGAAGTTGTATCAACCACTAAAGGCCCTCATGGAGAAGAGACCTCAGTGTTAACAACCAACCAGACACATACAGCAGTGGAGAATTTAAAGCCAGAGAGCAGGTAAGATGGTCAAAGAGCCAGACATTTTTATGTTTCTGGATCAATGACTGCACATTTTCTCATTTTAGTGAAATAACAGTTTATGCCTTGCAAACTATTTGGGATGTCAAAAACTTGATTCTCTTTCCGTACATGAATTTAAAAAGCCCCTTTTTGTGTCAAAGTAAGCGCATGCATCCAACAGTGAGAAGGGGTGGAGTGGAATCCTGGGCCTGGATACAGAGGTTTTAATTAGAATCTGGAGCCTGTCGAACCTTCAGAGGGATGGCTTTGAATCCTGCTATTGCCAAGACATCTGATAGCAACATTTGGAAAAAACATCATATTAGTGTGTGTGTGTGTGTGTGTGTGGGTAGGAGAGAAACCAATATGTGTGCGTGAAAGATTTATGAAGAACCAAATTATTTACTATGAGTTTTTGTCTTCTTTCAGTTATGAGTTCAAAGTAACACCAAAGAATGAACTGGGAACGGGACCATCCAGTGACCCTGTGTCTTTTAGCACAGAATCAGGTAGGTTTGGACAGCGAAACAATGCAATACATTAGACTCTTCTTTGGGTTCTATTGTAATATATAATTGATTTCAACTTTTGTTTGTTTTTTCTAGCGGACCCACGTGTCAGTGAATATGTAGCAGGTATTTTCAATTGATCTCAGTTTAATGTCAGGGAAAATGCTGATGGGTTATTTTTTATTATTTGTGGTTGTATCTCCTTTAAAAATGTATCTCTTAAATTTTCTAAAGGCAAAGATGCTATTTGGACTCAATTTCCATTTAAAGCTGATGCACACTCAGAATGCAATGGAAAACAATACGTCAAGAGAACTTGGTACAGGAAGTTTGTGGGAATCCAACTCTGCAACTCTTTGAGATACAAGATCTATCTAAGTGACTCGCTAAACGGTGAGTAGTCGATATGCATTAAGTAAAATATGTCTGTATTACAGTGTTTCCAATTGTTAATGCATTCTATCATTTCTGTAGGGAAATTTTACAACATTGGTGACCAGACTGGATTTGGTGAGGACCATTGTCAGTTTGTGGACTCCTTTCTGGATGGACGAACAGGAACACAATTGTTTGCTGATGAGCTACCAAACCGCCAAGGTAACATTCACAATATCTTTGAGCTGGTATCTGTCATTATTAACACACGAAAACCACATTGTTGTATGCTTTACAAGGTTTCTTTCGAGCTTTGCGTCAGGAGCCAGTTCATTTTGGAGAGATTGGAGGAAAGTCTCACATCACTTACGTGGGCTGGTACGAGTGCGGTACGCCCATACCTGGAAAGTGGTGAAGTGTGCAAACCTTCAGGGGACAATGTGCTGCAGCCTCCTGCTGTTTGCAGGCGGTGAGCCTCAACACAAACAGGGCATCGAGGCTTCCCCCAATAACGGCCTCTGAACTCAGTTGTGTGTAATTGTAATCTATTTATCAAACACGTCCCAATGGACAGTAGTTTGTGTGATGAGAAAAGCTTGATTTTCAGACTAAACTTTGGGAAGCTGGCTCCCAAAATGTAATAACTTGTATATTATTATTTATCAAAGGATTGTTAGAGACTATTCTGCAGTACAAGCAAGCAATTGAGGGGTTTCTTTACAAAGGTTTTGTAAAAAATATCTTGGAGTTTATGTGGCGTTCGGACAATGTTGTAAATTTTTTTTTGGTTCACATTTTATAAAGATTCAGTTTTGTAACCAAATACAAAGTAAACTATAATGTTGCATTTATGTATGCAACAAATTCATAATTCCAATGGTCCTGGTTTGAATTCAACACAATTCCTGGATTTCACCATTACTTTGTATATTGAGAAAAGATACTCTGGTGGAAAACATATTTGGTATAGAAAAATAAAAACCTGTAAAATATTGTATTTACACTGCAAAATGTTTATAGTTTTGCATTTTTTTTGTAATAAAATGATACTGGACACTGATATCTTTGAATTGTGTGCATCACTGCGACGTTGTAAATTGGCCGCAATTATATTCCTATCCGTCTATATTTACATACAATTCTTCACTTAGGAGGGCAGACCAGCGTGAAAAACCAACCATACACTCCCATGGCACTATTCCCAGCTAACCACGGCCCAGCAGAAGGAAAAACAAAATACCGGCATTACCACACTTTTTCCAAATCCGGCTTGGGAAGAAAGGGCAGATAGAAGCCAAACCTAACACGCAGGCATGAGCTCAGAAACCATGAGCAGGACGAGTATTGGGAGACAGAGAAATGCAGTAGAA
Organism: Knipowitschia caucasica; assembly: GCA_964034765.1. Lineage (NCBI taxonomy): Eukaryota > Metazoa > Chordata > Actinopteri > Gobiiformes > Gobiidae > Knipowitschia > Knipowitschia caucasica. The sequence goes on along the minus strand of OZ035837.1, from coordinate 25,966,102 downwards.
GCTGTTTTCGGAACAAAGAAATGTACTCAACTTAAGGGTTTCAATCATTTATTATGTTCCAGAAAAAGTTACACATCTTACATATAGTTTATACAAACAACTAATCTCACTTGAAGGTGTAATTTGTGTTGATATTAGTAAAAAACAAGAGAAAGCAGTTGCAAGCCTAAAAAGGTGTGATTTTAACTTAGTCATTCAGACCACTTTGCTCTTTCTAGTGTTCCCAACATGGGCAGATTCATTAATACCGACATGGTGATAATAAAATCATAAAAGACATTAGAACAAACAAAACATAAAAGGCTGAAACATTTGAATAAGGTTGAATCTTGATTTTACCATTTTATTATGTAAATTGCAGTTGATAATCAACCCACCAAATTGTTGCTGGGGCTCCGAGGTGTGTGCTTACCGACCAATTACATTATGGACAGGTACAAGAGGATTGTTAAACTTTGCACTAAAATCAAAACAAAAAAACAAAAGTACATGAGGGAAGAAACGGAGTGGCATCTTAAGACAACACACAAACACCAACCACCACTGGGAAATTTAGCTTGTTATGTTTGGGTATTTATTAAATTAGGGGACAGAGCAGTCAACCAGGGATCTTTACCTGCTCCAGCAGGAGCCACATATAAAGAGAACAAAATTGGTTTGATGGTTTTATCGGTATCCCGGACCAGGCTGAGTGTAGCCTTGGCCGTAAGGGGGGCGGTTGCGAGCATAGGGGTTAGCAGCTCCTGGTGGAGGGGTGACTGTGCTGCCTGGAGGAGGGGTGTATGCTGGCCGTGGCTGGTACCCCGGGCCGGGCTGGGAGCTGGGGGGCAGGCTATAGTTGGCAGGTTGTGCGGCTTGAGAGGTATAGCTTTGGGAAGGAAAGGATCCTGGTGGATACTGCTGTGGTCCCTGAGCCGAATGAGGCTGCTGCCCGCCCTGAAAGCCTGGGGTAGGGGCTGGACCGGGAACAGGCGCCTGGGACGAGGGAGGGGCGTAGTTTTGAAACTGCTGCTGTGGAGGCTGTGGTGGGCCAGGCTGAGGGGCTCCAGGCTGAGAGCTGTATCCCGCTGTAAGGAAAAGACTACAGTTATCGAGAGAACAAATGTTGTTGCATTCAAGTATTCATAATCTAGAATAGAAGTGATGGTCAGTAAATGTGTAATAATTTAGCAAATAAAATGTATTAAGCATTTTACACAATTATTAAAGCATGCTCTTACCAGGATATTGCATACCATACTGTTGAGGTGGGGCACCTGGTTGTGGAGGGGGGTACCCCCCTGGAGCCTGGTACTGCTGGTAAGCTTGTCCTAAAAATATAAAAGTAAAATACTTTTAAATACAGCATTAAATAAATGCATCAAAACAAATTATAAAAAACTGCATATGTTTGAATTCCATCATTTTGAAATATGGAAAGAGTTTCAAATCAAGCCAACGTTTCCACTGAATTCACTAAAGGGCAAAACACGAGACCTGGCAGAGCAGCCACCAATGTTAACAACTCCCAGGTTTTGCCTGACAAATAAACACAGTTGACAACAAATAACAAGCAATGGTCATGGGTATAAGAGAACACTCTCGGTCTACTGATTCTATTGGGCATTTTCCATCGAGAGGCATCAACATAAGAGAATGAACAACATGTGCTCTGAAAACCCTCCCATGGCAGGGTTAGTTAGAGAAGGACAATGCTGGTATTGGGTACAGACATCAGTAATAATAACAAATCAACATCAATAATAATAATAATTTTTAAAAATTATTATAATGGTTTCATTTTACCATAATAAAAAAAATGCAGCTCAAGGACTTCTCACCATCATCATCATCATCATCATGACTCAGGGGAATCCAGTGCCAAGTTTGGGTGTTTTTAATCTATATAGACCTTGTATCCAAAATAATGCTTCATATTAAAACAAAATACATTTTTGTTTTCCCATAATGTTTGCTTTGACTCTAGATAATATTTAGATCTCATGCATTAGAGTCAGTTATGCTCTATCTATTGGCTGACAAACAAAGACTAAAATCTAGTTGTACCTGTGCAGGCACATTGGTGTAGAAAGGGGCCAAGTCAACTTCAAATCCAACTGCTGTCTGCTACTTTAATTTAATTTAATTTAATTTGGATTTAATTATTCCTCTAGATATGGAACTGTATTTTCACCCACCGTCCATGCCAGCTGGGGGCGCTTGAAACTCCGGGATAAGGGGGCTGTGGTTGGGGGGGGGGGCACTGAAGGCTGTTGAGCTGCAGATGAAGAGGCGATGCTGTCAGGTGTCGCTGACCGATCTTCTGGAGCAACTGATGGATGAGCTACAAAATCATTTCAAATGTTCTATAACAAAAGGACAGCAACGTTTGGCATAATGTTGTGGATGGTTCCATCTTACCTGGAGCCTGATCTTCATTTAGGCCAAAAGCTGAGATAACATTCTTGTTGACTTCATCTTGGTTTTTCAGCGGGTCGAAGGCAGACATGCTCGCTGCACTCACTGGAGGGCCGTGTTTCCCTGACGGATCAGCTGCTACCACTTTACCTTCACGACCATCTACCGTTTCTACAGAAAGAATCACATTAGAATTAATGTCAGTATTCCAACTAACCACTGCCTGAAAAATCAACAACTTTCAAGGCTGATGGAATAAGAGGTACATTTCTCTCACCACTGTCTGGGGCAGCTGGAGCCAGACCCAGTTCTGCTGGAGGTTCCAGGCTGTCCAAAAGTGTGTTGACTTTATTTCTAAGTTCAATAAGTTCCCGGCGTAAATACTTAACTTGACTTGACTCCAGTGGCCGGGGTTGACCATTTACTAGAAGAATAAAAACAAGCATTACAATTTATAAAACAAATTCTATTCTATTATACAGAAAAAGTATAACACTGCGATCTAATTTTTGCTCTATCAAAAATCATAAGTAGTGAATACTGTTGTCTAAAGAATACTTTTCTTTCTGATTTCTGATACAAAGTGGCCCGAGATGCAGCCAGTGCAAGGAAATGCTGCCCTCAAGTGGACAAGGGAGGGAAATTTACCATAATAATATTGATCTAAATATTTTACATTATGACTTACCAAACAATGTCAGTTTCAATATCCTACTACATTGGATAGCAAAAGTGAGGTCTGAACTGTCAAAGATAGTAATGAGGTCATCATCTATAGAAAAAAAACAATACAATTTTAGAATCTACACTCTTAATAACATCTCTCAATTTCCATGTTGAGACTAGAGACTTGCCTTCATCTTTGTATTTTATGGTGACCTCATCATTACTCTGCAGCTTGCCACGAAAGACACGTTGCATCATCAGCACCAGCTCATCGTAGGTGATGTCCTCATTGTGGATGGGGATCCTCCTGATGTCATCGCCTAACTGGGCCTTGATGATCAGCTTCCCGCTCAAGTCCAGCTGGCCGTTCATGGTGTCTGTCCTCTTCAACCACCTAGTAAATATTAGAAGTAGATTGTCAATAGGCAAAGTCCAATCTATCCATGTACAGTAGATGCTATGAACTTTGGCCAAAGATAGCACATGGGCCTTCCCTAGTAAAAAAAAATACAACAAATTCTGAACATACTTCACATACGTTTTTCTAAAATTCTTGGTAATATTAATAAATAAGCAAAGGGGTCGACTCGAGTAGAGGCTGGCAAAATCCCGTTTCCACGTCATGGCCGGGAAATAATTAGCAGGATGCTAGGGATTTGTGCTAACAATAGCATAGTTATTGTGAAGAAAACCGAATTCAAGTAATTCAAATGAAATTGGGATCAATGCTTGTGACATCATTACATGATGTACTTGGGATTACTATTGGATAAAGAACACGCCTAAAAGCTTGCAGTCATGTTTCAATGGCGTATGAATGAAAAGTATCTCCTTACTCTAGGCTGTAGTCTGTATGATGATGATATTACTTCCCTAGACCTTACGTACAGTACATATGTTCACAGCAATTGCACTAGACAGCCAACGCTGACTTTGACGAGTCAACGTGGCAGAGGAGATCAGAAGTCATAGTGTCAGATTGTTAATAGCAACATAACAAACGTGAAAAATGCTAAGTTAGCATCACTTCCCTAACCCTATGGCGTATGCAATCATTTATGACGCAAATACATGGATATCACCATTAAAGTATGGTAATTTTGATCAGATACAGAAACCAATCGAATATTGACATGTGCTCATAAGACATGTAACGGTAAAAGTTAGATCACTTTAGCAGTATGCGAACACATTAGCCACCCAGTGCTAACCCACTTAGGTTAGCTCGATTTGGTCAACGATAGCGTGACATCCGAGAATAGGTGTTCGTGTTGAATGTAAATGACGTAAAAGTCTATTCGCAAACATGCACCTGAGTCAGACTTGACCACGCTGTACTTCACAGGTTTCTCCAAACCGTGAAAATCAGATGTTTTCCAGAGGCTCCAGCGCCAGCATCAGGAAGTGTGCACTGACAGCGTCAACACGTACGTGGCATTACGACTGCGCATGCGCGACCGTCATTTACAAAGCACAGGATACTCAAAATTCAACTTTTTGTGAAACCCTCTTTTTCTGCGATCCTAGCAGAACGTATTTTGGGGCATTCTGCACACCTAGAGACTGAATGTTTTGCTAATTCGTCTTTATCAAACAACTAAAATTCTGTCGGATTATTTGGGGAGCAGTTTTCAGTTCCCATCAACTCTGCCACTCTTCCCTGTGCCTACTGAAGAAAAGCCTACAAACTCCCCCCACATACACATCACCAATAATTTGTTACATTTAATTTATTGATGTTGTAATAAATACAACAAAATATGCAAATGTTGGACAAAAGGTTAAGAAGAACATGATACAATTACAAAAAGGAAAAAAATATTGAGTAACAAAACTCACAGATGAGGTGGGCTATCAAAAGTCGATGACAGTATATTGCAGGGTTCTTTGTATCGCTCTTATCAACATCATCATCATCAACTCAACTCTGTCTCTTTCTTAGACCCCTGGTATATTGAAAGAGTTGTGAAAGTATGCAAAACATTTGTTTAAAAAAAAAAAACAAGCAGGTAAAACCCTTTAATTGTAATTTTTTGCAGTTTGTTTCACATTTAATGTGAATCTTGAACCCCAATCAACACAATTTAGCATAGCAAAATTATAATGGGACAACCTCACTATCATAATAAATATACCAAACCAAGATATTCATTTTGTCTATTTGTATTTAAATGTCGCCCACCCCTATTCACAGATTTGTCTCTATAAGGTTATTGCTTCTTCTTCTCTTGAGTAGCACTAAACCATGAGTCCAACAGCTTTTTCATGTAATAAAGCTGCCATGCATGAACTTGAACAGCAACAACCATTATTATGTACATAACAGTCACTGCAGAGACCCCAAAAATGAACCTGTAAGCCTTTCCATGGCGGTAAAGCTGCTTTGCAACAGGAAACATCTCCATTCCACCATATATAAGGGGTGCCACAGAAAATAGTCCTCCACTTATCAGGGAAAGGACAAGATAGCTGATGTTGTTTTTTGGAAGTGATAGGCTGCTACAGAGCAACGGAAGAAGACTGAGTAAGTATGGATACTCCCATTGGTATGGCTTGCATATAGTGTCATGTGATACCAGATTGAAGTAACTAACAATCACTTGTGCTGCCACCAGGAGCCATATTAAAAAGTGGATACAGTTCAATTTCCGGATTTCCGATTTTTGGGAAGTACTGAAAAAAAAGAAAAAAAAAATAATTAAGCATAATGGAATCACATGTATCTATAAATATACACTGAACAAAAATATAAACGCAGAGCTTTAGTTTTTGTTCCCAGTTTACATGGTTCAATGGTACATAGTTCGAAGTGCTGTGTGTCCAGCCAGATGTGTGGCAATTAAAACAAATTCATATTAATTTATGTTTTTACTAAAGAGGTTTGTGTTCAAATTGCTCTTTCCTATTTTTAATCAGCTCTCTGTGTGGTGCGCACATGGATCTATGGGGTGCGCGTCCCTGAGCAATTCACATCCTTTGGGACGTGCAGAGAAGTGACATTTGGACGTAGGCGCAAACACAACACAAGGTCCATCTATGAGGTGGGCTGGATTGTCCAAGCAATGAAAAAGTCATTTGTAATCTTTATGCATTTATTTATTAAGTTATGAAAGTATGGAAGCAAAATGTAAACCGACCATAAACTAAAACGTTTATATTTTGGTTCAGTGTAGTTAAAAATATCTTGAATATACCTCATGTGATATTGATGAACAACTCTTTCCTTTGGCTTTTGGTCATTTCCAATAAATCCAGTTAATTTTGCACCTCCGCGCGAAGTCATGATGGAAACACCCCTAAAAACAAAATCTTAGTAATATACAGGGAAAGCACCATCCTTTATGAGCCTCAACATTTAGACTAACGATACATAAACACAAAATATCTGGGGAAAGACCACATTCTTACATTGCATTATGGGTGGATAAACAAGACCTGCTAAATGATAAGCCATGTGAACTAGGTCAGAATCGAATGCTGCAGGGCTTTGTAAATATGCACGTTTATGTCGCTTCGTTATTGTCGGTATCATAAGAAGAAATATTCACCTGTCTTTGATACAGCACCAGATTACAGCTCTACAATCCGACTCAGACAAAGGACCCAGCTGCGGGATGGAGAAAGGAGGATGTGGGAGGATAGGAGAGACTTCCAACACTCCGCTATGAATGCGCATGCGTAGGACATCTCCGGAAACCTCCCCGTGGGCACGTGACTCGTCTGGCTCTTTCCGAGGTGTTTCCATGGATGTATTATGGGTGTTTCACGTACAGGTAACCTTGGCATCAACATCTAAAAACTTATAACTATTCATTACGAAATTACTTGCTTGCTCAGCTGTGTGGACCTAGAGTCTGAAAAAAATTATGATGATGATTATTTGACGTTACCTACACAACTTTAAAACTAATGGAGTGGAAATGCAATGAAGTGGTACCTAGACTAATACTTAACTAACTAGTTGATATTGTAGTTGATTAGATAAATAAATACTGTGAGTTGCATTCATTTTAATTGATTTAATCTACTAGACAACTTTTGGCAAACTGTTTTCAAACAAAAACTAAGAAATATTGTCTACATGTAATGTTGACCTCTCTTATAGCTGTCATGTCATTTCCCCATTTTTAAGATTGGCATAGAAATACTACATCAATCTGAGGGCCCATAGATAACACCAAAGCATAAAATATATAGTTTTATTAAAAACAAACACAATATTAACAAATCACAAATAATTATGGCAACACAATATGTTTGGTTACTGTTGGTTACAATATTAGCGTCTTGAATAATAGAAAAAATACTATGACTTTGAATTTTTATTTTATTGTTTGCAGATTAACTGTAAATAAATATAAATCACACAGTAAATCTTTCATTCACTGCTCATATGTTGTTTATTATTGTCAAAGTGGATTTAATCTGAGACTAACACATTGTGTTTACTGTGTTAACTCATGACATGAGATTATTGCATTAAAAAATACTATTTACGAATAATTTACAAGTCTCCACCACAACTCAGAATATGCAGTCCTTTGGAATTAAAACGAGTTTTTTTAAAACCAAATTCTTTAAAATATTTTTTAATCAGTAACCATCCTACATTCTTTTTCATCTTTCTCTTACCTTTGCTAAACAACAAGCCTGCCCCCTTCACAAACATACTCATAACTTGATTTCACATTCTCCTCTCCATTTGGGTAGCTGCCACTTTTTTTTTTAGATAATATGGGGGTGCCAGCTAAATAATTGTTTATTTTCACATGGCCATATTTCACTTTACTGAATTATAAATTATTTTAGGCCAACATATCTAGATATTTTATTACCCTTTATCTAAAATGTGTCAATTGATCTTAGCAATCTGATGATGCATCAAATTACTGTCCTCAATCAAAACATTTGTTTACAATGTGTACAAACATAAAGCATATTTTACATAGGATATAACAAATACCCAGAAAATGACGAGTGCACATATTGCCCTGCATAAAGTCCTGAAGCCTGATCTGAAGGCAGCTGAATATAGACAGTGTCCCCTGGTTGGAGAGGTAGTACTGCACTCCCAGATGCTTGATCCAGAAAACCCTTTTTATATTCATCATATGTATACATTACTGGGTCATTGTTCCTCATCAGAGACACCCACACGTTGGCTCCTTTGCACTGAACGTGGTAGGCAAAGTAATATATACCTGGTAACTCACAGGTGAAAACTCCTGTTTCAGCATTATAATTTTGTCGCCCATTATACAGGAGCCTGTCAAAGACAATTGGACTGCCCACAGGTGGAAAAGGTGTCGTAAGTATTGCGGTAAATGCTGGCATTTCCAATCCATTTGCTCCCATTACCTCTGCTCCATCTGTACCATATTTACCCTTCTTCCCATATCCCCCAGCCTTTACTCCATCAAGCCCAGGTCCCATCTCAGAAAGTACTCCAGACATATCCGGTGCTAATCCAGACTCTCCACGAGGACCTGGAGGCCCCGGTGGTCCAGGCAGACCTGGTTGTCCTTGTGGTCCAGTTGGACCTTCTTTTCCGGTGGGTCCAATCGGACCAGGGACACCAGGACTTCCTTCTGCTACAGGCCCAGGTGGCCCAGGTGGGCCACTCTCTCCTTTTGGACCAGAAACACCAGGAGATCCAGCTGGTCCTGTTACACCATCTAATCCAGGAATTCCTTTTGGACCTTGAGGTCCAATCTCACCAGGCAAGCCATCTAGCCCATTAGTTCCAGGAAGCCCTTGAGGACCAGGCTGACCAGGAAGTCCTTTGTGTCCACTTTCTCCTTTCACACCTACTGCTCCTGGTGGGCCTCTTGGTCCTGGTTCTCCACGATCCCCAGGAAGTCCATCTCTACCAGCCAGGCCCGGAGGTCCCACATCTCCTTTGGTTCCATCCAGACCTTTAGGTCCTCCTTCTCCACAGTCACCTTTAGGCCCAGGTGCACCTAAACCTCCAGCTGGCCCCATAGAGCCTGGAAGACCTGGGGAGCCTTTTGGTCCTGGAAGCCCTGTTGTACCGGAGGGACCTGTTAGGCCTGTATCTCCTCTTGGTCCAGCTGGTCCTGGTGGACCATTCATACCTTTATCACCTTTTGGTCCTGAGAGTCCAGGTTTACCAAAACCAGGCAGTCCAGGTTTTCCTGGTAGGCCTGGTGGTCCTGGATGACCTTTAGGACCTGGAATTCCTGCTGTTCCAGGAAGGCCGTTTGGGCCTGTCTTTCCTAAACCTGGTGCACCCTGTGGGCCTGGAGCTCCGGCCTCCCCTGGTGGTCCAGCTGGTCCTTGCAGTCCAGGATGTCCTTTATCTCCTGGAGGACCTTTTGGTCCTGGTGCTCCATGAAGCCCAGGTTTTCCAAAGCCAGGAAGTCCTCTTGGTCCAGCCGGCCCCGCTGGCCCTGGAAGGCCTTTATGGCCAGGTTGTCCTGGCATACCTAATCCTTTGTCTCCTTTGGGCCCAGGTAAACCTGGTAAGCCTGGAAGTCCTTTGTGGCCTGCTTCACCTTTGGGGCCTGGCTGGCCAGGTAGTCCTGGTACACCAGTCTTACCAATTCCTGGCAACCCAGGTGGTCCTGGTGGACCTTGGGGTCCCTGCAATCCAGATGGTCCCATCTCCCCTACAGGGCCAATTTCACCCTGAATTCCAGGCTCCCCATCTGCTCCTGGTCTTCCTGGCAACCCCTGTGACCCTGGTTTTCCGAGTCCAGGTAATCCAGGTGGACCAGGTTTTCCTGGTCTTCCCTCAGGTCCTGTTAGTCCATTGCCAGACGGTCCAGGGGGACCAGGAGGCCCCATTGGTCCTGGAGGCCCCATTGGACCTGGTTCACCTTGAGGAACGCCTTCAGCACCACTGGGAATGGTCTGGCCTGTTGGGAATTAAATATAAACTCTGTAATATCTATATAATTTTGTGATATTAATCTCCAAACATGAGAGAAAAGCTCTGTACCTTTGTCCTGTCCACCATTAATGGCACCACCATTTCGAAGACCTTTGCCCTTCACTGGCATCTGTGGCATCTCTTTTCGATAGTGCGGGTACTGCATATAGGGCATCTCTTTGCCCATGTATGGTTGCTGAGGGAAGCTCTCTTTGCCGAGGCCCATATGTTGGTACTGTTGTGCAGGCTGATATTGTTGAGGATGTTGCTTGTAGAATGCTCCATTAACACAGGTAAGGATTGCGATCTGCATGGACAGGAGGAGGGGGGCAGGGAGGGGAGTCATGATGAAGGCCTGAAATTAAAGCAAACAACAAGATAATGACTGATTAAAAAAATGGTTCTATTTAGATTTGTTGATGAAGAGAAATGCTGCCACCTCCTGCATTTTGTAAGCATTTCATTTTCCACCCCTTTCCAGGTACATTTTTTATGTTATGCTACATAATATAAAAGCATTTCAAAATCACCTTCTAAAATCTGACTTATTTTATGACGTTTTTGCCAATATATGGTATATTGTGGTTCAAAGAAGAAATAAAAAGATGCTTTGATGATTTTTTAATGGCCGGAACATCTAAAGCTGTCATTCTTTCTTGTATTTGAAAGTGTTCCTATTGCATTTGCACTTTTTGGTGTGCCATAAAATATATCTGTAAAATAACATGGTCTCAGAAAAAATCCATCAAAAACTTTTTGCATATTCTTAAGGAAACACTTAAAATTTGTTCATGTGTCTAAAAGCTCATGTGGACTGGAAAACCAAATAATTTAATTTAGGATTATATGCTGGTTATCCAACTAACCACTTTTATTATCCAGTTTGTCCATTGACTCATTGAGTTTGATGTATCCAAAGTGTTACCAAAGTTGTGCACAAATTCTATAAACTTCTTTCTGTACCCCTTTCCAAAGCCACCCAGCGGATGCTCCGTCACTGGCTCTTTGTGAGCATTGCTCCATTTCTCATCAGACTGGTGATTTTAACATGGTTGTGCCACTAACTCCCCTGATCAGAGTTTGTCTTTGAAAGGAGCCCAGTATAGAATCTGTGGTAACAAATGTCAGACATGATGAAGAGGCCGAAGAAATACTTCACTCAAAAAGATAATATTGTAAAACTTTTAAAATATTGTGTAAACAGTTGTAGTCAAGGCAAACTAATCATACAATTGTGTTGATATACAGTATGGCTTCTGCCAAGTATAGCTCTCACAGATCAAAGATCAAGAACATCTGTAATAACAGAATATTAAGTCATCATGGCAATTGGAAAGTGAGGAAAACACTTTCTGCCTTACTTCTTCACACAGTTGATGTCACTTTCATGAAAACATTATTGCATATTCATTTCTGAGTGGACCATTCATAAAATAGGTCCACTTACACACTTTGACCCAAACATTAACCGGTAAATTCCACTTTATTACCTGTTATTAGAGAAAACAGTTAGAGAAGGGTTTGCTTCACAACGTGTTGCTAGTCTCACCCACTGCTCTGTACCCAAAGATATTGTTTTAGCAGAGAGAACAGAGACAAGATTTATGTCCTGAGTGACAGGCCCATTCAGGGACGACCTCCAGGGATTCATGCAGCTTCATTCATTACCACAAATTGTAAGGGGCATGTTCGACCGGCTGTTGACTCTTGTCTTGCCAAGGTCACGTGTATGCTCACAAACACAATGTCGTGTGAAATGTCAGTACCACTCCAGACAGTTCAGGGAATAAAGCGTCGTTTTCTGGATAACTTTCATATTATTTTCATATTTTTGCACCTTGTCCCATAGCAAATTTCCTACTTTGTGACTTCCTGTTTTCTTTATAATATCATTATTCATTTTAATGCCCTTTTTTCTTATTGTATTGCTTTTATATATTTATTCTTGCATATTTCACATCTCTCTTTGGTATATTGTGACTTGGCATAGCTTTTCAAGGACCGCTAGCATGCTTTTTTCTAGGCTTATGTATAGATATGATTTATGATTACTTAAGAAGAAAAAATGTATTGTCAAAACATACAAATGGGTTCAACCGTATTCAACCGTAAAATATTTGTCGAGATTCCATGTGATAGTTTCCAGTAACGGTGTTGTTATTGGATGATTGCATTTGGAAGTGCAGATTGGATTGGATTGAATAATACTGAATATACCCAGAAGCGAGTTTATGGGTCTGCTGTTACACTTATTACACGTATACACACGTTCAATATACTACACAACACAAGCCTCCTGCATATTTTTCATTTATAGTATGATTGTGAAAACAATTTGTCATGACTGCAGCAGGAGAACTCAAACAAAAAGAGGGATTTAGTGGGAATAATAAATATTAGCTGTTGCGCTGGCTCCTCTGCCCAGACACATTTGTCTGTCTGTGAGCGAACAGAGAGCTGACTGTTGTGGTCCGTCTTCAGCCTCAGAGTGTGTCTGCCCTTCTGCCCCGTCCAGCACCTCAAGCATCCAGAGTCACTGACCTACGCCACTACATGACCTTGTAAAGTCCAGAAGACTGTGAGGTGCTGCATTACCATGCTAACAGAACTCTAACTATAACGTGGTAGAAGATGGATAGCAAAACAGTTCAAGAAAAATAAAAAGTAACTCAAAGTAGGTAGAATATATTGGAACAATCAACTGGGGTATTTTATACAAAAATGCCTCTTCTCTTTATGTGTATTACTAAAACAAACTATTAGTTATATATGTCCGACCTGCTTTAACTCTACACTCTAAAACCCCGTTCACCAGTTCTTTGGTTGGTTTAACTAGCACCAGGTAATTCTGACCAAAATATTGGTCAACATTACTAATGCAGTTGGCTGACCACCACTAACCACCACATTGTGAGGGAAGTGTCTCTAATTTGGTATAGTGCCAACCTCATATAAACTCATTCTCAATCTAACCAATATATTGGTCAATCTGAACTATATCAGTTTAACCAGCTAAACTGGTAGAGCATGTGCAATACATTACATAAAAGGTTTGCTATTATCCATCCATCCATCCATCCATCCATTTTCTTCCCCTTAATCAATTTCTGGGTCGGGGGGGTGGCAGTCAGAGCTGCACCCAGTACACTTAGCACCAGCCCCTCACTATGTTTGCTATTATGATCAAATTAAAATGAATACCAACTATTTTACTATTTAGTTAGGTCTATTTTTCGTTTATTTATCTTTATACATTTATTTAAAAAAATGACATGCATATAGAATGCCATAGTCTAAACAACCAAAACTAAATTCACTATACCTTTCATTAATCATCCACTGTGTTGCTTTTCTGAAGACCAATGAAATAAATGGCCATTTATTGTAGATAAAAGCAATACTACTGGAAGCAACGTCAGGCCGCGTTACAGTTCTGTGCGGAGGTGTACTCCTCATAGATCTCCACAGAACTGTTTATTTGCATTGCAAATAAACAGTACATTTTCACAAACAAATGGTATTGATTAAATGGTTGATAAATGAATATGAAGCGACATTGTGGAACATTTCATGCAGTGCTATGACATCGGATGGATTATGCACTTCAATCCAAAAAATGTTCTTTCAATCCCAATTTGGGAATATACATAATTACATGATTCCACTTTATATACAGTTTATATGGTGCTGTGGTTACGCTTTCTAAAGACATTTGCAGGCCATAGTTTAGATTTTACCACCAAGCACACCTCATAAAATTAACACCTCCCCAAGTCACGCTGCAAACATTCTGGCTCAAACAAAGCCAATATAAAAAGCTAAGGATACACATGGAGGAGCGCCACAGCTGTGGAGCTAAATGACCACGCTGTTTACTTCTTCCTGCTCCCGAACCTTCAATCTTTTGTCCCATACATTCCTATACAAGCACTGAATAGAGCCAACTACAGCCACAAACAAGCAGGCATATGAAGGTCAATGAAGGGCCAATAAATTGTTGCAATATATTATGTAAAACAAGGTTCAGTTTACAGTTGAGGATAGTTCGGAAAAAGTTTGCATTTGAATCAATAGCAACGGTGGAAAAGCTTTATTAGAAGTAATAGCAGTAAGCAGAAGCAAAATAATGTTAGCGGTCAGCAATAGCCATGGCCTATTATTAAGTATTTTTTAAACTAGTAAGTAAATAAATGTGAATATGTATTTTCCATATTGCTTGTAACCAAACGACTTCTGTACATCTTGGTAAACAAAAGGATACTCGACTACAATTTACAACAACAAAAGACCAACATTGCAAATACATGTTATGTCTGGTAAAGTAAATGCATAAATAGTAAAATCATAGTTAATCAATAAAAAATAAAATGGGCAGAATATCAAATGGCAGGGAGCAGAGGCGTGCGTGACTGTAACGACTTCTTGTTTCATTCAGGTCCAAACAAACCCACTGTTGAGCAGAAACGTATTCCGTGACGTTATAGTCCAGACATCAAGCGGATGTGTGGAGAGAAAATTCATAACATTATCAAATCAGCTGGAGCCAGGCCCTCTCAAGACCTGAAGTTAACGTTTGTCTGGAGTTTCTTCTCACCAAACTGCTGCTCTTTCCTCTGTCCCTATATTTGTAGCAGTTTACCTCCAGCTATTAAGATGCACAACACCAGTGAATGCATATTTGCCTTCAGTCCAACTAAACTCAGACACAGGTAGAAAACGCTTGAGATGCACGGTACATGCACTGGCCTGTAGCATACTGTATAAGAAATGATCGCTGCAGAGGGATGCCAATTTCACAGCTAAAGGCAATTTATTTAATATCTTATTTGATCCCACACCTGGCAATGACTTCTACACGTTCTTAATAAGTCAAAGTACTAACATTACCTTCACAATCAGCATGATATATATATATATATATATTTGTTATCAATTACACAGGCTTTATTGAATCCATAATTGTAATCTAGCTTTCTGATTCTATCTAATCTAGCATTTCAAATTTGTTCAGTGAAAATTATTATAAATTAGCATTGATTTTCACAAGTGATCGTAATGAAAAAAGTCCTTACCGTTGAGAGTGGCCGTATATGATGTAAAATGACTGCAGCCTCACCCCCAGACAAAGACAACACACAGAGTGAACTTTTGGATGCACACCTTGTAGTTAAAGCTTATATCTGCTGCTGGGTGGAGCCTCTTGGGGTGGGTGGGCAGCATAGAGTTAGGGGGTAATGGAGGAAAAGGAGCCACTCAGCTGAGAGCAAAACATAATTTTATAGTGGTAGAACTATGCTCATTTGCCCCGGCTGAAGTCCAGTGAGCTCAGGCTGGTGTTATGAATGTAATATCTTAAAAGTGCACTTCTTTTCTGGTTGGGAGTCTGGCAACTGCCTTTACTGTCATGTCACTGCTTTTACTTGCATTCTCTCCAGATTAGCTGTGTATTTAGCATTTGCTCCTTTTGAGATAGATCTGACTTGTAACTTATTCTGTAGGCATCATACTGCAGGGAGCTGGAAGAGGAATATTGAGAAGCACTGTCCGATGGCATTAAGACTGGGTCAAATTCAAAGGACAAATTCTAATGTGGTGTTAACGGCAACCGGCTAAATAAACCAATATAATAAAGAAGCCCTCAGCCTTTTCTTCCTCCAGTATTGAACGAGTGAATCCCCTCTAAACCTCTAATAAATAATTTTCAGTTCTCAAGAGTGCAGCTCTGTCAGCAGAATAACATGCTTTCAAGTTATGTTTTCTTCATATTTCACCCAAATTACAGTTTCAATATGGCTTGTATTCTAAGTGAACACAAATATTTTTGTTGTCTGGAATAAGGACGATTCACATCTAAAAGATTATAAAATGTATTCTCCTAATTCAGGGGTGTCCAATTGCTTTAGTTATATGGCACCTTCAGTTGACCAGACTTTTGCTGACGACATGGATTATAAAAAAGTTTGTACTGGTTTTGGGCTGCTCTGGGCTTGAAAATGGGGCATGATATGTGCATAATGCTTCAGTGTGACACAACAAAAAAATGGACTGGATTCTAACGGTTCTGGGCTTTACAACAGGGTATAGCATGCCTATAATGGTGGAGCTGAAGTTGGATTGTTGACACTGAGAAAGTATCTCAGTGACTACTTTGTGTTAGCAAGGCCAAGGGCCTCTTAAGAATGACACAGTGGGCCGCATTTGGCCTGCGGGCCTTCGTTTGGACATGTCTGGTTTTATTTTCACTTTTTCTTTACTTTATTTTTAATGTACTCTGTTTCTATCTTGTTTTGTTGTGCATGAATTGTGCTATACAAATAAACTTGCCTTGCCTTATTGTTTCCTTTCTTCTTTTGTAAAGCACTTGGCCTGTGTATGAATCGTACTGTACAAATGAACTGTTTATTTATTTGTTTTTGTATTGGTCATTTATGAATGATGAAATGAACAATAATGGGAAAATGTTTTTCAATAATTGTTTTCCATATTTTTCAATTCAATTGTTAGTTAATATTTAGTTTCAACCCTTGTGTGGGGATGTTGAAGAGCGGCCTATAGACCTGGGATCATAGTCTCCATGAGTGTTGACTATAGCAATAAGCCACTGTTTTAAATCATGACTTCAAATCCATTACATTTCTGCACGGTAACTTTAATTGCCGCGTTTCCATTACATAGAAATAATACCTTTTTGCTTTCCTATGTCAAAGCTGTCACTGCGTTTGTATTTGCATTCAAGTCAGCGTGAAGCTTAATGACAATCTATTCACAACAGCACCCATTTACAGGAGTGCGCCGAAAATACACCATTAACATTTTCGTGCAGGGGTTTTATGGCTCTGTCCTGACGAACTCTTTCCAGGGCAGTTTGACACCTGTCTACAACAACTTACTCAGGAGTAACTTACGCACAGCGCGCTCCACTGCACTGAGTCTCCATTGTGACTTGTGTAATTGGACTGTTTTAATGTGTGCAGGGCAGTGGAAGGTAGCAGGCGCAGTCAGAGCACACGTAGACTGGGGTTTGGAGATGGCACGGTGGTGTCAGAGGGTGGATGTCCTGTTCCATCTGCAGCAGGTAAGTGTCAGCTTACTCAGCGTAGCGCCTCAGCATCTGTCACCGTTTGGGATGAGTGCTGATGCGAGGATGTTCTCAGAGGCCCTCCGTGTTTGTCTGACATGTTAAAGATCATGATTAAACTTGTAGACACATTTTAAAGTATAGCTCCGTGTTTACGGCACTGCAGTAATAACAAAAACAATATAGCTTGAAACAATGCTGGGAAAAAAACCTAGCTTTTTATTTTAAACACCAGAAAATGACCATCATTTTGAAATAAATGAATTAACAAAGTTAGTAGGAGGAGTGCTGCAGTCCATCTTAGTTATTTTTTCATTAATATGTTTCTTTAATATGAGGCAACATAAGAATATTTTCTTCTTTCTGCTCCTCTTCATTTGTGTGACAGGACTAAAATTATTTGAAATTGAATTGTAATATGTGATTCATTGTCATGTCCACAATTTAAGTTAATAGATAAATAAAATGAAATAAAATAATATAAAATACAAAACAGACCACACCATGCCGTCTTCAAACATTTTTTTTGCGTCCTTAATAACATAGTAATTATATTTAATTTTATTTCATTATTCATCACACCATTCAAAGTGGTGGTAAACTGTAGCCACAGCTGCTATAGTGCAGACTGACCAGTCTGTGCCATTAACCCTTAAAACCCAGTCCCTTTGAGTCACTATTTGATGCTTTGAGCTGATTGGCTCTAAGAGGGTGCTTCTCTCTTCTTCACTATTCTTTCTTAAAAAGCTGATCTAAAGATGAGACAGAGCCCAATAATACATGCTGGTTATAGAACTAAACTGATCGGGGAACTAGTCAGATGGATTTTATTACATAGTTAAATTATTGGGGGTTTTGAAGTCAGGTACCTCAGCTTTAAGTAGTTTAAAACCTCACACTCAAAACCAGACACATGAAAAATGGAATGACATTGGATGGATTAAAATGTCTTCTTATCCTTGAAGCAATTTCTTACTTTTGACAATTCATGCAGTCAATTATGTTTTTTTTATTTGTATTGTGCAGCTAATATTCATTGTATATTTTTAATGGAATGTTTTGAGGGTTGTATTGTGACATTGTGGAAAAGATATTCGTCAATATGGGATTTTCCTGGTTTAATAAAGGCCTAATAAAAATCTATTATTATCCATTTCCATAGCAATGGCACAGGATTTTAAATGCGTTATATAAAGCAGTAAACCCGGCAGGCCCTGTCCATTGTGTCACACACTTGGAGCTCTAGTGTGAAAGGTACACGGCGCCCTGGTTGTAATGAGCAGTGTGCGTTTGCTCTCGTGCTCCTGTCCTCTTCCTCCTCCATTAATGAGGCCTCAATGAGCTGCAGCAGCCTGCCTACACCTGCCGCTCAGAGGAGGACCCTCAGGGGGACATACAAAACCTGTTTGACCTCTGCCTTTAACAGCTATTATGACTTTTAATGGCTATGGTCAGAGATGTGTGTTAAAGCAGCCAACTGATTTATGTGGGGGGATAAATGAAAAGAAAGTTGTGATTGGGCTTTGTAATTGGCAGCATTTGGGAGTTTAAAGGGCATATGCAATGTTTTATCTGGATTTCTTTTATTGGTTTTTATCAACTGTGCACTTCACCCCAATAAAGTCATGTGGCGTCTTCAGTCTTCTAATTGTAGAATGTATATAATTGTCCTTTACTGTGCAAGTAATTCATACAAAACCACTGTTGATCAGTATTACACTATTTACACCTAATACCACATTCAAGAATTAAACATGTGGACAAACCTGAGCCAAGTCTGAGCCTAGATCTCATTACATAAACATGCTATCACCACATACTTGGCTCAGGGTCTCACAAACACAGACAAGCATATTTCTTTTTTAGTTGTATTATTAATATAACGTTGGTTAGTTGACTTTTAGTCTTGAGAATGTTTATGATGCATAAATGTATTACATGAGCTCGACACAGTGATGAAAGACTTGACATTGTAAAATCTCAAGCATATCAGCAATACACGTAGAACCATATATATATAAAATATGTAATATTTACAGTCCATGGCAATGCCACAGAAACTGTAGAATATTTACTCAATATTGAATTGACATTTTACAGTACAAGGATTGGGAATAATGGGCCATCACTTCAGGTACTGTCAGAATTCAACTCGTCAGATTTTCCAATTTAGAAAGTGTGAGATTTCATAACACTTTTAAGCAACTTTTGTTAAAGTTAAACTCATCATTCTATCAATGTGCAGAAGCCAGTACTTTTCCCTTGTTTTGTCTATCTGAAGGCCAAGCTACAAGCACACCGTGGAAGCTGCTGATTTATGGAGCTATTATTGTTTCAATAATATTTGTGTGTGCGTAAAAAGATTTGTGCGCGCGTAACCAGATTTGTGTGTGCGTACCCAGATTTGTGTGTGCGTAACCAGATTTGTGCGTGCGTAACCAGATTTGTGTGTGTGTAAAAGAAATATTTGTGCGTGTGTAAATAGATTTGTATGTACGTATCAAGATTTGTGTGTGCGTAAAAAGATTTGTGTGTGCGTAAAAAGATTTGTGTGTGCGTAGAAAGATTTGTGTGTGTGTAAAGAAAAAAAAAAGTACGTTTTACACACAAGTTTTTTTTTTACACACGAATCTTTTGACGCAGTCCTGCCTTCGCAGATTCGCAAGTGTAACTTGGACTGTGTGCGTGCGTAAACAGATTTGTGTGTGTGTAATTTGACATTTGTATCTGTAGCAGAACAATCTGTGTGTAAATAACCGCGTTGTACAAAGAGAAGAACGAAAAAAGCCTAAGTGCTACGCACAGGCTCTGTTTTACACACGAATCTCTTTTTGACACACCTCTGCCGCCAAGCGTGTGTCAAAAAGATTTGTAAGTGTAATGTGGTTGTTCTAGCAGTACACCAGCAGATGGTGCTGTTGTAGCTGGTTATTACCTACACGCAAGCAAACCAAAACCTACTGCCTTGACAAGACACACTACCGCAGCTGTTTATGATATTTTTTTCCTATTTTCAAAATCCTGTCATTCACACCACTGTATGATACATGGACGTATTGTAATAATTAATAGTTACTTAATGTAACTTAAGTTCTACGAATAGGTGCGTAGTCCCTTAGGACTTCGCTAGTGGGATATCACTCGTGACCCCCAGGTCACACGCCAGAGAGATCAAAATAATTTGCTCCAATCACCAGCCACCTTCCTCTATAAATGCCCCTGCACAAGGCCGCCCCCCCTCTTGAACTCTGCCAAGCCGGGCTGGCCTGATGGGCTCGTAGCTAAGGGACTACGCACCTATTCGTAGAACTTAAGTTACATTAAGTAACTATTAATTCTACGTCATGGTGCTACGTCCCTTAGGACTTCGCTAGTGGGACACAACGCGGAGGCCGTAGGAAAATGTACTCCCAACAGGCCAGCGAAGGGTGATTGGAGCTCCGCCCGAGCAAGACCCTCACAAAGTGAGAGGACTCAGGGCAGAAGAAACAATGCGTGTTACAGGGCCACTCCTACCAAGGATACCCCCACGTAACACAGATATAGGTCATCCGTAGTCACAGGACGCCTCTCCCAAGGGCTCCTGACGTGGACTACCAGACCGACCAAAACACACATATATGTACCGCACCTGTAGGATGCCTCTCCCAAGAGCTCCTGAACCAGGGCGGAAAGCAAACCGAAGGCCCCCTCAGAGGAGGGACCTAACGGTCTAACTCAGTCCGCTGCACTCAGCACGGAATGGGCCACCGACCGGTCCGACACATCCAAAAGATAAGACCGGACGAAAGAGGAGGACGAAGCCCAAGAAGCCGCACGGCATACGTCCTCGACCGACACCCCCCTGAGAAGGACCGTAGAGGCCGCCATCCCACGCGTGGAATGCGACCTGAAGCCCACCGGGAGGGCCAGACCCTGCGTCTGATACGCCCGCCGCACAGCCGTGGCAACCCAGTGCGACAGCCGCTGAGCCGACAGCGGGGCGCCCCTGTTCTTGGGGCCCAGACACACAACAGCTGGCCACCCAACCTGAATGACGACGTCATGGCCAGGTAATGCCTCAGCATTCTGACAGGACACAGAAGGTGCCGCCGCTCCTCCTCGGGGGAGGCATGCGGTGGCGGATAGAAAGCCCTAATCCTGATGACTCTCGACCTAAAGGCCGACGTGATGACCTTGGGGAGAAAAGCCGGATTGGGCCACAATACCGCCATGCCGTCGCCCTCTCCAAGGACAGGCAAGACGCATGGACAGAGAGCGCACACAAGTCGCCCGCCCTCTTAGCAGACGCCAACGCCAACAAGAGGGCCGTCTTAAAGCGACACACTCGGGACTCGCCTCCGCCGCCGGTTCAAAAGGCGGACCCGACAGCCCCCTAAGGACCACCCTGAGGTCCCAAACCGGGGCGTTCTCTGGAGCGGGGGCCTCCTCCTGCGTGCCCCCCGCAGAAAACGTTTAACCAACGGATGAGAGCGGGCTGTGAACCCCCCGAATCCGTTGTGACCCGAAGTAATGGCTGCCGCGAACACCGCCAAGGTGGCGACAGCCCTCCCCTTGTCAAAGAGCTCCCGTAGGAATCCCAGGACCCCCTCCAGCGGGCAACGCCTGGGATCCCAGGAACGAAAACCGCACCAGTCGCTAAAGAGCCTCCACCTCGTGGCGTAGGCCCTCACAGTGGACGGCGCCCTCGCCCCCTGAGTGGTCTCCACCACCGCAGGGGGAAGACCCAGGTCTACGAGGTTCCGCCTCTCAGCCTCCAACCCAGAGCCTGCGGCCGATTATCGGGCGTGAAAACAGGGCTCCTCCCCCCCTGGACTAGAGCCCCCGGCTCGTCCGGGAGGGCCCAGGGCTCCATCACCGCCATGCCCCTCAGGAAGGGGAACCACCGAGCATGCGGACTGTCCGGCGCCACCAGGATCACCGACCTCCTCTCCTGTTCGATCCTCCGCAGCAGGACCGGCAGGAGACGCACTGGTGGGGAACGCGTACAGCAGGCCCCCTGGCCAGGGGTAATGAGCCAGAGCGTCCACGCCTAAAGGCGGCTGGTCCGCGGCCCTTGAGGCGAACCAGGACGGGCACTGTGCGTTTCCTGCACTGGCGAAAAAAGGTCGACCACTGGACGGCCGAACCTCCGCCAGATCTCCGCAGCCACCCCTTGGGCCAGGCCCCACTCGTCCTGGAGTGGGCCCCCCCACGTCGGCCCCCCTGTTGGCCCCCACGTTCCGGACCCCCGGGACGTGGCGCGCCCTGAGAGACAGGAGGTGAAGCGCCGCCCACAGCAGCGTCACCTTTGCCATGCGATGGAGAGCGGGGGACCTGGTGCTCCCCTGCCTGTTCAGATAGGAGACCACTGTGGTGTTGTCTGAGCGCACCATCACGTGTCTCCCCTGCAGCTGAGGAGCAAAGTGCAGCAGTACCCTGTGCACTGCCTCCATCTCCAGCAGGTTGATGTAATGGGCTGAGTCCGACCAGCAGCCTCCTACAGAACTTTGGCCGAGGACCCCGCCCCATCCTTCGAGCGACGCGTCCGTGAACATCTCCACGTGAGACACGGCGCCGGCCAGAGTCACTCCGTCCCGTAGAAGACCCGGAGTGAGCCAGAACCTGATGTTCGATGCTGCCACTTGGGGAACCCAGATCAGCCTCCCCCCGTCCCGGGAGGGGTGAAGCCTGAGGCGTGAGAACCACCTCTGAAAATTCCTCATGTGGAGAAGGCCTAGCCGCACCACAGCATGAGCCGCCGCCATCATTCCCAGCAGGGACCTGAGGCGCCGAGCGGGGACTCTGGGGCCCGCCAGAACCTCCCCGGGCAGACGGGTAGTGTTCATCCGTCTGTCCACGGACCATGCAGCACGGAATGTCACAGAGTCTAGCTGCAGACCGAGATAGATCATGCGCTGAGCCGGTTGCAGCCTGCTTCTACGTCATGGTGCTACGTCCCCTAGCGGACTTCGCTAGTGGGATATCACGTGCACCTATTCGTAGAACTTAAGTTACAAAGGTAACTGTTAATTTTCTCCCTGTTAACCACAAAGCCCAGGCGCTGTATGTGGGACAGGACCCAGTGCGTATGACTCACGGCCACTTCCCTGGATGAGGCCAGAATTAACCCGACGTCTATGTAGATTAATTCTTACCCCTGCTCCACGGCG
Organism: Knipowitschia caucasica; assembly: GCA_964034765.1. Classification (NCBI taxonomy): domain Eukaryota; kingdom Metazoa; phylum Chordata; class Actinopteri; order Gobiiformes; family Gobiidae; genus Knipowitschia; species Knipowitschia caucasica. Next base: position 25,942,917 of record OZ035837.1, on the reverse strand, counting down.
CGAGTGCGTAGCCCAAGGGGAAAACGACAGTACTCGTAATTCCTCTCTCCCACTGCGAAGCGCAGAACCTCCTGTGTTCCGGTACTATCGGCACGTGGAAGTACGCATCTGTCAGGTCTATGAAGGCTATCCAATCTCCCTGCCTGACACACTCGAGGAGCTGCTTTGTGGGCAGCATCCGGAACTGCCGTTTGGAAATGCACTCGTTCAACACGCGCAGATCCAAAATGGGACGCACCCCGCCTGACTTCTTTGGCACTAAGAAGTAAGGGGAGTACAGCCCCCTGGTGGCCTCCTGCGGGTCTACCTCTACTGCTGCGCCTAGACTCAGCAGAGAGGAGACCTCCGCTTGCAGTGCCTCTAATGACCCCGTACCTGAGAGCGTGCTGCCCGTACGCCTCGGAATGGTGGTGGCTTCTGGGAGAATTGCAGTGCGTAACCCCTGCGCAATGTTCTCTCCCGCCATAGATATGTCAGCCATCTTTGCTCCCTCCAGATGCTGTAGAAGTCTGTGAGGAGCGGAACGGGAGCTGGAACACGAGACGTCACGGCCCTGCCCTCTCCTGGTGTTCCTAGCAGGGAGGGGGGGTGGACGAAAGGGCCGGGGGGGCACCCTGCGTCACACCGTGAGCGCCGGGGGCGGTCACGTGTCCTGCAGGCCCGACGTCATAAGTACGGGACTGCTCACCACACGTGACTCGGCTGCTGTGCCCCCCCCTGGCTCTTGCCTCATGGAGGGGGGGGCGAGCCCCTGGAGTGGGAAACCCCGTGTCAGCCTTGTAGCTCTGCTCACCACACGTGACTCGGCTGCTGTGCCCCCCCCTGGCTCTTGCCTCATGGAGGGGGGGGCGAGCCCCTGGAGTGGGAAACCCCGTGTTAGCCCTGTAGCTCAAAAATGCTAACACGCGTTCGGCCGAAGCACACACATATCACTCACCAGATCCCTCCGCTTGACCTCTCTCTGGGAGGGCATAGTATGGATCAGAGAAACCGGAGCTCGTAGTGCACTGCACGCCCCTCTCTGGGGCTGCAGGCCTAGCGAAGCAACGTTATGTGCCCGGGGAGTAACACAATCAGAATTCACAATATTTGACATGTTACATACCCCCAAATCAGACTCAGAAAAGTAATGGAAATGCCGGTCGGCCTTTATTGAAGGAAAAATTTTTCCACCCCGGCCTCCTCTACCATAGGGAGGTCGGTGGTGGGTGCGTTGCTCCCGCGAGCCACCCATGGGTCTGTCTGGACCCGGGGGCCTCGTCAAGGGGGGACGATGGATAACAGAGCGCGGATACGGGTCAGGATGCCTCCCGGGCCAACGTTCTCGACCTCTGTCCCGGCTCCGTGATGGTTGGTGGGCCTCGCGCCTCGGTGCTAGGTGCGGGGCTAGCCTAGCCGAGTCTTTAGCTGCAGACTCCAGTCTCGCCACGCAGGCCTGCATGTCCGGGCCGAAGGGGGACATCTGAGAGGTGGGCAGGTCCAGCAGCTGCCTCCTCTCCGCCTCCCTGATATTAGCCAGCCCAAGCCAAAGGTGCCTGGCCCGACTTGGGCTGCTGCCATGGAGCGGCCACCATCCACAGCTAGCGTCTGGCACATGCGCAGAGTCGCCGCCGAGGTGGTCCTCGCCTGTGACAGGAGGTCTCCACTGAGCGCCTGGCCAGAGGAGAGCGCCCTATCCAGGGCCCCCGTGATGAAAGTCATGTTGATAGCCAATGTGACGACCTGTGCCGCATTGGCATAATATCTATCCAGCCTCGGCAAGACATCCTGTCCCGCTCGGAGGGAAGGAGAGGTCTGGTGCCGGGCCACACGGATGCGGAGGGCTGCAGGGCCATGCGGACTGAATCCTCGATCACCGGTCCAGGACCAGTCCTGCCCGCTGCAGTATATGTCGTACCCCAGTGCAGGCCTCTTGGCTGCTAGGGGCTTAGGCCACTCACGTGTCGCGTAATGGACGAACGGGTCCATCCGCGGGCACAACGTGGGTTTTATCCTCCTCCTCCCTCGAGTGGTTGCGCCCACAGAGGTGAAGTCCTCCACCGTCTGGATCCAGTGACGACGTCCGACGCCGGAGGGCGAAGGGAACTCGGACGAACAAGGAAGACATCTCAGAATGAAGTAAGTACTGTGGTAGATCTCGAACGGCGCCAGAGTGAAAGAGGGGGGGCGGCCTTGTGCAGGGGCATTTATAGAGGAAGGTGGCTGGTGATTGGAGCAAATTATTTTGATCTCTCTGGCGTGTGACCTGGGGGTCACGAGTGATATCCCACTAGCGAAGTCCTAAGGGACGTAGCACCATGACGTAGAACTTGATAGGGTGTTACTAGCTTGGAGCTGAGGGATTCTCACGTACTGCAGACTAAATTCACGTTGGCTACACAGAAATTTTCCCCATAGAACTCAAAGTAAACTAAAACAGCTGACAGATAACCTACAGCTTTCATAAAGGTCGGATTTTGTGGGAATTTTAGTGTTCCTTGTCATCCTGAACTTTTCTTCTTCTTAAACCCTTCGGTTTTCTCTATCTACACTTGTTGGTTTGCTTGCGTGTAGGTAATAACCAGCTACAACAGCACCATCTGCTGGTGTACTGCTAGAACAACCACATTACACTTACAAATCTTTTTGACACACGCTTGGCGGCAGAGGTGTGTCAAAAAGAGATTCGTGTGTAAAACAGAGCCTGTGCGTAGCACTTAGGCTTTTTCCCGTTTTCTCTTTGTACAACGCGGTTATTTACACACAGATTGTTCTGTTACAGATACAAATGTCAAATTACACACACACAAATCTGTTTACGCACGCACACAGTCCAAGTTACACTTGCGAATCTGCGAAGGCAGGACTGCGTCAAAAGATTCGTGTGTAAAAAAAAAACTTGTGTGTAAAACTTACTTTTTTTTTTCTTTTCACACACACAAATCTTTCTACGCACACACAAACCTTTTTACGCACACACAAATCTTGATACGTACATACAAATCTATTTACACACGCACAAATATTTCTTTTACACACACACAAATCTGGTTACGCACGCACAAATCTGGTTACGCACACACAAATCTGGTTACGCACGCACAAATCTGGTTACGCACACACAAATCTGGTTACGCACGCACAAATCTGGTTACGCACGCACAAATCTGGTTACGCACGCACAAATCTTTTTATGCACACACAAATATTATTGAAACAATAATAGCTCCATACTGATTGGAGGTCTCCATGCCTCCACTCTGTATAATAAACTTGCATTCTGTTGTTCGTGTTGTTCGTGCTGTCTCTACCATCGACAATAAAACATGTCTTCTGTTTGAATGAAAGACGCGATCCCAGACTTTGTCATCTTTTTCAAAAGTACTTTAAGGTATTTAAGGACCTGACATTCTTGGGCCTTCTTCACCATGAGGCAATCTAGGAATTTACTAAGCAAACAGAAGTAAGCATCTATCTCTCTGTAGCTTTCTAAGCGTCTTCTCCGCTTGTTCCGGATCCCGACTCAAATTCAATTTCACATCCTGATTGGTTGTAGAAGCCCTGTATAATTTTTATTGATGTCAATTCTGTGAAATGTTCTCACAAAGTAATTTTTCAACCAGTGCTTGCGCTTCCAGCTCCTCGCTGTATGATTGTCTTGGGCCTCAGTGACAGTGTTTGCAGAGCAGACCTCCTCCACTCTGTCTGGAAGGGCCTCTTACCTGCACATACAGTATAACATATACCATTTATTATTATAATATTAACATAGACTGCTCCATGTGCTCCATGTCTCTACTTGTGACAAATCTCCAGACCACTCACACAGGACGGACCACATGACATCACCTCACCCACAGAAAGAGCATATAGTTTACAGCAGCATTATAGAGTCTGGAGAAAAACAAGCATTCAGCCAAATTCAACAATTCATATGACTTGAAACAGCAAACCATTCTATAGATAGATCAATGCCCCTTTGTGAGAAGACTGAGAAACAAAAATACTACATGTTTTCATCTACAAATGTCAATCAAATAGAAAGCAAAAAAAAAAAAATTATAAATATATTTGTATATATATATATATATATTTTAGCAGTGCAACATAACAATACTAGATAATTAACCTTGTGACCTGATGTTTGGGCACTTACACTGGTTCTTACTGCACATATGTTATTTTGACGTCTGTGGTTGATGTTGTGGATGAGACTGTACAGTCACACCTACTGGACAACCCAAAAAAACGGTCACACCCATGTACAACGGCATTTCCCATTGCACCTGTAGCCACAAACTGGCACCAGACATATTCTGAAGAGATAACTAAGACATGAGACTGTAGTCTATGTGGAGCCAGGACACAAGACGTTGAGCTGGCACTCTTCATTTCTCTTCAGGATGTTCAGAATAGTCTGCCGTCACCTTTATGCCATTGCCGTAAGCAGTCTTTCTGTGCATTAACAAATGGTGTACTGTTCACTACCAATTCATATTCACTTTTCGAAGTCGTGTGTCAGCTTGATTCTTAAAGACATAGCTTGCTGGCGTATGCAATTTTCTGTTATTATCTGTTATATCTTATATTTGAAAAGGTAAGTCTTTGAGAATGTATTGTCATTTTTTGGAACTTTTGTAACTTTCAATCTTGCTTCATGCTTTAGCATCATAGAACATCACACCCTAAAAACCGGACATTTATTGAACATTCTTTAAAGTTTTTCTGAGGGCCGGATATTTCACAGTGTCATGCCCTCTGAGCCGGCGAACAGTGCACGTATAACACAGTTTTGCTAGAATACTCTAATAAAATATGAAATATTCTTTTAATTAAAAAAAAAAGTTAATACTACTACTAACTTGCCAAGTCAACATTAGTTTAAACTATGACTAAATAAGAATTTTGGAAGATGGGTCACATGCAGTTTATAATGGCACTTTACTGTGTCCTCCAGCTCTGCTTGTGTACAAGTCTCTCCATAGCCTCGCACCAAAATATATTAGTGACATGTTAGTACCATATGAACCAGCCCGGACTCTGAGGAGCACAGGGACTGGACTCCTGTTAGTGCCCAGAGTCAGAACTAAACATGGGGAGGCTGCTTTTCGGATTCATGCTGCTAAAATCTGGAACAATCTTCCTGAAGATGTGAGACAGGCCTCCTCTCTGACAATGTTTAAAATCAAGTTAAAAACAGTTCTGTTTAGCTGTGCATACAACTGAGGGATTTTATATTTTTATCTTTCGTTTTAATGTTCTGTGATTATTTATGATTTTAATGCTATCTTGTTCAGCACTTTGAGTTGCCTTGTGTATGAATTGTGCTATACAAATAAACTTGCCTTGCCTTGCCTTGCCTTGCCTCTTTAGCCAATAAAGTTGATTTACAGGAACTTGGATTGAACATTTTCATCCAGGTTCCAGAGCTTATGTCTTCAATATTGTTCGTACATGTTATAAGCCCTGCCATGTTTCTGTCACAAACACAGGTGCTTGGTGGAAAACATCATGGGTATTCTGCAGTGAGGTGTCAGTATGTCTGGAATGCTCATAGGGGCTCTGTTGACCTGGGACAAACAGATGCATGCTGGGATTGAGCATATGGGGACAAAACAAGTTTGGCTGCGGCACTTTGTCAGCTCTTGAACGTGCTAGTCTCTAGTGAGAACCAGGGCCTGAGGCCAATAGGCCTGGCCGTCTTGTTAACACTCTGTGAAAGACAAGGTCAAATAACTGCACATGTTTTGATTTTCAGTTTATCAACAAGCTCCATCCTTCTCCAGCCTGTAATGTGTTTACTTTACACTCTGTACATAGATTATGAATATAGTGTTCAATACACACATCCTTCAAACAAATCCATCCCAAGTCCAGGACCAAATCATGTTAGTCTTGATCTAGTCCAGGTTTAGTTCTGATTTTATAGTCTCATATTTAGATGTAGTTTATTCATTTTTGGAACTGCGATGTCACTCAGTTTGGGCCAACTTATCTTCCAACTTATCTATGCTCGTTCTCTAACACCTTTTGGGTGTTCCCCATCTTGACTTTGGTGTTTCCAGACCTTACTCTGCACAGATGCATTATCCTAATAGATAGATTCTGTTGTTCATAAGCCATTGCTTTTCTTATAACATTAAAAAAATTTAAATATTGACTTCTCACCCAATACTTCTGTCACTGAAAAGAAAATAAATAGACATATTTTGGTCTATTAATAAACAGTAGTACAGAGTACATGTTAAAATAAACTATCTGCATTGAAAATACATCCCCTTTGTGATTAATGGACAGAAGCACCTGGTTTTAGCCAAATATTTAGAAGTATGTTGATTGAATTGGTCTCTAATAATGAATGAAGACACCTTCTGAGGCCCATGTGAGTGAGAGAAAAAACATACAACAGCTGGAGCAGGAATGTGTCCAGCGGGGCCAAATATATGAGAGCAGAAATAAAAAAATGTATGACCCAGGAGCGGTGTGCAAACTAAAGACCAGAGTGCAGACAAAGCGAAGAACGCGTAGTATTTGTGTACACTGAACTGAACCTATTTGGCATTTTTGTGTGGAAAAGTGTGTGTATATAACCCCATTGTCCAAACATGCATCCTCACTTTCAACAATCAATACGACAATAAGAGGTCAGGAAGCATGTTGAGTATGACTGTGGTTTTGTGTGGATGGAAAAAACATATTATTATTATTACTAATTATCATTTTTCACTTATCTTTCATTAAAAAGTGCATGTAAGTAATTAAACACACTAAACTTTGGTTAAGAAGAGGGGATAAAAGTAGACTTCACATGGTCAGCTTTGAGCAAAACTAAACGTATTGGTCCTATTGGATTGGTGCCAAATTGTCTGTATCTTCAACCATTTTTATACATTCCAAAAAAATGTGTAGGCCTTTGTCACAAGCCGAGACGTTCATGTGTGCTATGGGCTTGTTTCCATAAACTATGTTTCTGATGAGGAAGAGTTCGGACATGTGTGGTCCCACTGGGGGGAGCTGTAGAAATGACAACTGCATCAGACCACCTGAAAGACTCTTCCCAATAGACATGCCCATTTACCATTTCTGGACAAATCTGGTTCTTCCATATGTTTGTATCCCCAAGTGTTCTAGCAGCGCACAGCAGAGTTGATTGATGAAGAATGACACATAGATCACTGTCTTTACTTTACTCAGTGGGAATCGTCTGCACATAAACACAAGAAGAACTAATAGAAAACACCATGGATCGTTTGAGCTCTTAAAATAGTAACATCCAGCAGTCATGTTTAAAGATATGTCACAAAGCAGCGGGTTAGTAACTCATGACTCATGATCTGATACTATACATGTCTCACTAAATAATGATATCACACTTGAACAAACTCAATGTGAAATACACTTAAGATCAGAAAAAAAGAACCTTCTTGTTCCATGAAAGGTCAGTGTTGCTGCATTTCAAAACAAGGAATATAAGGAGCACTTAAACAAGGTCAATAGAAAAAGATAAATACCGGTAGCAACTCAAATCTATCTTGAGACTATCTATTCTTAAATATCTTTGTTGCTGTTTATAACTATCACTGCACTTATAGAAATGTAGCCTAATACTCTCTGGAGATAAGTACACTCTTCTACACAATTTCAGACGAATATTTACAGCGATATCTAACTGTTTATATTTGCAGCATGAGGATACAGACAGAATAAATGTATATAAAGGTATACTAGTCTGTCCTCTGCATTTGACCCATCCTTCAAGGCCACAGTGCAGCCCAAAAACCCATCTCCAGAACAACACTTACTTTATTAACCAGCTGAAATTTACATTGCAGTCAACAGTAGAAATTAGACATGATTCTGTTTATTTTTATTTTTTTCAGAAAATAGAAAACCAAAAAGTTGGACATGCACAAGTATTCATACAGCACGAGTTAATAGTTTGTGGAACCCCCTTTAGCTGCAATGACAGCAGCAAGGCTCTTGCTCAAGATTTGCACATCTAGAGACAGAGAGTTTAGCCCATTCCTCTTTACAAAACATCTTGAGCTCTGTCCAGATGGAGAGCGTCTGTGAACAGCAGTTTTCAAGTCTGTCCACAGATTTTCTATTGGATTTAGGTCTGCACTTTGGCTGGGCTATTGTAACACTTTAAACCATTCCATTGTAGATCATTGTCCTGCTGGCACCAGCCTCAATTATACTGCTGTGTCTTGCAGACTTTCCCTGACAACAGGTCTGAGGTTTTCATGAAGTAGAATCCTGTCTGTGTGTTTAGTTTACAACACCAACAGTATAAAACCATTCATTATTGGTGATGCAAGTCTCCTATTTTGTTAGAAACTGGAATCAAATTACAATAAATGTGTTACACTTGAATGTGAAAGCCAGACCATGTCAGACCTCTGAAGCTAAGCAGTGCAGGACTGTGTTAATACTGTGATGGGATTCCTCACAGTGGGGTAGCTGTGGCTGCAAAGTGCCAAACTGTTGTTTTGTCCTTCGCCAAGACACTTCATCCACATTGCCTTGATGAGTGTTATGTGTCTGTGAATGGTTGGTTGTGGGGGCCGATGGCACACACCGGGGGCCTCACTACTGTTTGTAGCGTATCACCACCAGAGTTAATGAAAAAGCCATGTGAAGCGTCTTTGAGCGTCTCCAAATAGCGCTATATAAAACCAATTTAATTATATTATTATTAGATTCATTTTATTTGCCATTTGCAGTACAATCACATTGGAATACATTTGCATAAGTCCCCAGTGTGCACCAGACAAGTGCATAAGTAAAACAAGCAAAAAAGAACAAGAATCAAACAAGGTAAACAAAAAAAAGGGAAACAATTGTTGTTATTATTACTACTTAATTACTTGAATATAAATTAAGTAACTGACAGTGATTAAACACTGACAGTGAAGCTGAGTGTCCTGCAGGGGGCGACAGTCATGGTCCAGCAGAGATGGACCCTCCTGTCCCCCACATTCTGCGCTGGGGGGTCAGAGCTGGACTTCCTGATGACCTTGTCCAGCTTCTTTCTGTCCTTCTCTGTGATGCTGCCGTTATTATAATAGATGCTGCTGCTGTAGCAGACCACTCCGAACAGGATGCTGATACCACCACAGAGCCACCAAGGGTTTTCAGGAGTGACCCAAGCACTCCAAAAGACCTGAAGACAGTCTATGGACATGAACAGAGAATTATCAAAACACCGTGTGTCAAATAATTTGATAAAAATAAAAGTAGACAATATATTTGTATTTGTAGATTGCACGTATATATTTATGATGTATCATATTAAAATAAAGGTTTTTATGCATATTATAAATATAATATATTAGTAGAAATACAATTGCCTTGGTAGGCCAATAGGTTTAACCTCAAATTATGTGGACTTTGTATGATGTTTTTAGATGACCACACGAGAAGAAGTGAGTTTTTTAACCATGGTTTTAACGCTACAATTCCAGCGCTGATTGTATGTTGTCATGTTGTGTGTCTATGGTTGTGTAGCTCTGTCTTCACCACTTGGGGGCCGGGGACACATGAGAGCCAGGGGAGGGGCGTATGGAGGAAGTGCTGTGGATGTGTGTTGGTTCATTACCTCCATAGTGAGAGTGTCGCAAACCACTGGATCGAAGCAAAAGCTTGACGCCTGGACGTGAAAGCACGGGCTGTCCGCGGCGGGAGCCTCGGTGTGATGTGCGGCTCTCGGTGAAGCGGACCGCGGGGAGCGCAGCAGTATGCATTCAGACTGCAGGCTGCTTTAGAGTGGTAATGGTGGGCAGACCGACACAGGCCGGGGGTATCGTCCTGTCTATCCTCCTCATCCTCAGCACGGACAGCTGTAAGGCGCAGAAAGGTGGGTCTGTGTCCGCGGTCCGGACCGGTGTGGCCCAGTGTTTGACCCGGAGCTGGGAGCACCTGATACGGCTGCGGAATGTCCGTGTAGCTCCCTGCTCCTGTGCTGGAGCTAACCTGACAAACCGGTTTCCAAACAGAGATTGTGGAAGCATTGTTTTCTGTTCTACTCTTACACTTTCAGCCTACTTTGTTTTCTTTACAGAAAGTAAGATCATGTTATATTAAAGGTAAACTGGTTTGTATACAAACAACATGGTGTAGCTTGTATGACGTATGGATCTTATTCTCACCGTGACTGCTCAAATATCATTATTTAGAATTCATGGGCCTCTGTACACTACCCAAACACTTATAATGTTGTCATTTGAAGGCAGCCAGTCTCAGGTGGGCTTGGTGGGGGTGGGGTGCTGCATAAACACGTGGACACTTTGTCATCCCTTTATCACAAAGTCTGTTCGAGCTTCCTAATATCACTCCGTGGTTTCCACTGGTTTAACCTTTAGTCCAGAGGCTGTTTGGATGGACAGCTCTTCCTTCACACCACACAGTTGTTCTTTAACAATTGTCAGAGGAGGGAGAGGGAGAGAGCAGTTGTGTTGTCCTTATCTTCTGGATCACGTCCACAGTGGAGCTCTTACATAATGGCAGAAAAACAGTCTCTTTTTAACACCATGAAGCATGCCTGTGGGGTGTTCCCTATTCAAGCCACACCATCACCCTGTTTTGACTTCATATCTGCACACTATGTACTGTATAGCCTAGATACAGAACTAGAGGCTCTTGATGCTCAATTATTTTGAGATATAACCAGTTTAGTTTAGCATTGTGTAGTTTCTCATCATGCTGTCAGTATCATAAGATTCTATCACAATTAGTAATATATTATTATAAACTTTTGTTCAGGTGATGGCTGTGGGCGGAGTTTGCTCGGCCCGACCAGTGGGACACTGTCCTCTCTGGGTTACCCCAGGACATACCCCAACAACAGTGTGTGTGAGTGGGAGATCACAGTCCCTCGTGGGAACAGGATCCACTTTCGATTTGCTGATCTGGACATAGAAGACGGTGATTGTCAGGTCAACTACCTCCGCCTTTACAATGGGATTGGTCCTGACAGAAGTGAGATGGGTAAGTACTGTGAGTGCCTGTGCTGCAATGCAGTACTATGTAGAAAAGCATGTTGGTCGTTTTAGATGTTGTAACAGGCTCTATAAAATTCAATGATCACCACACACATTTAAATCTACTATGTATCTTGAGGAACTTTTGCAAAGTAATTTAGGGATGCTGTAAAATTGTTATTCAAACTTATTTTAGACTTGTGCAATAGCGTGACTAAAACAACCGAAAGCAGATGAAAGTAGCACATATCCATATATGGCACAAGGCAAGGCATGGCAAGTTTATTTGTATAGCACAATTCATACACAAGGCAACTCAAAGTGCTGAACAAAATAAGAAAGCATTAAAATCATAAATAATCACAGTACATTAAAAAGAAGGATAAAAATATAAAATCCCTCAGTTGTATGCACAGCTAAACAGAACTGTCTTTAACCTGGTTTTAAACATTGTCAGAGAGGAGGCCTGTCTCACATCTTCAGGAAGATTGTCCCAGATTTTAGCAGCATGAATCTGAAAAGCAGCCTCCCCATGTTTAGTTCTGACTCTGGGCACTAACAGGAGTCCAGTCCCTGTGCTCCTCAGAGTCCGGGCTGGTTCATATGGGACTAACATGTCACTAATATATTTTGGTGCGAGGCCATGGAGAGACTTGTACACAAGCAGAGCTGTTTTAAAGTCTATTCTCTGAGCCACAGGAAGCCAGTGCAGAGACCTGAGGACTGGACTAATGTGGTCGTACTTCCTGGTTCTAGTCAGGACTCGAGCTGCTGCATTTTGAATGTACTGCAGCTGTTTTACAGCCTAAAACAGATGCATCTTTTTCATTTTACATCACCAACTGGTGATTATAGTTTAAACATTTGTGTATTATTAATAAAGATTCAAGAAAATATGATATTCTTTCCATCCTGTTTTTTCCCCCAATATGTAATCATCGTGCTAAATGCAACTGTGTGTTGTATTTATGCAGTGAAGTTGTGTGGTATGGGGCTGACGCTGCAGGAGCTCATAGAGTCCAGCGATCACCAGGTCACAGTCCAGTTCATGAGTGGGATGCACCACAGAGGACGAGGCTTCTACCTGTCTTTCTCCCTAACCGACCACACTGGTAAACTACAACCACACTGCACGTATGCACTATTGATAATGAAGCATTTATAGCTAGCTAAGAAACTTTGCAGCTACTTATATTGTATATTTTGTGTGCTCCCTGTTTGCTCTTACTGCTGTCCTGTATGTGCCCTGCAACATTGAAATTTCCCCACTTTGGGATTAATAAAGGTTCTATCAACCTAGAAAGTAAATGACTATTTGTACTCAAGGCAATTCGAATTAAAAGAATCACTTCAACTGTAATCCTGCAGCAAGAAACAATAATTTTAGTCATTGAGTATTCTATCGATAATTACCGTTTGGTTATATCTGTATTACATTAACAGTTTCACCTTGATAACTGCATATTTTATGAAAAGTATAAATAATAAAATAAATTAAGCCTAAATATGATTACTTTAGAAACATCTTCACTTCTAAATCCGATTGCCTCCTTCAGAGCAGTGTTGGCAAAATGCACAAACATTTCTGTGTGAAACAGTTCTGGGGCTTGATGTGCAACAGTTGCACATAGTTTTAAGCAGATGTATAGTTAAACCCTGTACTTGTCAAATAGTGGGGCGCTCCTCACTATTTAAGAATGCAAGGGGGGCGTGCATGACTGCGGGGAACTTGCCGTTTTTTTAATGTACGTACTCAAACGGGATTCCACATCCTCTGTTGCTGCACCGCTCTGACCCTCTGAGCAATTACGGCCGCCGGGCAGTGAATAACAGTGCCTCCCACCTCCAGCGGCCTCTTGTAGCCACTTTGATGACAGCGCGGCGAGTGGGCAGCTGTCAAGTGTGTGTCTTTGTGCAACCTGTGCACATGATACACACACTGCTGCAAGAAACAGACCTGGATTATAAGAAGTGGATTAAAGTGTCAATGTTTTCCCCGTGTCTCCTCCTGAAGCACATCTAAAACTCACTAAATTAAAGCTGGGGTACCTACATTATCCCTGCATTAATAGTGCACGTTGATCGTGGCCAAGAGTGAAATCTTGTGACCCAACCACATACTTAAGAAAGAACCCTGTAAGTCATTATTTGACTTTTGGGCTGAAGGGGATATTCTGAGCCAATCTAATAATGCAAGGAGGTGGTCAAAATGATTTCTTCCTCCTAAGAGGGTCCTGGCAGAAAATAATTGAGAAGCTCTGGTTTATCTTCTGGTTTATATTCTGGTATCAAGGAAAGAGTAGACATCATGGAATTATAGTGTTGAAGTTTTAATCTAGCAACCATAGTGATATACGTTGCATTTTCTTAAGAACCCTGATTTCTTATTATTACTTTCACTCAGAGGTCATCATAAAAAGTTTAATTTAGTGCCTTCAAACAAGTTCTGACACTTGCTTTGCCGCAGATTTAATCACCTGTTTGGAAAAGGGGGCTGACTTCCCGGAGGCTGAGTTCAGGTAAATGGTGTTCCTTATTTGTTGGCATTTGTTCCACTGAGGAGTTCTGAGCCACTTTGTCTTTGTGATAGTAAATACTGTCCGGCAGGCTGCCTAACGTCTAAAGAGGAGATTTCTGGAACCATGCCAACTGGATATAGAGAAGTGAGTATTTTGTCAAGGCATGCATACATTACACATATCATTACTGTATATTATAGCCTTAAGTCAAACAAGCAGATGTGATATGCTATTGTTATGTACGCTGTGCAGGCCAGATGTAACACAGTGAATTTGGTTTAAAATTATTTCACTTTCAAGATGTATATATTTTTTGCACTATTGGAAGATTTGCTTTTGGAAATTAGATGCAGGGGTTGTGCATATAGAAGAGCTTGTATTATTGAATATGTTTTCAGCTTTTAGTTTTAGACTAAATCACAATTGTGTGCTTCGTAGATGACTTCATGACTCCTGCTGTGAGTGAGGTCATAGGTGCAGTCTCTTGTTGATGACCTCATGTTCAGAGAGGGTGGCGGGACTGAGCTGCCCTCAGGCGTAGGGGAGGGGTAGGTCAATGGGTGAATTTGAGCTGAGATAATAATTTGGCTGGAAACGATAGTCACCTAATCCAATCCAGCTGTGGGAAGCGCATCGACCCATGTGTTGTGTACGTTTGAAAACAAATGACTGCTGCTCTGCACTATACAGTGGGGCAGAAAAGTATTTAGTCAGCCCCCAAATGTGCAAGTTCTCCCACTTAAAAAGGAAGGCCTGTAATTTTCATAATTTATATTATGCCCCACTGTAGTTATCAGTATATAAAGTACATTTTCATGGTTATCACTATGTTTGCACAAGAAAAAATGGTAAAACATGTCCTTTGTGTGAGCATGCTTGAATCTCCACACTTGCTCTGGAGGAGGGTCTCCTCCTTTGGCTTTGATCCCCCACAGTATGGAATAAAGTTTGCACATTTGTATGTGCAAAAATTAGAGTCCTCCCTGGACTCATGAACTACAAACTATAAATCGAATAGATCTATAAGGAAAACTTACGGCTCTCTCCACTGTTTGGCTTCAGTCCAGTGCGGCTGCTATGTTTCAAACCTTAGTTCGGTGCAAGTAAAGATTAAATGAATAATTAAGGCAATTCAATTGTTTTGTATTGTGGATGCACTTGGAGAAAGTCATGCACTACTGCTTTTATATAATGGCACCAAATGAGAAGTGTCGCTTATTGTTGTTGGCTTTGTGTGTGTGCAGCTTGAGTAATGCTTCTTGCCTTTAACTTCTAAAATGTAGGAGGATTATTTGTGAATTCTTGTCATAATGAAACTGTCCCCTTCTTTCTCGTGTTTCTCACCGCTGTCTGGTTGAATATTCTTCTTAGAAATAAACAAAATCCAAACTGGACATAAATCTTTGTTTTAGTATTTTCTGCCTGGTTCAAGTCTCTAACTCTGTCTGCCACACAGTGGTTTGCTCGTACAAGCTGTTTGCGTCTGTGGTTTGGAACGGTGCTTTTTAGGATGTGGTTTATGTTCTTTCTACGAATCATGGGGAAAGTGTTGATGACTTGTGGCTGCTCTGAGAGCTCCGCCTGTGTCCAGAGCACGTGAATAATACAACATGCGTGTATTCAGGATTGTCACTTCATAGGTCTCGGGCTTTTTCCCACAATTGTGTCAGCTGTGAATTCCAGTGGGCCATTTCCAGTAAAAACATTCCACCTCAGGCTGCAGCTGCCCTGGAGGGAGGCTTGTGGCCAGAGCAGAGTCATGTTTGGTTTGTGCGTGATGTGGTGGCAGGTTGATACCAGCTGGTGGTGAATCATTATCAGCACGCCTCATTGTTGTGCTCTACACTTAGCTTCTCTGTCGTCACACTGAACTCAATGTTCAAATCAAACATCTTTTCCATGCCATAAGTAGTAATCTAATGTAGTGTCATTTTGCAGCTCTTTCATTGTTTGTTCTTTTGTCCGGCAGTCCTCCCCCCTGTGCGTAGCAGCCATTCATGCTGGCGTCGTGTCCAACGCTTTGGGAGGAAAGATCAATGTTGTCAGCAGCAAGGGCATCCCTCACTATGAGGGCACACTGGCCAACAATGTCACTTCCACTGGGTAAAACTAAATCACATTAAAGTGTGCAATATCTGATAATGCCATATTTCAACTGTCTTTTATGTCTGTCTTTGCAGAGGAACGTTATCAAACAGCCTTTTCACCTTCAGGACAAGTGGTAAGTTTAGTTACATTCACCAATGGTTTACTTCAAACTCTGTAAACAGCAGTTTGTCAATTGTTCATTCTTTGGGCAGCCTTCAGGGTAGTAGTAAAATAAATGCTAGTAATGTACGTCATACTCAGTTACATCCACGTGTTACTTACTTCAGTTTGAAACTCTGGCAGGCTGCATAGGAACTTTAGGTTTGGAGTCCGGGGGAGTAGCAGACAGCCAACTCACGGCCTCTTCCGTTTGGGAGTGGCACGGCCTGTGGGCACCTTCCGGTGGACGACTGAAAAAGAAAGGACTGCCCTGGGCCCCTTCACATAGTGACCTGCAGCAGTATCTACAGATCGACCTCAAAAGGAAGAAGATCATTACAGGTACAGGCCTGGTCTTATACTGTATTGAATACATTATGCGAGGTTTATTCGGCTATAATCGTGTCCCCTCACTTTTGTTCAGGCATAATCACCACAGGTTCCACCATGAGGGAGTACCAATACTACGTATCAGCATACCGCATTCTGTATAATTATAATGGCCACTGGCAGAGCTACAAAGAAACCAACGCTACAAAGGACAAGGTAATAACAGAGAATCAATTAATCTCTCTGACTGCAATGTGACATCGTTGGTTTGGTCTCATTTATTAAAATGGACACAAGCGTTTGTGCAAATGGTGGATGGACATTCTGGAAATGTTTCCATTGTAGCTGGTATCGACTGAGAGATGTTTATGGCAAGAAATGAGGCAAGTTGGTGAGTTAAGTGCTGTGGTGGACAATTTAGGACACTGGGGGATGAATAATGAATGGATATGGATCTGCTGGAACAGCACGCACTTCTGCTTCATGGGCCTTATTTAAGTGCAGTCTTTATTTCTGAGTGGAAAAGCTGCAGTACACATTACCAAAGCATCTTTTACACTGTTAGTCCTGCTGTTACTACTATACCTGTCTGGCTTATCACACATTACATACATACATACATTAACTTATTGTGCTTTATCAATACCTAAAATAGTGTTTGTTTTCATACAGGTTTTTCAAGGTAATATCAATTATCTGCATGAGGTGAGGAACAACTTTGTTCCTCCAATTGAGGCCAGATTTCTGAGGATAAATCCCTTATTGTGGCACCAAAGAATTGCGCTTAGGTTGGAGTTGTTTGGCTGCCAAATTCAAACAGGTAATTATTATCACTCTTATGGCCAATGAAAATGAGCCACAATCAGAATGGTACTATATTTTTGTGCGCAGTGACTGCAGGACCAAGAATGATGTCTCCTTTTAATCCAACCCCACGTTCAAAAGTTCCCCCACGACTCGGGCCGACTACAGCCACGCCAGACATACGGAACACCACCGTGCCTCCTCACTCAGAAAATGGTACATATAACTTTTCTCAGCTTTTTCATTCATGAATATGCGTTAACAATGACAAAACTACAAGCATAAGCCACGTCCCATTTTTATTTGTTTGCAGCAGCTGAGATTAAACTAAACTGTAAAGTCAAAATATAATTAGCAAAAAGTCAAAACATTGTGGTGAAAGTCAGACAAAGAAAAATAAAGCCTATACAAGTAATACTTTATTCTTTTTACTTTTTTCTCATAGTAATGATCTCAAACATAATATTTTGACATCAATGTCATTGTCTAACTAAAGATAAATGTAATCAATAATTACATTTGAAGCACTTCCTGGTCCAGAGTTAATCGAACCGCCTCAACTGATTTACGCTTTTATTTACTTTATTATTCTTTCTATGTAATATTGTGGTTTTCAACATATATATATATATGAATTATTTAATAAATTCTCCACCTGTGTCCGCACACGTTTGTGCTCTGTACCAGCCGGTGGTGGAGGAGTTGGGGGGAATGGTCATAAATTCGCTCCCATGAGTCTGGTGCATTCAAAAAGTTGCTACAACTAGTTTTACAATATGCTAGCACCTGTTTGTGGAGTTGTGCCAAACCTGAGGCAGAGCTCGTTTTGTCTGGGCACCATGCACGGGATGCAAGGTGGATGCAGCAGCCTCTGCAGTGAGAAGAGGATCTCTGGGCTGTTTTCCACTCAGACTTTGACCCACAGACTGGAGATAATGTGTTCTGTGGTAATGTTACCACTGCAGATGGAGACACTAATGGAGCTCACATTTCTGCTTCTGTAGATGCTGCTGTGTGAATTAAACTGTTGTGCTCTGAATTTGTGATAATTAGACACAGTGAAAGACGGTAACTTGGCAAAATTCAGTAAAAGGCGGATTATTGGTTAATCTCGTTCTACGTTGATACCAATTATTATTTTTTCAATATCGATACTTGGCAAATGCATATCTATAATCGAATCGCGGGAGAAAATATCGCGATATATCATCCCACTTCTAGACACGATACACGAGTGCAAACTCCTGCACACTGTTCATGACAAATAACACTCATATGAAGTTGGATCATCAGTTTATGAAGAGTATAAAACCCACCTTGAGCTTCTGTGAACTCTGGACGAGGCTTCCCTCCGTGAATTTACGATGGTGCTTGATTGTCTCTAAAATATGACATTACCGGTAATCCCATGACTTTTTCAGACTTTAACATTAAAGTCGCAATATAAGGACTTTAATCTCATATCGTCTGCAACAAATGAAATGAGGTATGCTCCGCTCTGCAAAACTCTTTGTCCCCTGCTCTAGGTATGGCTCTGATTGCAGTTTTAGTTCCAGTTCTGGCCATGATCCTCACTGGTCTTATTTTGACCATAGTCTGTGCTTGTCACTGCAAAAACAGGTATGTGCTTTTAGTAATTTATTAATTGATGGCTTATTTTTTCAATGTGTTAAGCTTTTTTTAAATGTTCTCTACAGAAAACAAAACACTGATGGCACATATGATCTCCCTCACTGGGACCGCACAGGTGGGCAATCGGCTGTGATTTTACCATGTATTTGTTCAGGTAAAATATGTTTTAACTATGTTTAACAGATTGGTGGAAAAGCATGAAGCAGCTGCTGCCGTCAAAAATGTTGGACTCTGATGAGACCGTTCGATATAGCAGCAGTGAGGTGGGCCGTCTCACGGGGAGGGGAGCTGTCCCCATTCTACATGCAGAACCAGCAGGTAAAGTGTATGCACTACACATACATGTAACTTTAAATGATTATGTTTACTGCTTGAGTCACACTGTGAAACATGTTATCTCATTTGTCAATCTTGTCATGTACTAATGTATTTTCTTATCCTAGAATATGCTCAGCCTCTGGTCAGCGGTGTAACAATGTTGGGTCCACGCTCCACATTTAAACCAGACGAAGGGCTTGAACCAGGGTACTCTGATCCAGACCTGTACGATGCTCCCATGTCTCATCCCTATGCAGAGCCCCTGCCCGCCTCCGGGGCGGAGTATGCTACTCCTATAGTAGTCGATATGAGCCAGCCCCCAGCCGTCTGCAGCTTCATGGGACCCTCCACCATCCTCACGAAGCCTGAAACGGGCAAGTTGAGGTCGCCATATGATACGCCCAAAAATGTCACTGGACAGGTCACACCCACAGAGGACCTCACCTACCAGGTACCTCAAAACAGCGCTCAGAAGAGCTGAAGTGGAACGAGTCTCGATGCACATATCTGCTTCCTCCTCGCTGCTGCTCTATACAATTGACTGAAACGAGTTGCAGACGAGGAGATGGCAACCCCCGAGCCTGAGCTGGAGTCTTGAATGAACTACCTGAACTTTAGGTTCACTTGGAGATGTCTGTATTTCCCAAATGAAAACGCATGGCCACAATCTGCTTGTGTAGTGCCATGACAGTCCTATCACTGAAACACAGATGAATGTGCCGATGCCAGGTTTGAAAGTGAGAATGAGAGGTGACTACTACATGTTCTGTGACTTGTACATTCTTTTAAACTGTGAGATTCTGTAGCTTTTCTGTTACATAATGAACTAAATCACCGACCACATCCAACTCCCTTTTTATGGTACGGTTTCTTCAACGCAGTGGTTCCCAGAGTGGAACCCTCTGGGGGCCTCCAGAGCTTTGTCTGGTCAGAGGGTCAACAATAACATCATTCTATTAACCTGACTCCAATTATTGAATATTTATTTTAAAAAAAGCTTGTAATTTATTTGTGGGGGTCTCAAATTTAGACACGGAGGCCTTGGAGATAAAGAATGGGAACCACTTTGTCCAAATTTACACTTGAAAATAAAATATACTCTGCTTACCAAACCTTTTGACAATATTTATTAGTTCCATTGTTTAGTATCAGAACTAAACAATCGATCCACTGCCTAAAAAAATTGCACTGTTCAACAAATTAGTTTCAGACAACTTGAAACCCACAGGAATGTTTTTTTATATGACCAAATATATTGCCTTTTTCAAAACTTAGCGTGCCAACAGATCACAGTAGTCTTAATGCCATGCTAAGTCATTACAAACATCTGGTACAGAAAAAGATGGATTTTTTTCCTGAATGTGCTTTTGTGGAGTCCGTTTCCTATTCTTGTTTTGACTGAGTCTTGTAACAATATACATCACTTATTTTCTTTGACTTCATTCCTTTGTCCTGTCCTGATGTTGTCTTGACCAAATATGCCTTTTAGCTGTAGCCATTTTAAATTATGCTGAACAATCATCACACCAATACTTCCCGACACCAGTCCTCTGGTGACTATGGGATTGTGCTATGTTCACACTGAGTGTAAATAGTCAAATAAAGATTTTAAACAAACCTTAAGCTAATGTGCCTTTTGTTTAAGATATGATTCATGATTTGTGGGAAATAATGAATCTAATTCATTTTCTGCAGCAGTATTTAGTATAAACACTTTGATAATGTTAGCTTTTTACTTTTAATAAACACAGTTAAATATTAGTTCCTTGATCTAAAGGGGGGCGACAGTAGCTCAGTTGGTAGAGCATTGGCCTTAAGGCCAGAAGGTCGTGGGTTCAATTCCCACCCCTGCACCTTCTCCACCGACTCCCACTGATGACTGCTGTTGTTGTGTCCTTGGGCAAGACACTTAACCCCACTTTGCCCAAAGCTCCCACTGAAAGATCAAGGCTATGCTCAAACTCAGAGAGCAGCCGTCCTCCTGTGGACTCACCACCTGCAGAGGGTCAGTGAGGGGCTGGTGCTATGAGACTTGGGTGGCATCTCTGACTACCACCCCCCTGACCCAGAAATGGATTAAAGGGTAGAAAATGGATGGATGGATGGATGATCTAAAGTCTATTTCATGTAAATTAACCGTACGTTCACACTTAAGTCCAAAGTGAAACAATTGGAGACTACTTCATGTGGAGACTTAAAACTGACAACTTTAAGAGTAAACTTCACATCTCCTAATGAAGCATTTTTTCCTGATTGGTTCACTAAATCAGAGGCATTTTTTCCCCCCAAGAAAATGTTACTTCTTTCTAGATTACTTTTTGTTGGGTATATATTGAAACAAAACTGTTTTTCATACACATTTCAAAACAACTTGAACTGGATTCCAGTAATAACTTAAAACAAAAATAGGATCAGAAATTTACAGGACAAATGTTTTGTATAGTTTTCACAACTTACATTATTTTGCCAAGTAATTGGTTAAAGTGAACTTGTTAAAGAGTTTACATTCACATCAGTGCAGTCTCATGAGCTTACAGCTCTATATTTGTTTCAAATGTAAACGTTGCTGAATCAGTGCATCTTTCCTCTCAAGCTTTCGCTCTTCACTCCTCCATGTTTTTGCCATCCTTCCCAAACTTCCACCAGACGGCAGTTTGGACAATGGCCAGGACCATAATGAGGCTGCTGGTCACCAGGTAAGCAATGGGCAGGAACTGGTTCTGACCTCCAAACCAAGTCAGAGTGGTCAGCACCACTTGCTTTCGTCCTCGGAAATACTTCACAGGGAAGTCTAGAAAGGCAGTGGTTAAGGTGGAAACAAGGCTTTAAATAGTTCTGTTTATGTGGCTAAGTGCCCATCACTCTCCTCTGGATTTAAAGGATACTGTAGTTGATGTTAATGCTGTAATTGCCCGCTGGCAGACCCTCGCCAAACGGTGCATTCTCTCGGCTCAGGACACCATACAGCTTCTTAAAGTTTGGAAAAGCTGCCTCTCTCATCCACACGATTAAGTCATCATTAATAAAGCCGTTGTTTGTGAGATCTGAAGGGTCGAGCTCGTACACATTCTTCTGCCAGTACAGAGGCTTCACAGTTCCTATTCACAAGACAACATCAGTGCTGTTCACAGAGGCTGCACATGTTCTTACCATTTACCATTAAAAACGTCCGGTAGAGTCAAGTTTCCCATCTTTGGATTCCTGTACTTGACATTTTTGTCTGTGTACCATGTGATGCCCTGTCGTATCAGATGGACATTGTGTGTCATGTCACTCGAATGGTACATCAGAGCAAAACTGTCTGAGGAGACAATCATCAGGAGAATAGAGTCACACATCAGGAAAATATAAAGTCACATCAGGAGGATATAGTCACATCACCATTGAACATGCTGTTGGCCACAGCGCCACAGGGGGCGATAGGGAGTCCTTTTGAGTCTCTGTTAAACGGTTTACAGTAGGAGCTGGGAGTCTAGGAAATGCAAAAAAACGGAACAATCATGAACATGGTTTAACAAAAGCACACAGCTGTGGCCTAAAGCAGAATCAGTGGCTCATCAGGTGAGAAAGGAAACTACTATTGGGTCATGAAATTATGTTTTGAGTAGGATTACCTTGAGATTAGCCTTCCTGCCCACCATCTGCCCATCATCTCTGGAATCCATGTAGCGCCTCAGGTTCTGGTGGAAGTTTCTAAGGCCGTAGTAGAAGAAAACATCACCCTGCAAAACATTACTCTTAGAAACCATGTAATAACAACAGAAGGGGGACCTAATTTTCAAAAAGGTTAAACTACTCAACATAATAATAATGCATTGGTTTCATAAAGCACTTTGGAAGACACTCAAAGACACTTCACATGTCATTATTCCTTCACTTCATACACAGTGGTGATAAGCTACTAATGTAGTATAGCCATGGTTGGCCTGGGGCACACTGCAGCGAGGCAACCAGTATGTGCCATCAGCCCTTCCAACCACAACCAACCATTCACACACTCATTTTAGACAATGTGGGTGAAGTGTCTTGCCTAAGGACACAGCAGAAGTTTGACACTTTACAGCCGCAGGCACCCCACTGAGGCATCTGTTGTTCACAGAGGTCTCCCATCACAGAACTAACCAGGGCCTGCCCTGCACAGCTCCAGAGGTCTAACGGGATCTAGCTTTTGAATGCAAGTCAAACTAATAAGGTCTTTACCAATTACTATTTGGAGCAAAGGTAACCACTTTGGTCTAAAGAGTCATTAAGTGATCCACTTGACTCCTGGGCTCCTAATAAGTTTGCAATATTTAAAAATACTTTACAATATTATGACATAAAGCAGTATGTTTGCATAATACTTATAATTTAGTTTATTTATGCGTCATTACCTTGAAAGGTTTTTCAAGCGAGAAAACCACTGTACATTCACAGGGCTCTGACGAATAGCTCACATTTTTACGTTTCTCAAAGCATTTATCACAGGTTCCAGCCTCTGTGTAGTCCATCTGAGAGAAAACACATTTGTTAGTAAGAATAACAACACGCTTTCCTCGCTCACATTTTATCTCCCTTTCTTATCTTGTCCTCTCAGTGACAAACCTTTCAACTTGAGCTAATTTTTGGCAATCATTGTTCAGTCTTACCTTCATTTCCTGAGTGCTCTGTACAGTCAGAAGCAGCCACACTCCCAATAGCATGCATACTAGAGCCGTGATGTAAAAGAAAGGCAGAACCGTGTTAGCCGTTAGCATTGGAGACCAGGCGGGGAGTCTCTGCTGTTTGAAAGCGGAGTTGTCAGGCCTCCGAGCCAGAGGGCCAGACTTGGTCACTTTACCCATTTCCCAGCACTCAATAGAGCTGCAGCAGATGAGCACAGACAGGACAAGAGCAACAACCAAAAAAAAGCTCTTCCTGCTTTTGATTTTGTAATATCTCTCAGCGAACACACGCACACTTCTGCTTGCCAAGAGAGACTTTCCCAGCAGGCTTTGCAGGGTGGGACAGATGAGGCCTGTTACTGATTAACTACAATGCTTTGCTCAATTACTTGCTCTTTCGCAGCTTCTCGATCCTTTTTATGATCTTACCAATCCAAAACAGATTACTTTCTTTTGTTTTTATAGTTACTTCGACAAATACACGCATGCCGAGTTTGGTAATGTTTTGGCTTTTAATAATAGATATAATCTGACGCTTTGATGTTTGTAATTTTGCAGAGGTGGACGAGGGAACTTTTCACCTCTGACAACAAGAGCCACTTTCCATGTTCAATTC
This sequence comes from Knipowitschia caucasica, assembly GCA_964034765.1. Classification (NCBI taxonomy): domain Eukaryota; kingdom Metazoa; phylum Chordata; class Actinopteri; order Gobiiformes; family Gobiidae; genus Knipowitschia; species Knipowitschia caucasica. The sequence goes on along the minus strand of OZ035837.1, from coordinate 25,918,847 downwards.
CAGCCAGTTTATTTATCACAAGACATTTTACACACTTGGCTTTACCCCCAACCAATCAAGCCTTTTACAAAAGATAAAAAAAACCCACTTAAAATAGACCAATTCTGAATTCTTTACAATCTTTTATAATCTTCCCTAGCATATTCATGAAGTCCAACTTAATCTGAAAATAAATACATAAATAAATTATTTAAATTAAATTAAATCTCTTGCAAAATTTTTTTTAAATGCATTGTCGCTCACCTCAGGAATGTCCACCATTCTTCTAAGCTTTTGATCCCTCCAGTTCCAGTCGAGAACTACATAACGCAAGGAGCGCAGATTCAAGCCATCTAAAAAACACAGAGGTATGAAAACAGGAGCTCTTCAAAAACAAACGTGAAAAATGAATTGAATTAAAAACCTTTCTCAATAAGAGCAGATAATCTTCCTGGCGTTCCCACTCCGATGTGAGTGACGCCTTTTTGTAGCAGTTTGACCTGTTCATCAATCTAACAAAAATAAAAACACTATTTATAAATGATGCAAACACTAGTGGCTTTTAACACAGTGATAATAATCTACCTTAATGTGCTTGGCAAAAAGCTTGAGGACTTTTGCTTCTCCCTTGAATGATGTCAGTTGCCTGGTAACACAAAGTGGATTATGAGCGGCCTGAATGCAACGCAGAAAGTTCTAATTCCAGCTTCTTACTTGATGAGCTCGATCGTTCTTAGAGCTGAGCTGCAGACGATGAGCATCACTGCGGAGCTCTTCTCTGTGTGTTGTTTGTGTATTTTCGCCCATTTTGGACAAACTTGAACAACAACAAAAACAGGGAAAGAAATGTGTGGAACTGTAAAAAAAAAAAAAAAAGAAATATTGTAACGAATAATACATTTACCTTGTTTGAGATATGACGAAAGGCTGTGAGTGAGATCGTTACAGGTCAGGAAGCAGGAGTCTGTCAAACACACAGGGCTTTAGAAAGTGGACCAGAACAAGTCTCTTTTTACTATTTAGTGCTAACCCTTGAGTTGCAGCTCCTCCAGCTCGATGACAGAGCATTTGTCGGTGAAGTACTTTGTCACTTCACTCTGCAGATCGGCGGCACACCCGGGTTTGGCCTCAGCTGAAGCCAACACGTCAGTTATGGTCTTCTTCTTCTTCTGTTCGACATGTAACATATTCACAGTTATGCTCGGTACATGTTGTTCTCTTTTCAAACAGCAGGTGGCAGCCCTGGGTCTCGTCACTTGCCTTCCTCTTCCTTTTGGGTTTGTTTGACTTGTCACTGTCAGGTTCTTTCTGTTCAGACACGGCGGGCGCTTTCTGGAAAATCAATAGGATGGTTGCATTATTATTGTTCACATTTTATTGTAAAAAAAAATTAAAATAAAATAGTTGTACGAACCTCTGCAATCTTTTTCTTCTTTATTGGCTTTGCCTCCTTTTCTGTCGCCCTTTTTCTTTTCTCTAGTTTTTTCTCATTTTTTACTGGTTTGGAGTCTGTTGGTTTCTCAACTTCTTCATTTTCTTCTGCTCCAGAATCACCTGAAAAATACAATAAAAATAATGTTGATAAAGCTGTGTATAAATGTGTACAGTTGAGTTTTTTTTCCCTTTGATTAATTTGTGAATGAAAAACAGACAATATCAAAACAGTACAAGGGAAATAAAAATAAAAAATACAACACAAAAATACAGTAAATATATTTGAGTGCAAAAAATAAATATCCTTGTGTGAAACCTCTTGCTATTTGAATATAGAGTATTTGACTTGAGCCACTGCGCTTGGTGCTCTCGTGTGCAGCTGCCTCTGGAGCCTGGAGTCCAGCCCTAATATTGATGTGGTCCTCTACCTTCCACTTTCACATTTGCTGTAGTGGAAATACACAATACTGGAGAGGAGGAAGCGACATCCACCCAGACTGGACCAAGAGCCACATTGAATGTATGCAAGTTATTTAGTAAGTAACAATATATTTTTATTAACTGAACCAAATGCATATAGTTCTGCTGCAGCGTTGATCAAATATCATCTCCAGAAATGTTATGATGGCCAAGTCACTATTTTATAATGAATTAAAAGGCCATATGATTTTCACATGTTTACTTTGTGTCTCGGGACGTCAATATACATCTGTTACATTTTGATAGAGCTAGATCTGGAAAAAAACCATCTTTGCTACAGATTGCTTTGCCTCGCTACCACTGACAACGCAAAAGTTCCCACCTAACATTGCATTTCTAGGTTCAATTATCCAGATAATGGCCCATATGGGGTCACTACTAAGGTCTGCACGAGTGCTGACATTGCACATACTGAGATCTCTGTCTAATAAGCTTTAAAACATCACATTTTTATCACTTTCAAGAGTCAGTAAAGAAAACAAGCAAAATCATGGTGAGCATTATAAAAATCTGGACCACAATAACGTCACCACCGCAATAACGGCAGAGAGAGACAGAGCGAGACAGAAAGATGAATCTAGACACTCTGTTTACAGCTCAAATAACCAGGAATCAATGGCTGCATGCAGCGGAAAGGCCACTGATGGAGGAAAACACTCCGTCTGGTCATCTGCAATGACCGATCAATATGTGACTGGTTTTAATGGACAGTCGATGGTGTCCACTCGATGTAATCAGGATGATGTTGTTGGGGAAATAGTTAATTACTTCTTAGTTGTTAAGACAGTTGGGATCACTTCAAATAAAATACTAGCCTTATCAGGTATTAGTTCAATAAAGCAAAACATATTACATATAATCAAACATCCCTCAGTTGTATACGACTGCTAAGGATTTAAGAACATATACACTTCATTTGACAAATGATGAAAAACTTTAACTGTGGCACAGAATATTTGATATATTTGGCTTAAAAGTATTAAAGGTGATATACAGTTGCATACTAAATTACCCACCGTCTTATTTTCAGATTTGATGTTATAAAACAATGTGATACAGTAGCAAATGTAGTTTCAGCAATCAATTCATCTGTAGGCAAATAACAACGCTTATACATTTGCAATACCGAAAAAGGTGGATCCTTGTTGCGGTTATGGGTTATGGAAGCCTGCTGTTTCTTCACTAAAGCTACAAAGTATTTATTTAATATTGTGAAATACATGGAGACTTATGGTTGTGTGCAAACATCTAAAAATCTTTTGTAGAATTATCATAAGGACACCATGTGATTTCAAATTGGTCTTGCTTCCCTATTCATAGTTGTATTGTAAATTGCTGTTTTATCTAGATGTATCAGTAAAAATGAGACATATTTGGGGAAGGTGTTGTAGGTGTGAGTGGTCAGTAGAGGGCGCAGTGACTGCAAAGTGCAGCAGCATACCTTAACATAGAGATCATGCTGGAGCACATGCATGTAAGCCATTTGTTTTGATGAATGTGCAGTGAAGCAATACAGCGTTTGTCCGCACTAATAAACCGAAGCCTGGGGTTTATTTAAATATCTACGATGTTACCTTCAGAGGAATTTTGTCTCACAAAAGGCTTTTTTCTCTGGACAAAAGTTTATTATCTGAAGTTTGTGCTTTAGGTCCTAGTTTAAAAACATCTTTCATTACTTTCTTACTGTACAGTGGGACTGGAATGCAAAGTGTGTTTTGGAAATCATTGTTAAGAATGTCAAGATGATGCAGGTATTAGAGGATGGACGGTCACAATAGAATCATAACAACTGGCAAAGTGACACTAGTTTAAAAAAGTTTAAAAAGAAAAATTCATTGGGACATCTATTGCACATCATCTTTATCGTTCAAAAAATTTGACCTAAAAATCTAGTCCTGGAGGAGAGACAAGAAAAAGTAAAGACAAGATAACCCCGAATTGCAGTTTCGGAGTTGTCTTGTTACGAAAATGTAATAATGTAAAACCCATCCAACAAGTTTTTCGCTCTCAAAACACTACTGGTTCCATCACTACTTTACAAGTAGATCATTTTTTTCTGACAGAAAAAAAAACACTCACTCTCAGCCAATAACGACTGCATTTACACAAGAAGAAAACACAAACTACGCAACAAAACCGGTTTTGCGTCGCTTTTTCCTCCAAACCGATCAAAACTGCACTGCTCACGACTGTAACATGCATGCTATTGGGAGTGCCTATAATTTGAGGCAATAAACAGGCCAAAGCAAGCCAACATTCACAACATAGTCAAAGTAAGACCTACCTTTACTTTTCCATGACAAACATACAAACCAATTCTACAGTAAATTACGTTCTTAACCAAACGCTTGTTAACCCACAATAAACACTGTGTTAAGAAAAACATAACAATGGAAAACAAAATCTATGTGTTAAAGCAACCCAAAACGGCTTCTTCAACTTACATGGAACTACTTTGACAGTCAATGCCAAAACTAATCATATGTAAACAACAGTGAACTATTAAGACTTAACAAATGCCACATGAGCGATCATTTTTCTCCATCCAAATCCATACAGCTTAATTAAATCCAAAATGCCATCCAGTTTCAGGTCACACCAGTGTCATTTGTTCCATTCTCTTTTCCTACCAATTGTTAAATAAATGATCTGAAAGTAATTTTTGTTATAAAACCATACATTACCTCACTTCTCAAACCTTTGGCTCGCACTCACTTTTCTATTTGAGTTCTATGAGATAATCAAGAAAGACTTGGCATAGCGGCGCCTGGCAGATATATGCTGGTGGCGTAATGTTGACGGATGGCACCGGAGCATGATTCTCATTCACAGATCAAAAGACGAGCGGGTTATTAAAGTAGCGGTCATGCAAAAATGTCCAGTTCATAAAATATTTGAAGCATGCCTGTCATAAAAAGCTATTTACAGGTTCACGGTGCGCAGAGGATATTAAGCCTTGCCCGGCAGGAGCACGGCCACATCTGGCACTTCACACCTATCAAAGGCCATAAAAGGTAAACGAGACTCAAATATTTAACACCTTCTTCCTGGCACAGAGGGAGAACACAGTAAAACAATGAAGGTCAATGACGTCAAGGCAAAAGTGACTTGTGCTGATGCTATGGCCTGCTTTTCTAAAGAGAGATCTCAGAGCGCTCTTTGGCAGTTCTGAATTTACTCCAGGATTTGAGAACTAGTTGCAACAAAAGTGCACATAATATGTCAGAATAACTATTGATATTAGTGTAGCAAGTGCACACAGATAATAGTAATACACCAAAAAAACATGGGTTCCTTTCTCACGGTGGTGGAGATATGGATAGTTTATACTGTGCCTCAAGGCAACATCTTGGCCGGTTTACGTTTTATAACTTGGGTGCACTACAAAAAGTGATACAAAAAAGTTCATATAATGATTAGTATTTTGAGAATAGTAAAAGTGTCTTGGTTAACAAACAAAAAACAATATTCAAATAGCTAGTATGCTTTTTAGGTGCACAATGTAAGAATTTGGGTTAAAAAAAGACTTATTTTCCAAAGCCTTCACCCCTAAATAAAAGTGAGTTAGATCTCGGCTCAGTTGTTACTAGAATAGTAGATCTTTGTTGGATAAATGTTGCCTGCTCCTGGTATAATCTGTTTAAAGCAACCCCATAGCAACAATTTTACCTTCTAAAGCACACGATCCAGACTGTCACCACTTAATCATTTAAACGGTTCTCAAAAAGGGAAAACAGCCAAATCCGTTAACACAGGAAGAGCTGTTGTAATGAGATGTACGCTCACATTTATTCACAGGAATGTCAGAAATGTGGGCTGGTCGACATCACACCTGGGTGCGTGTGGAGAGCAGATTTTCAGATTGCAGAGAGTGCAAGTGGAAGCATTGCTGCACTGATTCTGGACTGATAGATGTGGCCTTGAACAGACCGAGATGTGATCCTGGACAGTGTTTGGATGAGGGTTATGTTCTCATTTCAAATGTTAGAGTAAATATTATTCAGAGAAAGAAACACAACGATATAACGTATACTGCACTCTATATTACTCGTCATGTCGTGGTGTTTATTTTTCACAAATTTCATATTTGCACGGCCTAATATAGCCTAACATTCTACAACTCCTCTACTACACTATGAACATTGCTACAACTAGTTGCTTTTTTGAGCATTGAGTTTGCTTTTTTACGCTTATGGAAGGGTTTGGGTTAGCTCCAATGCACGTGGATTACATCAATGAGTTAATCGACTATATGCACATGGCAATTTAAAATTATGACAAATTTTAAATCAACACTTGTCACAGTGAGAAAAAGCCAACTGCATGCACACACTTGTTTGTTGTTGACATTGTAGTTTTGAAAAGTATTTCAAAAATTCCAACAACTTCCAGTTTTCTGTCCAATCAGGTGTCTGAACACAGCTCATGAATAAGGCAGCTCTGGGGACAAATCAACACTCATGGATTGTGAAATCATGCCATAAAGTCATGCTAACCTGACCTAATGGCAATTATTATTTTTAAAACAGTGTTTTGAAAAAACTACTTAAAAATTCAAGCACTTCCATATTCCAGAAAGTTTGCCGTGCATGTGACCAACTTTATGAAAATCAAATGGTGTGCTTAAAAACGGCCCCATTAAAAAGGACTTTTAATGCTTTTGCTTCAATAATATATTATAATATAATAATGTTATTATTTTTAAGGTCTTATGATGATTATATTATTGCTGAACCTATGATCTTGACATCCCTGTGTGTGAGGAGGGTCTCTGTGGCGCAGCCTGGCAGACATTAGGCTGTATCTGAGCCAGAGAAGCAGCATTTCTCATGTCTGGTGCAGCGAGGGTCCGCACTCGTCGCTACCTGACTCATGTGGTACAGAGATGGTGCAGGCTCAAGTCAATTAGAGGCCAAGGGCACATAAACACCAACATGTGGCCTGCACCGATTGCCCTCATTAAGTGCTTGCATAAAATGAGGCTGAAGGTAAACACACTGTGAGCTGAAACCTGCTCGCCCCCAAAGAAAATTCAATGATATGATACAAATGTTACATTTGCCATTAAAAATGATGACGATATCATTTATGTTGTCATTTCACATTGAAGAATTTAAACTATATCTGAAGTAGAAAATATATGGTGAAAAAAGAAGCAAGGGGAAACAATCTGATTTACCTGCCCTATCCCTGTGCTGCCACCAGAGGGAGGTATATTGGTTTTTTGTTTCTTTTTCAAATTTGAACGTTGCCGGCAGGATACAGAGCATCAACATAAAACTAATTTTTGCTTTAAAAGGCAGACTGTTCTGATTGCAATGTCATAGTGGTCTATTCTATTACAGGACTGATTAAAAGCACATCTATTGCATTCATGGCCATGCATGTTGCATGTTGCATGTTGTTAGCTCCAAGTTTGTCAGTTCCATTATTAGGTAACTTTTTATATCTGACAATATAGACCATTTTGATACTAAAAACAATACAATACCAACTGATACAACAGTGACCATTTATAAACTGTAAAAGTGAACTCAATCAATGTCATTTTCAGGTTTAGTAATAAATGAGTACTAATGTTATACAGAATTTTGAGGTGGAGCACAAACTGTTATGCAGGAGTTCAGCTGAATGTGGTCAGGGTGTTCATTTGACTCATGAGAGGCCAGTTAAAGAGGGAGCTATTAAAGCCTCCCCAGTGATTGTTCAGAGCCTCCATCATTCGTGCTCGTCGCCGCTAACAAGAGGAGGACCGTGGGCCAGAACAGCCTCATTCCTCATTTTGACTGATGCGCAGACATTTTTACTGATGCTAAAGGGGCCATTTTGTCTGCTACACTGTTTGGTGCTAACGGATCAGTTTTTAGCTTGTTTTTTCATTCTCAAAGTTGTGCCTGCCCCTAAAAACCAATAGGAGCAGGCAAAAGCCAAGTTGAGAAAAAGTACATTTTTTTACAAACATAATGTCCCATGTGCAACAATCCGCTCTGAATAATAAGTATTGCCGTACCCCAACGCAAGTGGAAACTTGACTGGGAAAGGTAATAAAAGGAGATCCCTGCAACTGAAAGTTTGGAGTGCAGGATTGTGACTGCAAAACAAAGAGATGACATCATTTCTGCACTAATCTGAACCTTCTTGTTTCTCCCATGAGCTGGAACAAGTTAACTGCTTCTCATTCACACAAACAAAAGATTACAAAAATACTTCTTCTTTTGGCCAAACATGGTCCTTCTGTCTGGACTTTTGTATTTGTGTGTCTATGTGGTTGTTATTAGGGAACCAATTTGTGATGTAAACGGAAAACTCAGACAATGTTTTTTAGGGAACTATTATCATGAACAACGGTCTTGATAATGTTTGTATAGGATGTTTTGTATGTAAGACATTCCGATAAACCACATCATTTAGGAAGCAATCAAGTAGAAACAATCTTATTCAACAATAAGTGGAAAAAAGGATGCATTTAAAGATTGTGTAACATGCTTGACAGGTTACACAACTGTCAAGCATGTCAACTCTTGGGTTCTAATTTAGATTTATGAGATCGCTTCAAATATTTGGCTTGAAACCCTTCTCCAACCATTTTTATTTTTGATAGGAGCCAAAACAGCACCACTGCTTGAGAACATGAAAGCCAGAAGACACAGCCAACCTTTACATGACCAACTCTCTCGGGACGACTTGTTATTTCTACTCAGTATTCTGGAAGGAGAGCTACAGGTTTGACCATAGAACTTCAACAATCCAAATCGATAACACGACCATGTAGTAAATAATAACTTGAATGTTTGAACCATGCTAGGCCCGCGATGAGGTAATCGTTGTGTTGAAATCGGAGCGAACAGACGGCGCACAGCTGGGGGCACACTATGGGAGCAGAGCAGAGGAGGCGTTCAGGGCCCTGTACAGAGACTGTCTGCGAACTCAACGGGACTTCGTGCAAGACGTGTGCAAGCCGACAGCTCAGGTACCACCGTGACACTGAGAACATGAGGTGCATAATGTAAGCTACTTAACGAAGAAGCCATTAGTGTCTCTGAAGTTTTACTGTAAAGACATTAGAGCTGCCAGATGTATTCAAGTAAAATAGAAGGAAAATATTGATATCTTCTCTGCCAACAACAAACTCTCCGGTATTCATTTCTAGAGACTGAACCATTTTGGACTTTTTGGAACAGATGAGGATGTTTTGTGATTCTGCTCTGCTGCTGACATGTTTATACGCCCCATCATGTAAATCTCTTTTTTCATCCTTTATTTGTTGATGTTAGCTCCGCCACAAACACTTTACAGTAGTCAAATAGATCTGTTAATTTTGATGCGAGAACATTTTTAAAGCTAACATTCTAAAGTATCCAAGTTTGACAAAATACATTGGCAGCAGTAACTTCCAATGATTTCAAATGAAAAACAGCAAATATAAACATACAATTGAACAATGTTCTATTGACTGAACAGGGAAAATTGTCTCATTTTGTCCCATTGTTGCCTGTCTGTGATAAGCGGATGCCCTAACTCATTCCCAAAGTCAGTAACACTTACTTTAAAAGCCCCCTTAAAAACTGACGGGTCTGCGCGGCCCCCTGAAATAATAACTAAGAAGAAAACGTTAAAAATAGGCTCTACTCGTTATTTCATTTGGGGGAAATAGCCTCTGCTACAAACATGTAAATGATTCACTCCATTTTGTAATACAAAAATGATTACAATTTGATCATTCAAGTCAAATAATGAACACAAATATTTCAATATTACAAACAAAATAATATTAATTTAACATACAATAATTATATAAAACTTTTTTATGACCTTTTGCAGCCCCCCTGCAATACCCTGCGGACCCCACTTTGGGAGACACTGCCCTAACTTACCACTAAGCCAGGGGTGTCAAGTCGGTCCAAGTCATTGTCCTCAAGTCTGGCAGCAGGTTTTTGTTCTGACCAAGCTTGGTTGGAACTAAAAACTGCAGCCACACAGGCCCTTTATGGCACCAGTTTGTCACCCCTGCTCTAAGCACATATTTGGTTTTATAAATTTGGTTACTTCCAAGCTGTTGTGATCGGTACATAGAAATTGTGAATCACGCCGGTGCTTTTTGTTTTGTCTGCTGCAGATGAGTGCTCTGGTCCAGGCCCAGAGGAAGTGTTCTCTGCAGGTGAAGGAGCAGGTGCTGATGGTGTCTCGCTTACACCACAACACCATACGCAGACTGGAGGAGCAGGAGAGGAACCACCAGGAACTTGTGCACAAGAGCAAGACACTTATCTGTGCATTGGAGCAGGACAGACAGAGGTGAATGACTGGCTTAGAAATTGAGTTTTGATGGCTATAACTTTGGTGAGTTTTTGTGACGTTCAAGTGCCCTGCAGTTCACATGCGGTGCCATGTAATGTTCTTCACGGCTGAGCGAGAAGGCTAATGCACTGGTGGCCAATGCGCTTCTCCCAAAGACACTGAATCTGACCTCAACGCTGTACTTAAGAGTTACAGCACTCAGATACACTCCATTACACCCTGGACGTGGAAAGGGCTTGTTTCCAGCTTGGCCCTGTTCTCTTTCCCCCTGCAAACATAATAAACATGCACTCACATTCAATGATGACCAGAGCCCCAAATTGCACCCTACTGTCCAATTCAACAATACCGCAGTGCGCAGCATGGAGCCCTCATCTAAATTAAGTTAATGGGGCTGCGGGTTGGTCCGAGAAATTCCTATCCAAAAGAGAAAGCATTCAGATGTGGCTGGTGTCTCTATGGCAAGACCTAACATGGAGTTGGTCACAAGTTTTCCGATGCTATTTGGGGCACGTAACTGCGCTTCATTGTGCCAGCCCTAACCCAGTGTGCTCTGTAATCATTCATAAAGTGGACCCGCAGAAACAATTCAGCTTCAAAAGCAGTCAAGACATTGTGATGCTTGACCAAATTAAATTTCAAATAGTTTTTCAGTTTTAGTTAGCAGAGTTTAAACATGCAAAGGATTGTAGAACACAGAGCTTGATCTGAGTTATAATGATTAACATGGTGGCAGCCTGCAAGTCTGCTGTGGTGGAAACCCTGTGTGGCTCATACATTCCTGAATACTTAATCACAAAGGTTTTCCATGACTTTTTCTCTATAGATTCCTTCTGTGTTTAAAATCCTAGTTTAAACTTTCTAAGAGGCTGTGATGGATTTTGTGGCAGGTGTTAGATCTTTTTTCAGGCAAAAATAACAGTTCCTCTCATTTGATGGGAACAGTTTTCTTTATACTTTTGACATAACCCGAAATGCTTTGTTGAGCTTGGCACCAAAAATCATCTTACATTGATCCCAGGGGTAAACAACCCATGTTTTCAACTTCTCATGTTTGTTTCAAGCCAGACTGCTTGATTTCCACTCTGAAAACTCCTTCAAATCAACCACCTAATTCAAAGCTGCTGGAGACAACCTGGAATTAGCAAGGCCGTTTTTGTTCTTGTAAAAGGCTAGTCCCAAGGTGCCATGTGCGGAGCAGATGACCTGTCCATGTTCAATTCTATACGTTCAGATTTAAGTCACGCTACAATCACTTGCCATTCCTGTTGCGTGTTAGAGAGTGATTACATGAACACATCACAATGCAGAGTTCTGGCTACAATGATCGCAACCGTTAGAAAGAGAGCATTCCCTGACACTGCCTTCAGCATCTTCAAAGAGCATCTTCGAAACAAAAAGGGCATCACTGCATATAAGAGGAAAACCCATCAGGCTTGAGTCAGTCTTTGAGCACCACTGATGTGGCCTCATCAGTAACTCATCTTAAGCTTGGTCATAATCTTCAATGTTAAAGTAAGTGTTAAAGTTCAAAAGGGACAAAGTAAACTTGGCATTGTGATGAGAGGAAGCCCACATCTGCCATGTCTTCCTCTCACACTTACAGTACTTCCACCATCTGTCTACTTTTCAGGAGGTCTGGCACTGCTACACTTTTCTACAATGGCCTGTTTCTAATCAAGCTGTTAAGTATTTGAGCAAGGCATTACAACATATAGTAGTTGATTTCTTAATGAGGAATAAAACAACAAGTTGAGATCAGAGCTAATGGTACCAACAAGAAAGATAAAAAAGTGCACAATGCAATGTTCATTTCATTCATTCATTTTAATTCATTTTCAAACCCCTTTGTTAGTCCATTTCTGGGTCGGGGAGCTGCCACCCAATGCACATAGTACCAGTCCCTCTGATCCTCCTGCAGGTGGTGGGTCAGGAAGATGGCTGCTCTCTCAGTGACACAGCCTTCGTCTTTCAGCAGGGGCTTCGAGCAACTTGAGGTTAAGTGTCTTGCCCAAGAACACAACAGCAGCAGACAGAGCAGTGGGAGCAGTTTGAGTTTGAGCAAATGCTCTACCAACTGAGCCACTGTCACGATGTTCATTTCGAAAGGGGTTTAATGGGAAAAAAACTTGACTGAAATGGGTCTTAAGTGGCCAATAGCCGATTGGATTGGCTTGCCTAGTGGATTTGATACAGTAAATAAAATAGGTGGGTTACTAATGTGCTAGTGAGCAGTTAGAATATATATCAAATAATGCCTTGATAGCTATTATGCATCTGTGGTCATTTGTAGCCATGGTAGCACATGTTTAAAAAAGTATTTAGAGAGACGTTTACACCAATTATTCTATTTTTTATAGAAAAATCCATCTTTAAAATCCACCACAAAAAATCTTTGGGTTGATCTCGAGTGAACTCAACAGTGTGAAATAACATATTTGTACTGCTTGCATCACAAATATAAAAAAGGTACCCAGTCCTATACTGCTTTAACACAAGACTGGATGTGTTCTCATTTTACTATTTATCAATTACACAAGTTGACAGCCAAAACATGGTCAGGGGTTTTTCAACTGATTTAGACTAATTTTGGTGTTCTGAGTCCAAATATCACATGTATTTTGCTCTATCAGGTCAACTTTTTGAGATACAGCCATAGTGTTACGGATTATGTATGTCTACGTTATTATGAATTCTGCTTATCAAATTTGATGGAGTAAATAAAAACTGAATGACTTTGGATACGTTGACCTTTATTTCTTGAGGAAAACGGAAAAAACGTCAAGGGTTTCTCAGCTGATGGTCCGCAGAAATTTGTTTTTTTACGCAAAATCGATTAAAAAAATATTTCTGTAGCAAAAAATCCTGACCTGATTGAGCAAAACCAAGGTCATTTCAAAATTAGTCTAATTCAGCTGGAAAACCCTGGACTATTTTCAAAAAATATTTTTTTGTTACCCAGTGTTATCAGACATGATAGAGACAAACGTCTATACGTAGCAGAGCTCTGTGACAATAATCACCATACCCTTTCACAATACTTTGAATAAAATATCTAGAGCCTTTCAACATTTGTTTTTAACAACTATAAATGTACTTTCCACACTGAAGACAAAACACCAAGAGACAATGAGTCATTTTTGTGAAAGAAAATCCTATTGTAATTGTTGGATTAGGAAGGCACTCAGTCTTCAAATTATACCCCTGACTGACAGCAAGACTTCTCTTCACATGCGGCGTACGTTACATATAGAGTTAGAGAGTGCTCTTGGAAAACCCTCACAGGTCGGCTCCTGCTTGTAATTGAGAACAAACTGGTCCTCATGAACCATGCTTTTGGATAGTTTCTGAATTATGTGAAAACCAAATAGGACTGATCTGATATTTTGTAAAAAGAGAGCACATCAATATCACCAAATTAAAAAGCCGAATTTGGCAGAACATTTTAAGGCTACCAAATATTTGGATCTTTTTTCAAACTTGCATAAAAAGTTTATGAAGTGTTCAGGGGCATTTTCTGACTCTGAAAGCATTAACTTAACTTTTGTGACTTTTTTGCAAATTGTAATTGGACTTTCTGAATGGTTCTACTTTTGAATTTCTGAATTTTGTGCAGTTGTTGAAGTTTTTGTAGCATTTTATTTTTTTTACATACTTTTTTATTTCACAGACATTTTTTTAAATTATCTTTTACTGCAGTCACTCACTATTGCAGTTCCTCCTACTGCGTATTATTACCAGAGACAAGTGGGTTTATTAAGATGGTGACTTTATTCTGCATTGCCAAGCTCTTAGGACATACAGGACGAGAGAGGTACATGACGATAGTAGAATGATAAATGATGGCCTCCAACCAAAGTAAATGATAGAGTAGGGAGATAAAGTGGTGGTTGGGAAGAAAGAGAAAAGAACAAGAGAAACATATGGATGTAATTGAAGAGATGATGTCATCTCAGTCAGGTTATCAGGCCCCAAGCACAGCCACTGTGGTGCACAAAACATTTTTGTCCTCTTAAAGAGCAACACACACACACACACGCACACACAGAGACGCGCACATGCAAACATCCCCACACAGGTACGATTACAATGTCAACCGTGGGAAATCCTGAGAACATGCTTGAATATATAGGCTAATTAGACATTTTGTCTTTGGACACATGCATACACTCTGTCCTTCCCATCAGCCTCTTTGGCATGGCTGTACAATGACCTCATCTGGAATGGGCTGAACTCCAGTAAAAAACACAAACACACACACTGCTCTCTGGCCCGTACAGCTCCTTCCTTATAAGGATGTGCTGATGATGTCATGGGCGCCACCGACTGCGAGTGAGACTAAGAGTGCAGAGTACTTCACATAACGCTGAGTTTTCCACATGGACGGTCCACATCACCAGGGGAGATGAGAGAGTGGAGACAGGCTCTTCTCGGAGGGGTGTAGGACATAGGGACAACAGCTAAGGTAAGGATGCATAGGCAGAGCTGCAGAATAGCAACTTTTCATTCAAATATATGTATATTTGATCACTAATTGAGCTATAACAAGTGAGATTAGGTTCTGGGCACTTTTGTTCTGATATATTAATCACCAACCTAGAGTACATTCTATTTATAAAAAAATATTAAGATCATCACACATTGCTGAATACCCATCTTTACTGAGGCTAGTGTAAAAACGGTGGGAACGAGGTTTTTAAGTGCTCCCATTAGTCTTGCATGTGGTGCGTTGTGTGCCTTTGTGTACTTGTACAGTATCCTGGAATGTGTCTATACGGAGTGATTGGTAAATCCAGCAGCAGCCTGTAATTACTTTTTGAGCAGGGGGGAATTCCTGCCTTTTTGAGCTGGAAACGATGCCAGTAAAGATGCTCTGAATGAGAGAGATTGGATTAATGGGACTAGAGGGTAGAGGAACTTCTTAATGCTGCTCTAGTACATCATGCAAAACTATTCCCCGTTTCCAAATACAGCATGGTTGTGTGACTAGCAAGATTTTGAGATTTGAAATTTGTATTTATTTCTCTTTGCAGACTAAAGCTCCTGAATGCAAAAGAAAGAGAATACCAACATATAAAGGAGGAAAGGAATGAGAAAGAGGTGTTCGGACTGAAAGAAGAACTGCACAGACTGAAGGCATTTGCTCTGCTGGTTGGAACAGAGCATCAACTATTGACCAAAGAGCTGGTGGAACAAAGAGATCGGGTCAAAAAGTTAAACAACATCACAGAAACTTTGAAGAGCGGAACATTTTACCTCAGACAGGAGAAGGTAAAAGTTAAACAACGCATTATGACGGCAAAACACGGAGGACTGGAGGAGAAAAGACCTCTTCTGAGAAAGACTGATGGATTTTGGGAGCTAAACGCCAAAGGCCATAGGTCAGGAGGGCCGGGTTTGATGTCAGAAGTGGAGGTGTTGAGGAGGAGAGTGGTTGAAATGGAGGGAAAGGATGAGGAGTTGATACGTATGGGGGAGCAGTGCCGCGAGCTGGAGCAGAGACTGACGAAAGAGAACGTCAACGGCAGTAATCTCCGGGATGATGTGGATAAGCTGAACAAAAGAATTAATGAATTGGACAGGATTGAGGGTGCTTTGGCAAAAAGTAGACAGGAGTGCGGTGCCCTAAAAATCAGTTTGGAGAGGGAGAAGGAGGTGTGCAAGGCCTTGAACATTGAACTGGACAAGCTGAAAGTCAGGCTTAGAGAATCAGAGGTTTGTGAGGGTCAACTCCAGCAAAGTGAGGCTGCCATTAAGCACGACCTGGCCCATCTCAGGTCACTAACGGTCGCACTGGTAGATGACAGGAATAGTATGAAAGAGAGGCTCAGACAGGCCGAAGAAACACTCAGTCGGAGAAATGAGCAGGGCAATTTAGCTCCCAATGAAAGGCTTAGAGCAGCAGATTTACAGGAACGAATTAAAGGCATCGAAAAAGAAAAAGAGGAACTCAATGCCAAGCTGAGAACGGAGGAGGAAAGGAGTGGCGAGTTAGAGGCGAAGCTGTCCATTATGAGAAGACGGCTACAGGTTTTGGAGAACAGGAGAGAAAAAGAAGAAAAGAGAGAGAGCGTAAAGTACGGCTCAGTTCCAAACAACTCAAGTCATCAATGCCAGACCCAAAACAACAAAGTCAACGAACTGAGCCAGGAGCTGGAACGGTTGCGCAAGACGCTTCAGGACAAAGAGGTCTTGGAGGGGGCGCTAATGAAAGTGGAGGAGGACTATGAGGTTATGGAGAGAAGGTTCAATGAGGAACAGAGACGGACTCATGTTTTGGCACAAGAGCTAGAAATAGCCAAATTTGAGGTGGCAAAGTACCAACAGGCAGAGAAAGAAGAAACCAACCAAGAACACCAGCTCTTGCAAAGGTTACAACGAGAGCAGGTCAAGTCTAGGCTTTTGAGCAGAGAAGTTGAGTCACTCAAGGAGAAACTGCAAAGCATGATGGGAACAGAGGACTCCATAAGCCAAGTCCAAAATGACCACTCCTCACTGCAAAGGAAACTGACGCAACAAGAGAACAAGAACAGAGATCTGGCCAGAGAAATGCTTGAGTTGTCCGATGAGTTAAACAAGCATAAAACGTTTAAAAATATGCCACGTGAGTCCACCAGATTGGTGATGTTGCGTCAAACTAAGGAAGCCCAAACTGACCCAAATGATCTTCAGTACAGCACTTCAATATCAACAAACCAGGATGACAAAGATGCAGAGGACCCCAACCAAAACACAGCGGGTTCATCTCATATCCAAAACCTGTACGACCTGAACAGCGCTAACAACAATATCAGCGTGTTCAGCAACAACGTAGCAAGCGGCGTAGATGCAGTGAATAGAGAGGTGATGATGCTGACCCACACATCTGGTCAGCCCTTGCACATCAAAGTCACTCCGCATCACATGCTTAACACGGCAACACTGGAGATTAGCAGTCCTTTGTCTGATGTGGCTACCTCCTACACCAGCACCGCAGTCATACCAAACAGCCCAGGCCAGTCTAAGCAGAGAATCACCATCATTCAGAACACAAACAGCAGGAGCCCCCCTTCAAGTCCGGACCGCACCTTATCACTCAATGCATCGCCCATTGCTAGAGTAATGAGTCCAAATTCTTCTCGTTCTGCCACACCAGACCAGAACTCTCCCATACAAATAGTAACAGTGAGGACGTGTTCTCCAGAGCTAGAAGCAGTGGGTTTATGCAAAAGTCTGGAGCGGCAGAGCAGCCTGTGTCATGAAAGATCCAACAGTATTGATACAAGTTCAAGTATCAGCAGTTTGGATGACAGCAAGATACATATCCATCTAGGGAGTCCCTACATACAAGCCTTGAATGGAGTGAGCCACAGCATTCCTCCTTCTCCGGTTCCATACTATGTAAGACATGAACAGAGAACACAGGTAGTCACAAACGGCTGTCATGTCAAAGGGGTGGGCAAAATAACCAGCAGTATCACAATCTCTCCTGCAACTTCTCCAATCTCACACTCAAATATAACAGTGAGCGGACTGTGTGACTAGAAGTATATTGTACAAACACATGACAAAGTTGTGTAATTTTTTTTGTCTTATAATCAGTTTAGTAGCAGCATAATTGTGGAACATGCACAAAAACTTGGAGTGGAACAAACTTATTTTTTCTCATTGATTGATCTTTGGCCCAGATGCTGAAGTGAAGCCACAGGAGAACATCCTATTAGTTTTTTTTACTAGAACATATTTTTAGTATGTACTTTAGTCACTTTTCTGTTGGTTATAGCCCGAGTAAAGACAGCATTTAAGTTGATTAAATGGACCATTGTACAATGTTAACAATGTTTGGATTCATAATTAAAATGATTAAAGCTTGCATTTCTACCATACAATGTTTACATACTTATTTTACTCTGTCATGTATACAGGTAACTTGCACTACATTCAAATTAGAGTACAACAATCATGTGTTGGCCAAAAATGATTGTTAGGAATTCAGAGAGAAAGATGCCAATCAAATCCATGTTATTCTGTACCAGTGAAAACAACAACAAATTAACCAATGTTCACAGGAAATATGATAATCTATAGGGCAACATATTTGGGACAAAAGGTAGAGCTGAATTTGATTAAATGCAAACTTACTACAGATCTGTAATAGACTAATACAAGAAAGTTCAATACTTTTCATAATCGTCAAAACCAGACAAATTTTAATATAGTTATAAAGAGGTAATCCAGAAAGAAATCAATTGAACATTAATAATATGATTACGTTTATAAAAAGTTGTAAGAAAGTATGCCTGCGCACCGAGTCTCCAGACTACTGACATTGTACTGCCCTCTGCTGGTGGCTTTACAGTAGTCCAATCAAAGTGAAATAAAGCTGGAAAAGTCGACTCTTACTAATAAATACAAGGTCATGCACTGTCTTTCAAGAAGTGCTCGTGTTACATCAAAGGCTGGTACACGTCGATAACACAATAATAATGTGAAACATACTGGTAATAGACTCAAAACACAAACACGTGTCGTTCCTCACACATGCTAACGTTAGCATAGCTTCATCATAACAGCGTTATAAACCATATGGCTAGTGACATAACATATTTTAACCTAACAACCCTTAGCATCAATACTCGATCGTTTAAGTCAATGTCATAGCACTGTAGCTCTAAGTAAATGCAACACATCTACCTTTGATAATAGTATTTCTCCACAGTTAGGATCTATAAACTCATAGAATGTGGAAAGTGAAGACATACCCGATTTCCCTTCATGGCTCCACCACTCGTCTCCCAAATCGTCCCCCATATTGTAGATTGATGTGATGGAGTTGTTCTCATGGATCTGGTTGTTCACTACAGAAGAGTGGAGGGGGGGTGTGTTCAGGGACATCCCGTTATGCGCAACACAATTTTCTATAACATTTTCGTCGGGATTAAATCAAAACACTAATGTATTAATATTATTTCTATTCATTCAGGCTTATATTAAAATATGGTAGCCAAAAAATCTCCTAGAAAGACAACAATAAATAAAGTTGTATTCTATTGCAACCCTTTTCATTATAGTGCTTCCAGAAATCTGTTTGGTCCAATTATCTACCTTTATTATTATCAACATGTGAAGACTATCCCTTCTATTGCACAAACTATGTGTAATCTGTGTTGTAGTCCTTGACATGTGAAGTATCCAAAATCCAAATCCACTTCACTTCCAACAATTTTCCAGCGACTCAATGTATTTCCTAAAATATCCAGCAGAGGGCACTGTAATCCACTGCAATTCAAAATAAAAACCATGGCAACGTCAATAGGTGTTCTGGGAGCCATTGGAGGACATGCACTGTGCTTATTGAACCATCACATCATTGCAGAGGGACATAGTTCAAGAGAAAAATACTGAATATAGCTCTCGGAACAATGACTGGATGACACAGATGTCTTTGTAATCCACTTACTTTGTACAATGAAAGAAAACCAATATCTGTCAATGGCATTGAGAGAATGTTGCTTCTTCAAAGAGAATTTGCAGATGTTATATAATAACACAACACCTACAAACTCAGGTGGTAATATTTACGCTGCACTCTATTATTCTGCAAAGTCAAGTCTTTCTTGTTCTGATGACAAAACAAGTTTATACCTTTGATTTCTGTTTGCCAGAAATGCCTCATAACACTGCACTTAGCCACAGTATTTGGCAAAGCATCAGAAAGTTTAAGTAGCAATTTAATTAAGTGCATTATGATATGACTTATTTGACACATTTCAATGATATATTCAAATAAAATACTCAATTAACACAAAAATAACATGTTTCAATGGTATAATTCCACATGAAAGTTACTTTGGTAATGGCCGCTTTGGTTTATAGCTGTGGATGGCTGCAGTTTATCACAGAAGAGTGAGGAAATCACATGACGCCAGTGTTATTTCAAACGACTGTTTCCGGATGTACAAAGATCTTTTCTGTCACACATATGTTGTATTTGATTATAATGTTCTTGTATTTTTATCACATGAATTTGCAAATAATTCCACTTTACCAATGTGCAGTGAGGGTGGCCTTAAGTAGACTTTGTGTGTTTGGAATATCAATGCAATTCTATAAAATATGCATGTAACTTGAGTGAACTCAGATTGTAACTATAAAGTAATGGTGTTAATATATTTGAAATTGTTTTAAAAGTATTATTGTGATCTTGTTTGTTACATTTACGCTGTGTTGGACAAAGAGGAAAAAAATGGATGGATGGATAATTAGACATACATATTTCTTGTGAATGTAAACGGAATATTGTACTTTCTTTCCTCTCTCTCTCACTGTCCATCTACACACATCAGATAAACACATGAACTGCAATCAAGCATAAACATGAGCTTAATACTCCAATTCATTCTTTGTTTTGCATCCATTTTGAAATTTTGCAACATTATTTTTACCCACAACCTCCCCTCCACCCCCTTCATTTGTGATTACATTGATGACTATTGTCGCATTTGCATAATTACTTCTCTCATTCTGTTCTGCCGGATGAACAAACACAAACAATGTCCCCATCCAGTCTGAACAACATCCCCAGGTGAGTGACTCATTACGAGGGAATTGTGGTCCTCCATAGTTCACCATTTGCACGTACGTTCTATCGAGCTTCTTGTCTCGTCTGTTCTGGCTGCTGTGTGCACTGTATGAGCACTGTAACACATTTCTGTAAAGTTACAATGAAATTTCAACATTAAAGAAATGTTATTTTGAAAAACAATTCAAACATGCAAATTTAAGTATAAATGGGTTGAAAAACATCCACTGGTGTTTTATTACCACAATTATAATGTGATTGCAAAAAATCGTTACAATACCATAAAATCACATGCGATTACCGTAATTTAACATCAACAGCTGGGAAATGTTTGCTAGCAACCAACCATGAGTGTAAGAGCTGTAAACTCTTTTGTTAACAAGGTGCTTTTGAGTTACGCGTGTAATAGAAGTAAAGATTTCCACTATTTCCTTGTATAAACTGAAGATGTTAAAAAATAATTGAACAGTTGTGTTCATGAAAGGACAAAGAAATTAAACTGTGTAGTTTTTTGTTCAATGAAACTAATTAGAAACAGAAACAGTCGTATGGTGTAATAATACAAAATGAACATTATAATGCTGTTTTTGTTGTATGTGAATTAACAGGAATATACAGTTAAATCCTGAAATCACAAAGGCATAATGTGATTCAGTGAAACAGTCTTTAACCGTCAAAATTAGCAACGATAATGCCATGTTGAGATAACGGTAAATTCCTGGAACCATATTTGCCAGCATTTTACTGTTTTTCTACAAGGACATTTTTTACAGTGCAGCCGCCCTGTTTTTTCCCATCCCTTTAACATTATCATAATTCACTTTATCTTTTATGTTTTCTGGTCCTACTCAGGTTTTGAACCAGTCTTGTAGTCACTGTCACAAAAATGAATTATAATGTTTGATGGAGGTAATTTGTAAGCGTCATTTGGTGTTATTCAGAAAGTACATTTGTTTTAGTGCAATTAATAACAGTAATAAATCACTGTTTGTGTCTATTGCGCTATTGCCATTAAAAATGTCCTTGCCAGATGATGCCAACATTTCTAGGAACAAATTTAGCTTTCAAAACTAAAATTATGAGTTGGTTCTGTTAGTTTTTGACAATTTTAGATCTAATAAAGACCCTTTGAATTTGTATCTCACACATTATAGTGCTATGTTTGCATGGGGCGACAGTGGCTGAGCATTAGTTTTCAGATTAAGTGGTTGTGGGTTCGATCTCCTCTCGAGTCATGTCACAGACTCCCACTGTTATCTGTTAACGCAAACGTTTCCCTGGGCAAGACACGTAATCCCACCAAGACTGTGTCGTTGCAGGAACAGCGAGGGGCTGGTGCTATGCAGATTGGGTGGCAGCTCTGAAGGCCACCCCAACGCCCCAAAAAATGTATTAAAATGTCCACACTTTATTAATTATCATATAAACTGTGCTATACAAATAAAAACTTGCCTTGCCTTTGATGCCATTATTATTGGTGATGTTATTTGGCAGCATGTATTGATATGTATATTGTGACACATTAGCATTGTTAAATTATATATCATAAATATATTTTAAATGGCTCCTTGTGTAAGTTTACCTCCTAATGACAACATTTTATGCAATACTGGAAAATCCATGTTGAGTTAATTGACGAATAGCTCTAACATCAAGCATTCTACCATTCTTGTTCCGTAAACACAAAAAGCGCTGCTAATCTGTACTTTTTTGGAGGTCATTGTGTGCTCAAAGTGCAGCTAAAATGCTGCTTTAACATAATCATTACTGCGTCTGTCCACATTAGAAAAGCAAACCTCAGTGCTTGTATGAGCCAAGGTCACTACCCTCTAATACACTTCCCTCTCACACTGACAGACCCACACCAGGCTGAGTCCCACTGCCAGGACGTTGTTCCCGACTAAAGTGAGACTGAAGCCCATGTTTATCACTTTTTGTTAGCGCCCCCTAATGCCCTAGTTTACTGTGGTAGACAGATGGGCCGGGGGAAGTGTTTTGTGTTGGTTTGTGCCACAAGTTCCTAATATTGTTGTGAATGAGGCTAAAAACAACTCCAGATATTTTTCTAATGAGGGAATAACATTATGAAATCCGGTAGTTTAAAGATATAAAAAGAAAAGGCCATTAAACCTATAATTGTGCGTGTGTTGCAAATGTACTTGTTTTTATATTGTATTGTAATTGTATTGTGTATTGTGTGTAATTGTATTGTGCTTTACAAATGAACTTGACTATAACCAAGACCATATGTGAAAATGATGTGATTGAAAGCACTATAATCAGATCAGATTCAGATTCAGATTCCGCTTGAATCACTTCCAGAACAACTTCAGTGTGAGCTAAAACCTGCTAAAGAAACCATTGTAGCTTGGGCTCTGGTTTAAGAAATGTATGGAAATGATCAGCATCTCTCGACACATGAGAGGAGGACAGAAGGGGAATGGTTTGTCTTACACTAAATATTAATGTGAAGTTGGAGCTAATTTTGTGTTGATGCCTTGGGAAACATTTGGCAGCAGAAAGCATTCCCTCACTTTGTCTTTGAGCTTGTGTCCGTGAGGAGGACGCTGATTCGCGGCGTTAGTTTTCTGGCTGCAGGCTGTTTCTGCTGGTCATAATTGTTTATTCTGATTTGAATGTCAAAGGATAAACTTTTAAGGTTTGAAAACACCTTTTAAACTTCATGTGGATTTTACATTTCTTTTATTGCATTTATTTTTAAAAGTTCACTGACTTCAGATATAAAAAAGAATCTTCGAGATGACAGAATGGGAAAAAAAATAATATATCAAATGTATAATAACAAAATAGTTTAGGAATTTGAAGGCTGGATAAATAAAAAAATATATAATTTGGTATATTATTGGCCTGCAGTTGCCTTTATTCCAGAATTATATTTTTCAATACACTTCTAAATCAGGAGTGAGGTCATCCCGCAAGAGGGCCACTTTAGTTCACCAGACTTATCCAGGGGGCAACAACACAGATTTTAGAACTGCCGGGCTGATGTGAGGGTATTTGTCCATATTGATTTACATTTAACATAAATTAAGTTTACACGAGTTAACTATCTCACCACAGCTACACTAGCTCCAGGTCTTTCTATACAAATAACAAAAAGTAAACAAATGAATTCTAAAGGGGCTGATCTTTACAACGAGGTATAACAAGGTTGAGCTGAAGTTGGCTGGATGACAATAACACAACAAGGCAGAGGGCCACATACTGGACACAGAGGGCCGCAAATGGCCTGTGGGCCTTAGTTTGGGCAATGCTTGTTATAAATGATCAAAATGTGTGGTTGATGTCAAGGTCTTTATGAAGGAGTCAGGGAGGATTAGTGCCACTGTCTCTTATCTCGTCCAATGTATTCCACAGGACCCTTGTTCTTGTCTGGAGGTCTTAATACCCTTGGTCTATATCAAAGAGGACAAATCGGGGAAAACAGAGCTGCACGTTTCAGTACAGAAGTCAGCGGATTAGTGAAAAAAATGTGTTAGATCTACTTTGAGATTTCACATGTTAAAACATTTGACCATAATACCCTGATAACACGTTTTAATACAGAAAAAAAGCTTAATATGTCTTCCTCAATAGGACTTACCAGGTACTTTTGGTAATAGAATTCTGACTAAGAAATGCCTCAAATCTGCCATCCACATAATATCAGGTCCGATAATAAGTTTATTAACGGGGGGTTTGTGGAATTCAGTGATTTAGAGGCTTGGTTGGAGAGATGGTAGAGATTAAAAGCATGATTGTTTTCCTGTGTTCTCTTATCTCCAACAAATGTATTCAAATAATGATATGTTTAATAAATTCTCCGTAGCTATTTGAGATTAGATTTGACAGTGTAAAAGGAAAATCGGAAAGTTCATTCATCTCCCGTCTTAATTAATGAGGGAATTAGCGTTTATGAGCAGCATGCGTTATGCTAATACAAGCCTTCTCATTATTCTGGCTGAGAGGTGGGTTATGATTGGATCTTTGTCAACATTTTGCCTGGAAGTTATTGTATTTTTTTTTTTCATGCACTATGTCACCGAGGTCTCAGCGGGTGCCAGTGTCAGCAGTTTGAAGAGGAACTTTGGACATTCATAACATGCTCACAGTCATTGTTGAGTCGATGTAAATGAGATCGATTCATTGAGCCGCAGAGGAGAGGTCAATTTTGAACTGCTTTTCTTTGTTAATTTAAATAAAAAGGATGTGGATTGCATGCTGACTGAAGAAGATGTGCACGGGTGGCTAGTCGGCATTACCGGGGGCAAAATCATAAAATAATAATACTATTGAAGGAAAGACGTATTCATGTGCAATATATAATTTTTCGTCCCACATTGGGTACATTTCAGTGTTGCAGGCGACATTACAGAACAGTATATGAATATAAGGAGCTCTCAAAAGCAAACAACTATTGCTGGTTTAGGTAAATAAGGTGTATGAAGTATAAAGTGACAGAAGTGTAAAGTCATGATTGTAATGGACAGGGATCTAGAGATGAGTTAAGTGTTCATGAGTCCATCTTCAGAGGAGAAGAAACTGTTCTGGGAGGTTCTGGGCCGGATGGACCGTAGCTTCCAGGGGAGTGGTTGGAATAATTCATGTGCAGGATGAGTGGGGTCAGCAGTGATCCGACCAACTCGCCCTCGGGCTTGGGCGATGTACAGGTCCTGCAGGCTGGTGGAAGGTTACTGGAAAAAAGTGAGATAAATAGGTGAAGAATATATATATTTTAGCATCAGAGCTAACCCAGACTAAGCTCGTAAGTAACCCTTTTAACAGCAACAGTAACAGTCCATTGCAATGGCCTTTATGACTGAGTTGAAACAGATCATAAATCATATACAGTATAATTGTGTTTCATGATGCCTTTACATTTTGTTGGCCATAGTGAGACATTGAACTGTAATGTCACACTGCTGTCAGCATGCATGGAAACTTTGAATCTAAGCTGGATACCGTGACCCTGAACAGTCTTAAGAGTATAAAAAACAATGCCGACATGTCCTATTCACATTCTTAACAGTCTTATAGAGCAGTGCATGCGCCTATAGTTAGTAAGGACAACATTCTATATGGGTTGAAAGTGCTCCAATGTCAGCCACTTCCAACTGGACCATTTCTCTTCCCTGTAATCTTTCCATGTGTTTTCCTCTTTACGCACACACACAATTCATAAACTCTTTTGCTCCTTCTATACAGACACGTTCCTTTTTGTGCCAGATTTTCTGTCAGACAAGTTGACAAACCACAGTTGGGAAACACAAGCCAATCTTCCACATCTATATATATATAGCATCAACTTGACTCAATTTGTCTTTCTTTCACAAAAGCCAAAAAGGAATTGAATGTTTTGCACAAGGGAGTTATTGTTTTTGAGTTGACTGGACTGATGTGATTGTGTTGCTTGATTTTGAGTGTCTTACTATTTTGAGTGTAATTGAAACTAGCATGACAATATCCAATCCAATATCCAACACAATTATTACTGACTAAAAGAATACAGTTGGCACCAATATTTTTGTCTTGTTGTTTTCACATTCCTGGTTTTTTTGGGCCAGATCTCATCGTCGGCTTTGATTTAGAAAGAGCTGCACTATGTATTTTTCATTTTCACGGTTCACAACGGATTGACCTTCCAACAGAAAACCTGCATAGTCCACAGAAAATCCTGGCAACAAGTCTACAAGTTGCTAAGATGCAAAGTTTGTACACAGACCTCTGCTATCATCCAGCTGCAACTCATCATGTTGTCATCATAATCTGCTCGTTTCTCATCCAAAAAAGGAGAAAAAATAACTGGAAGCAAGATTTTTCCTCTATAAACAAGTAAAATGTCCTGTTAAACTTGAATAGAGGAAAAAATGTTTGAATATGGATTATGAATAGATACAATGCAAACTCCACTCAAAAACACACACAACATATTTAATTGTCATTATAAAAAAGATTCTCCCTTAAAATCAAAACCCTTGTATGAGTTGAGTTCCGTCTTCAGCATTTTGGCCAAAAGAACGTCATCTTTACCCCGTTCTACTAGAGGGGTGATGGTTTAACTTGTGGCTGTGAAATTGGTCAAAAGTACAGACCACTGGGACTTATTTGGATATATCTGCTGGGATGTAGGATACAGTGCTCAAAACTGGAACTGTCCCCTGGGTGAATTAAGATTAACATTAAGATTAAGAGATCCTATATTTGCCCCACAGTGGGGAAATTTCAGTGTTGCATCACAAGTTATAGAACAGTAGGAATCACTTATCTTGTGCTGAGTGCGAGGAGCACACAGAACAATAGCTATACTAATTAATATAACACAAAATCTTTAACTCTAGCATCAAAGAACAAGTATAAAATCTCTATCTTGAACATAATAATAATAATAAAGAATTATACATTTGGCAAAAATGGTGAGTGCTGTGTCCACTTCACCTCAGCCTGCTCTGTTGCGTCTTGTGATGCCGAGTGTGACTGACGTGGTGTTTTTGTTCCCTCTCCAGTTGCTCCTAACCTCCAGAGGACTGTGGACGACCTGACTACCTTCATTCAAAGTGTCGACCTTTAAACTGGTGAGAGCCCCGCTGATGGATAGACCACCGCGCCACAGTCGTAGAACCATAAACAGCCCCGCGGTGAGAGTTCAGGTGACAAATGACTTGTTAAAAGCCTCGCCGACAGACGGAAGCTCAGGCACAAACCAGAAACTGCCACTACAATGTTGGTGACAGGGTTATTCTGGATGTTATGTAAAGAGCTCATTAAACACAGCCTTTATGTGTCAATTTATATTCATGATTTATAACTTTTGTATCTCAAGAATGAAATCAAATGCAAACCAATGTGGACCGTATTTGGTTTTCAACTATAAGTTATAGATGAACACAAATATGCTAAAAGAACACAAAAATTGAATTACCCCAAGGTGAAAGGATGAAAGAAAATGAACATCAAAGTCCTTACCCCCTAAATACTATCCCACCCACCTTTTTGTCTTGCTGTTTCCATAATCTGCTTCTGTGTTGGCAATTTCTGTTCTGGTGTTGCTGTGCACTTGCAAGACAGTAGTAGCCACACCTGCAAAGCAAGATCCCGTCAGACCTCTGAAGCTAAGCAGGGCGGGGTCTGGTTAGGGCTGTGCGGGCCAATGGCACATACTGGTTGCCTCACTTCTGTCAGCATGCTCCAGGGCAGCTGTGGCAGCATTAGTAGTTTGACATCCCCGTGTATGGAGTGAATGAATACTGACACGTGAGGCGTCTTTTAGCCACCGCAGTCATGTCACAGTTTTATTGATAATTTTACGGAGTTGCTTTCAGTTTTATGCACAGATTTTGATAGCTTAGTTATTACAGGTGATTTTAATATTCATGTGGATAATGTTGATGACAGAAATGCTAAAGAGCTGAGTTCTCTTCTTGAATCTTTTGGTCTCACTCAGCATGTGAGTGGCCCCACCCACAGCAGAAGGCACACTCTAGACTTGTTAGTTACAAAGGGGGCGAACATTTATAATGTAAACGTGGTCGATGTTGCGCTTTCGGATCATTTTTGTATATTTTTTGACATGTGTTTCACTAACAAACCACCAGTGGACTCTGCAACTGTACGAAGAAGACACATAAATGAAAATACGGGTGAACTATTTATGGGAATGATAAACTTTGAGAATGCATCGTATTCTACTGTAGATGAACTGTTCAACTCTGTCACCTCTAGTGTTTTGAAAGTTCTGGACACCATCGCTCCTGTGAAGGTTAAAATAGTGAAAAATAAGCAGAAGGCGCCGTGGGCTAAAGCAGACTCGGTCAGGGCACAAAAGAGAGAGTGCCGGAGGGCCGAGCGGAAGTGGCGCAAGTCCAACCTCCAGGTTGATTACAAGATCTTCAAAGATAAGTTGTGCGAGTTTAACCAGGTGCTATGTAGTACGAGAGAAAGGTATTTTTCTGAAATGATTGAAGGCTGCAGCAACAATCTGCGTGTTCTGTTTTCAACAGTTAATAGATTAACAAACCCCCCTGTTCAAATGCCATTAGAGCTAACTTCCAAACGTAAATGTAATGAGTTTGCACATTTTTTCAATGACAAGGTTCAAGGCATCAAAAACGCCATTGTCTCCAATCCACTGATAACAATCCAACAGCCAGAAAGGCTCTTTGAGCTAACTTACTTTGCACCTGTAAATGATCAAACTGTCCAAGAGATAATCTCCAGTTTGAGCTCCTCCACATGCAGCCTGGATGTACTACCCACTATATTTCTAAAGTCTGTTCTGAGCAGTCTGTTACCTTCACTCACACAGATAGTAAACATGTCCCTTGATTCTGGAATATTCCCAAAGGCCCTGAAAACTGCAGTCATCAGGCCCCTGCTAAAAAAGAGCAGTCTGGATGCTACGGTACTTAACAACTATCGTCCCATCTCAAATCTGCCATTTATGGGGAAAGTCCTTGAAAAAGTTGTCTACCTACAGCTTACTAGATTTCTTATAATCAACAACATTCATATCACATATCATTTGATATGTTTCAGTCCGGCTTTAGACCCCACCACAGCACTGAGACTGCTCTCGTCAAGGTTACAAATGATATCCGGCTGAACACTGACGCAGGCAAAGTCTCAATCCTAATCCTGTTAGATCTGAGTGCTGCCTTTGACACTGTCGACCATGAGATCCTCTTACAGAGACTAGAGGACTGGGTTGGCGTCGCTGGCACCGCCCTAAGTTGGTTTAGGTCTTACCTTGAAGACAGGAAGTACTTTGTGGAGATTGGAAACTGTGTCTCAGATCATATGGCCCTGACCTGTGGAGTCCCACAGGGGTCGATCCTGGGACCTCTTCTGTTCAATCTCTACATGCTGCCGTTAGGTCAGTTAATACGCAGAAACAAAGTTTCCTATCATAACTATGCAGACGACACTCAGATCTATGTCTCACTGACTGCAGGAGAACATGGACCAGTGGACTCACTCCTTCACTGTATCCAACAGATCAGTGAGTGGATGCAAAAAAACTTCCTTCAGCTAAACGCAGACAAAACTGAAATGATTGTCTTTGGTCCCCAGAAACAAAGAGAGAGCGTCATCTGTCATCTACAGTCTCTCTCCCTAAAACCTTCAAACAAGGTCAGAAATCTAGGGGTAATATTGGACTCAGACTTAAATTTTAATAGCCACATCAAATCAGTAACATCAGCAGCTTTTTACCATCTAAAAAACATTGCCAGGATCAAAAACATAGTGTCTAAAGCAGACCTGGAGATTCTTATCCATGCATTTGTCTCCAGTAGGTTAGACTACTGCAATGGCCTGCTCACAGGTCTGTCCAAACAGGCTGTAAAACAGCTGCAGTACATTCAAAATGCAGCAGCTCGAGTCCTGACTAGAACCAGGAAGTACGACCACATTAGTCCAGTCCTCAGGTCTCTGCACTGGCTTCCTGTGGCTCAGAGAATAGACTTTAAAACAGCTCTGCTTGTGTACAAGTCTCTCCATGGCCTCGCACCAAAATATATTAGTGACATGTTAGTCCCATATGAACCAGCCCGGACTCTGAGGAGCACAGGGACTGGACTCCTGTTAGTGCCCAGAGTCAGGACTAAACATGGGGAGGCTGCTTTTCAGATTCATGCTGCTAAAATCTGGAACAATCTTCCTGAAGATGTGAGACAGGCCTCCTCTCTGACAATGTTTAAAACCAGGTTAAAAACGGTGCTGTTTAGCTGTGCATACAACTGAGGGATTTTATATTTTTATCTTTCGTTTTAATGTTCTGTAATTATTTATGATTTTAATGCTATCTTGTTCAGCACTTTGAGTTGCCTTGTGTATGAATTGTGCTATACAAATAAACTTGCCTTGCCTTGCCTTGCCTTTTAATGTTCAAAAAAGCTCTACATAAAGCCGATGCATTACTTTTGGTAGTATGAGCACACAAGGAGCAAACAAAATATACATGGATAAGTAGCTGTAAATGCTTCTTAAATAGCTGTAAATTATTGTATGAATCAACCCCAATATTGTCATAGTAATTTTCTCTTCATACAAGACTATTTTCTACCAATATCTCTCTCTAAAGTGGAAGAGGAATGATATTGTAGCTAAACATTGATCTCTCCGAGCACCTCTCTTTACTCACTATCACAGTCACCCAAACTTCAATTTTAGAATTGAGCCATATGTGATGGAACGCAATTCTCAGTAGAATGGCAGGAGGTTTTCAAAGAATATTCCTTTCTATCTTCAGAATACTCCCTTAAGTTTCTAAAAGGGGCATCACAAGAACCCCTTCTTTGGAATACTTTTTTCAAAGCCTATGCATGAGCAAAACGCAAACGTGAATGCAAATCTATGATACTGCCATAACCATCATTCTAATACACATATATTCATATATCACACTCCCGTTTCTGTGTGGTAAACATATATTAGTAGTGTTTGCAGAGATCTCTATTATTGCATATGTGACATGTGCAGTGCAGGGGTCAGCTCTCTGCCTCGGCCTTGTGGTTGGTCAGGGTGAGCTGGTGAGCAGTGTGTGGTTGTATTCATTTACATACTGTATGTTGTCCTGTTAGCTCGGCCGGTTCGCTCCCTGTTTAAAGACTCATGAGAAAGCAGCCTGTACGAGCCCTATGCTGAATAATTATGCCTGTCAGAGAAGCGTTTATTATTATTTCATGCAGGCGGAGCGGCTGGCGGCGCAGCTGGACGACTGAAATTGATCAGAAGGTCGGGATGGATTGGAGAGCAAGTGATTATTTTCTCCAATGTGAGATCTGGTATTTATCCTTCTTGGGAAGTGAAACAGTTAGTTTGGTAATTAAATTCCCATTGAATAGTAGACATATTGGCCACTCTGCATTCTCTTTGATTGTTTAGGTGTAAGCCCCCACTGAAAGATCAAGGCTATGCTCACACTCAGAGCAGCCGTCCTCCTGTGGACTCACCACCTGCAGAGGGTCAGTGAGGGGCTGGTGCTATGAGACTTGGGTGGCATCTCTGACTGCCACCCCCCTGACCCAGAAATGGATTAAAGGGTAGAAAATGGATGGATGGATGGATGTTTAGGTGCAATCGTCGGTCAGGACAGAATCTTTTACATCAAGAAAAGTCAAGTTGCTTTGTTGTTGCATAGTCAAATTTCATGCCTGGCTTGAGTCCAGTTTATTAATGATATAGACTTGAAGTGCGTCTCTGGTGCTCTTTAGGCATACAACTATAATAACCTCTGTACTATAATCTAATACATCCATGTGGATATACACTTTTACAAAATGATCGTGTTCACTGTATTGTCTTCTTCCCATGAACCAAGCTGTAACTTTGTAAATGCATTATTTCTTGGAAGTTGAAGTAACATAGAGTGACAGCATAAGTTGGTGTCATTTTTGGTGCAAGCATCATCTTGTGTGTCACCATAACTACATGTGAAAGCCTTAACCTGTCATATCTCTGAAGCTAATCAGGGCAGAGCCTGATTAGTACTGTGATGGGAGACCTTTGGGAACACCAGATGCCACAGTGGAGCGGCTGTAAAGTGCCAAATTGTCCTTGTGTCCTTAGGCAACACACTTCTCCCACATTGCCTAGAGTCTGGTGTGAGTGTAAAAGGGTGGTGGGAGGGGCTGATGGCACAGGTTTCCTCGCTTCTGTCAGTGTGCCCCAGGACAGCTGTGGCTACAGTAGTAGTTTATCACCACCGTGAATGGAGTAAAAGAATAATGAAATATGAAGCGTTTCTGAGTGTCCATAAAAGCACTATATAAAACAAGTGCATTATTATTATTATTATTAATGTGCCTATAACCTGCCTTAATTTTTCTCCCATTCCAAAACTGCTTTTGTTCAATTTGCAAGATGCTCTGAGAGGAAGAGTGAATGTGAGGAGAGGAGACAGGTGACTCCCCCCTCTCACCTGTCAGTCTCGTGTCCACTCAGGTGTCTCTGCGATGACACGAAGCTCCCCGACGAGGTCACGCTGAGTGCAGCTGATGTTTGACACGTGGAGCAGGTGGAGCTTAGGGACCACACAGCTCGGGGCAAAAGATACAGCTTCAGCGTCTGTCATCCAAGAGCCAAGTCAACCTCACAGTCACAGCATAAAAGCAGAGATGTGTAGATGACAATGAAAATGGGATTAATAATGAATAGTCTTTAGATCTTGATATTTTTTAAAGAAATAACATTTAAGTGTTTTGCTCATGTAGTGGAGTGAGATTGATTGATTCTATTTAGATTAATTTTGAGATTTAAATATGTTCAAAGTAAAACCGTAATGAGGTATATTTATTGCCCAATCCAGGTGCAAAACTGTGAATGGTTTAGTGCACTTTCACATTATAAAAGTTGAAATTTTTGCACATTTTACCTTGCAGTCACCCAGCAGCTCATAGTGGTGTTTACAGTCCTCTGGGATCAATTGTTTTGTAGGTTTTCTGGTGCAAGGGTTCAGAGAGAGGAAGCTTTCCAGACAGTGTATCCTGGTGCATCCTAGAGACCACCGTGACCACACACAGCCATCATTACAAGGTTAAATATGGTAAAATAAAACTTTTTCTCACATAAAAAATTGCATAATGGTCCTTTAAGCGGAGCTAATCCAAACCTTTAAATATAAAAAATCTGCGCTGGTCCTTTCTGCTCTGATGCACTGCTCCACTGTGACCTTTTAAAACGACCACAGAAAGAAGCTCATTTGTCTTTTGTTAGCTATTTTATAAGAATCTATTAATTATTTGAATGGCATAATTTTAATTTTTCAACTTTTCAATCCTTTTGATTGTCACATAGAGAATACATCTCGCCAACCCATTGTTGGTGAAAATTACCCTCGAGGTCAGATTATAATCTGCAGTAATTAGACACAAAAGCACAATTACAGTGCCTTGCGAAAGTATTGAACCTTTCAACATTTCGCCACATTTCAGGCTTCAAACATAAAGATATAAAATTTAATTTTTTTGTCATGAATCAACAAGTGGGACACAATCGTGAAGTGGAACGAAATTTATTGGATAATTTAAACTTTTTTAACAAATAAAAAACTGAAAAGTGGGGCGTGCAATATTATTCGGCCCCTTTACTTTCAGTGCAGCAAACTCACTCCAGAAGTTCAGTGAGGATCTTTGAATGATCCAATGTTGTCCTAAATGACTGATGATGATAAATAGAATGCACCTGTGTGTAATCAAGTCTCCGTATAAATGCACCTGCTCTTTGATAGTCTTAGGGTTCTGTTTAAAGCGCAGAGAGAACCATGAAGACAAAGGAACACACCAGGCAGGTCCGAGATACTGTTGTGGAGAAGTTTAAAGTCGGATTTGGATACAAAAAGATTTCCCAAGCTTTAAACATCTCAAGGAGCACTGTGCAAGCAATTATATTGGATAATATAATGGAAGGAGTATCAGACCACTACAAATCTACCAAGACCCAGCCGTCCCTCCAAACTTTCATCTCAAACAAGGAGAAGACTGATCAGAGATGCAGCCAAGAGGCCCATGATCACTCTGGATGAACTGCAGATAACTACAGCTGAGGTGGGAGAGTCTGTCCATAGGACAACAATCAGTCGTGCACTGCACAAATCTGGCCTTTATGGAAGAGTGGCAAGAAGAAAACCATTTCTCAAAGATATCCATAACATCTGGAACAGTCTGCCGGAGGAGCTCAGGGTCGCAGAGAACGTTCATATTTTTAAAGCCAGGCTCAAGACACACCTTTTTAGATTAGCTTTTGATTATTATTAGTATTAGTATTAGTATTAGTATTTATTAGTCCATTTTTATATATTCTATTTATCTTTTATTATTTATTATATTGCTATTGCTTTTATTCATGTTTTGTGTGATAGTTCCTTTCAGGCTCACATTTTAGTGTTTTACTTATTGTATTGTTTTTAGTATCCCCAGTGTTTCCTCTGGAGGAGCCCTCTGCGCTGGGAGCGGTGGTTGGCTGTGGCTGTGGGGGTCGGACTCTTGGACCTGGTGGGGGCCCGGGGCCTCGGTTTTGGGTCTCCTCTGGGTCCTGTGTCGTCCCCTTTGGCTATGGGCGGCTCTCTGCTCCTGGCGCTGACGGCTCCTTGGATGGCGTTTCTTCAGCCGGTTGCATCTGAACCCTGCCAAGTCTCTTATCATCGTTTTATTGATTTATCGGTGCGTGTGTGTGTGTGCGCGTGGGGGTGTGTGTTGGGTGGTGTTTGCTTGTGGTCTGGGGAGGGTCTGTTGGGCGGTCGGGGGGAGGGCATGGGCAGGATTGTTTTTTAGCCAAACTGTAAAGCACTTTGTGTTGCATCTGTTGTATGAAAAGCGCTTTATAAATAAACTTTGATTGATTGATTGATAAAAAGTCTCAGTTAAAGTTTGCCACAAGCCACCTGGGAGACACACCAAACATGTGGAAGAAGGTGCTCTGGTCAGATGAAACCAAAATTGAACTTTTTGGCCCCAATGCAAAACAATATGTTTGGCGTAAAAGCAACACAGCTCATCACCCTGAACACACCATCCCCACTGTCAAACATGGTGGTGGCAGCATCATGGTTTGGGCCTGCTTTTCTTCAACAGGGACAGGGAAGATGGTCAAAATTGATGGGAAGATGGATGGAGCCAAATACAGGACCATTCTGGAAGAAAACCTGTTTGAGTCTGCAAAAGACCTGCGACTAGGACGGAGATTTATCTTCCAACAGGACAATGATCGAAAACATAAAGCCAAATCTACAATGGAATGGTTCACAAATAGACGTATCCAGGTGTTAGAATGGCCAAGTCAAAGTCCAGACCTGAATCCAATCAAGAATCTGTGGAAAGAGCTGAAGACTGCTGTTCACAAACGCTCTCCGTCCAACCTCACTGAGCTCAAGCTGTTTTGCAAGGAAGAATGGGCAAGAATTCCAGTCTCTCGATGTGCAAAACTGATAGAGACATACCCCAAGCGACTTGCAGCTGTAATTGCAGCAAAAGGTGGCGCTACAAAGCATTAGCGCAAGGGGGCCGAATAATATTGCATGCCCCACTTTTCAGTTTTTTATTTGTTAAAAAAGTTAAAATTATCCAATAAATTCACGATTGTGTCCCACTTGTTGTTGATTCTTGACAAAAAATATTTTTTTTATATCTTTATGTTTGAAGCCTGAAATGTGGCAAAATGTTGAAAGGTTCAAGGGGGCCGAATCCTTTCGCAAGGCACTGTATTAAACAAAGAAACGCTTGTATAAAAAACTTTTGCAATATTATTGTTATGTTGTCTTGAACCATAATTTTTTTACCACAGCTAAGACAGACAACATTATTTACTCAAGTATTCTTTAATATAAAAAACATAGATTATACAGTGACAACCCCACATGGGACACATTAGCTTGAGCTTTAAATCAAAACTACATAACAGAATAAATAAATATTACTGCCACTTTTGTGAATGACTCAAATCAATTCTCCATCATTATGTCCAAAGTGAGTATAGATACGCGAGGATACGGCCAGTTATAGATTACGTACAGACACTAGATGTTATGAAGTGAGACAAATACACATAAACCTCAATGCGGCTGACGTAGTGACGCAAAAAGAAAATCCAATGCAAACAGTGCTTTCCGAATAGAATGTAGGCAATTCAATGATACGTAAACAGAACACAGGCCTATTCATAATGCATAACTTCTGTGAGCATCTGGAGCTTGTTCCGGCGGAATGTTTATTTCATTGTAGAGATATCCGAAAACCAAATTGTATCAGTCCAGAGACTTGATAGAAAATAAAGGAGACAATATAGGACTCTGCAGTTCCCATAATCAAATTTCCAAACCCAGAACAGTCACTGGGAATTCCTAAGAGTACAGTAAATGAGGAATATTAATTAAATATTAAATGGGAATGTTTTGTGATGCACTGGAAATTCATACTAAAACTATTTTGTACCATCACAGAATAAAATATAATAGTTCAGTGTGAGGGGAAAGGGTGAGTGGTATGTGTTGTTGTCATATCATAGCATTTGTTTTACTCTACAACATAACTGTATTCAAATGCAGAAAAAGTGCAACCATGATACATTTCACATCTACAGTGGCCAGTAAATATTGTTACAATAAATAATGGAATGACCCAACACTAAACAAATTAATTTGAACAGATACGGAATAGATACCAGATACGACTGCATCTCAATTTAAATAATTTGATCATGAATAATGTTTTCAATCCAATTACTTAGGTCTATTACCTGCCTTTTACTGGCTAAATGCACAAGAGCTTTTAGACCAATCAGATTCTGGTTAATGTTGACCTGATAATGCAACCATTACTTCCATGCTTTTGGCTAATCTAATATGAGCTCAATAGCAGTGGTGTTAGAGAAGTCCAGAAAACATGTAGGAAATAGGTAATCTTATGTCTTACACTGTTAAGGACAATCTGAGTCAAATGTATTCAAACAACATAGGACGATGATGGAATTAGCGACTGCAGAGCTATGGGTTTGGTGTTTGCTCAAGGGCACTTCAAAGGCAACATAAATCAGAAGGCAGGATTAGAATGGCAACACCATGTGTCTGACAATCATAATGCATCACATTTACCAGTGATGGATGTGGATGACACGCCCGTCATGAGGACAACCCTCTGTACAATGTTCAGTGAATAAAGAAAGGCAAAGGGCAGAGCTCCTAACAGCGCAGGTGCTTCTTGCTGGACATGTCGTTCCAGATGCGGTGCATCTCCTCTGGGGAGATCTGGTGCACGGTGATCACGCGGCGGTAGCGGCAGAGACTGTAGGCCATCTTCCAGTGGTTAAAGCCACTGTTCTGATAGGGGTGGATGTTGAGTTTGCGCAAACACAGGCCTACATACACGTCCTCCAGGTGCAGCAGTCTGGTGTGGAGAGATGTCTTATAGATGAGCTCTGCCACATCTGCAGAATACACGTACCCTGTGCCCGAGCAGAAGGGGGGATAGCGACTGTCCGGGTACAGGTCTCGGGGCATGTACCACTTACTGCGCATGTCTCGTATGGGCCCCCCGTTTATCACGTAGCCTGTAAAGTACCTCCTGCGGGGCTTGGTGTTGGGCTTCAGTAGTTTGTGGATGAGGTTATCCATGTTGATAAAGATGTCACTGTCTGTCTTCATCACATACTGGGCCTTTGGGCAGAAGGTGGCCACCCAGCGCATGCCCATGATGGTCTTCAGAGTCAGGTTGTGGTACGAGTCTATGAAGTCCTCCACCACTATGTCATGGAATATCTGGCTCTCCTGCTCCACCATCTGGTTGAGCACGTCATCAGTGTTCCTTCCAAGGAGAAAGATAGTGAGGATGTGAATGTCTTCATAGATGCTCTCGTCCCCCCAGGTCTCCCTGATGGCCTGCCGTGCATCAAACTCCTTGTGATTGGTGCTGATGAGGATAACCAAGAAGGGACTGACACTCTCACATTTCTTGGGCTCATTGATGAGGAACTCAAAGGAGTGTGGATTAAGAGTGCGTGAGCGGATGTTGGTGAAGGTGAAGTTCTTGGGTGTTTTGACAGTCTTGCGTATGGGTATGGACATGTGTCCTTCATAGGAGGACGTAGGCCGAGATATACTGAGGTACCACAGTGCACTGGCCCAGCACACCACTGTCAGCAGGTACAAGCATGACACTTTGGAAGGCATTATGCTGCATTTGAAACAGTGGAGAGGCCAACAATCTTCTCAGGCTTGTGTTCCATTAGAGCAGCTCCTCTGAGCCTCGCAGCCTGGAGCTGCCTCTGCACGTGCCTAGACATGAACCATCAGTGATGGAGGTCTGAAGACATAAGTGCAGCTCTTTGCTCTCCACTTATTTGGACATCAAATTCCTCCTGCTGGCACTCATTTTACATCTGAAAGAGATAGAGAAAAAGAAAGAATGTGTTAATGTGATTCAAAGTGAGCACAGACATTCAAGTACATTTGAAATGTTAGCTGAAGTATATATGAAGCTTAACAAGCATAATATATAATCTGCTCAAAACTACTATATTATGAAAAAGA
The DNA here is from genome assembly GCA_964034765.1 of Knipowitschia caucasica. Lineage (NCBI taxonomy): Eukaryota > Metazoa > Chordata > Actinopteri > Gobiiformes > Gobiidae > Knipowitschia > Knipowitschia caucasica. The sequence goes on along the minus strand of OZ035837.1, from coordinate 25,880,079 downwards.
TGAAAACAAGATTGATTTGGGTGTATACATTGAAACTTAAGTGCCCCATAATCATATGCTATATCTGTCTCTTTCATTCAGCTTTGAGCCTGTAGAGCAGTGTGGGCCCAAGAACACTTGCCTTGATTATGCCAAACAAATGCAGTTGTAATCAAATCATATTTGCACCATAAATATCCTGCAGAGCACTCACTTTGCAGAGAAAATCACAAGTCACCAGTATTCACACACATCTCCAGGTCAAAATGGTGGGACAGTTGTTGAATCCTTTTACATTTAGAACATTTGAGCCATATTATGTGCACAAGTTACAAAGAAATCCAAACCAGTAGTTTAAAAAACAAAGGAAGGTTGCTCACTCATCATCTGTAATATTTAACGGCCAAACAATAGATAAGGTCAGTGACATGCAAATGAGTTAGGATTGTAAGACCTGCTCCCAACCACATCTTGCTTGGCAGACTTTAGATGTGTTAAGTTAGCCTCAGGATCATGGAGTGTCTAACCACACCCACAGGTTATAAATCTACAACTCGCGACTGAGCTTTCATTCCCTTGAGAAAGTTCTTTGGATTAAGAAGAACATCGGGAAAACCTGCTAACTGAAGTACAGATGATGGGTGAGCAACCTTCCTTTGTTTTGAATATTCCCTGTACAACTGAGAGCTTACATAAACAAGTAGTTTAGGTATGTGAGGTTGTATGTGGCTGTTGCCTCCTGCTTGCCTTTTTTTGGCTATCGCTACTATTTTTTAACCTTGCCTGCAAGCTGAATTCTCGCGGTATTTGTGAGTTCACAAACACTCGAGAATACATCTTGTACCGCTCCCGCTTACACTTTTCGAGTCGAACCACTGGGTGTGCGAGCCAATCACGCGCCAGTCTGGGGGTTTAGGGCGGGATATCCGGGTTTGACGAAAGCAAGAAGTGCCGGGCCGAAGCAAAACAAACATGGCTACGCAGGAGGACGGACGCGTAGCTGAGGCTATCAAGTCAGTTTTAGCAGAATCTCCAAAAGATGAACAGCGAGAGGCGCTTTGTGCATTTCTGGACGGCAACCTTGGTAGGCGGGCACACAGCGTCACTTTGCCCAATCAGCTTCAAGTATTCTGCTGCTTATCCCTCCTTTCCCCGAGAGGATTCTCCGGGAGAAATCCCAGATTGATATCGTGGAGAACGCGAGTTCTACACAATCATCAATCTGGCTCTTGCCAGGTTAACTATTTTTACACAACATATATCATGCCCAATAAGGCCTTCGGACCAAAAATGGAAGGAAAAATCACCACTGTGCTATAAAAAACAGATACATTATTATTATTATTATTATATCATTTTGTAGTCTTACTTTCGGTTGGTTGTAATCTTGTACTATGTATCGCAAATATCTTTTAAAATAAATTATTATAATGGATTAAGGACCTCAAACTATAATACCCCTAAGACAAGATTCTTTATCTAGCCATGATGATACTACAGAAATATCTAAATATTGGGCCACGCGCCTACTTATTATTACACAGTGCTCTTTTATGGATTTCAGTGAGATAAAAATGAGAACAGCTATCTTGATTAAAAAATAACTATGATAACAAGATACAGAGAACAACTGAACATCTAAAACCAAACAGTTGTGATTTGTTCCAAAAAAAAAAAAAGACCGGCCTCCTCAATCTCCCTCCCACTCCACTCACTGCTGCAGACTTTTTCTTTTGAAGCGCAAAAAGGACCATGATTCCTCGCTTCTAACTCTTCAAAAAGCCTGTACACAAAACAGAACGGCACGTGCAGCACCGAAGCCACGGATGCGTCTGCTGCCGTGGAGAAAACACATCAGCGTCTGTTGTGATTCACTGCGGAGTCAGTGGAGATCAGGCAGCAGCGCTACTCCACTGTTTGTTTTGCTCTGTGCGTAGTGACACGGATTCATATTGCTTTTCGGTTTGCTCAATACCAAACGCATTTCTCCTATAATCCTATAAATCACTCTTGTGTGCCATATTCCTGCTGAATCATACACGTTTCACAGACACAGAAACAAGAAACACATTTCAGATGGTTTCTTGAAAGCAGGGAAATATAGATTATAGAAACATGAATCACTATTGATATTACATTTAAATCAAATAATTAAGGACTCTGTTTCTGAAAATCTGCCAAAGCAAATGAGGGAACAACTGAAGCACGTTTGCAACAGTGAACTTTTGATTAAAGTCATCTTGTGCTTCTATAACACAGGCTTCCATTTCTAAATTGCCTCTGTCAGTGCAATTTAAAATTAAGTATTAATTTGACCAAGTCTTTTCTGAAAAGAGGAACCAGTGCAGCTTATTCTCATTTCGTCCATCTTAAGAATTGCCTTTAGCCTGAAGCTGACGGTTAGCGCTCGAGGAGGACACCTTTGACTATCATACGAATATAAGCAGCTTCACAATACAATTGAATTAGAATATATGCACAGCAAGACAGCTACACCATGACATTGGCAAAGAAAAGAGCCATTATGCTTGGTGTTTGTTTAGTCAGCCCAAAGAGGTTGATGCATGGCCTTGTGAGCAGCCACAGCCGGCTTTCTATAAAGTGTTTTTCGATAGCAGCGTGTCCGGGATAATGGGCTGCCGGAGCAAATTAACAGCTTCAAACGAGTAGTGAGAAAAGGATAAGAAAACAACAGATAAAATCAATACTTGAAACTATATATTGATTGTAAATTTCATTTAATTTAATTTCATTTCATTTTCAACCTCTTTGTCCATTTCTGGGTCGGGGGGGTGGCAATGAGAGCTGCCACCCAACGCTCATAGCACCAGTCCCTCACTGATCTTCTGCAGGGGGTGAGTCCACAGGAAATTGATTGTAAATTATTTGTTGTATAATATGAATATTCTGATAAATAGTGAGGTGTTGGACCTCTAGTAAGATCCTTGTTTTATGGTTTATCAAGGTTTCAAAATGATACAAAGATGGTACAAGAATAAGAAATGAAAATAAAACAGTATTGTTGGTACACCGGTGTTACAGGGTTAAGAACAAATAATGATCTGAAATTATATTTATAAAAACTATTTTTTATAGTGTCTTAAATAAAGACTTTTATTTGCATGTGTTTTAATGTATTTTATCTGGTTTGGATGCTTGTTTGTTTGTGGGCTATTGTGAAGCACTTTGGGTTGTCTTGTTTAGGAAATGTGCAACACAGAAACAATTTGATTTGATTTATTGCTTGATAAAATATCTTTCTAATAGCAATATTAGCAGCAATTCATTATACATGGTTCTGATTTACTGACCGTTTAGACCCAGTATAGAATATAGAATATAGTTATGGTTTTCACCAGGGTTTGTTTTTCTGTCTTTCACCTGTTTAGAATATAACGCCATAGAAGGCCAACTTGATAATATTAGAAGCCTCGTATAGATGAAATGAAATCTGCTTCTGAATGCAGGAGGCCTTGAGAGAAAAAAGATTTATGGATTGAGAGAATGGAGCACTGACATGGTTGGCGGTGATATAAAAACGGATGGTCCTGTAGCCTTAAATCTCACAGTGTGTAAACTTCACTCATTCATTGTCCTTGGCAGAGACCCAGACTGTCAGGGTAGATTTATTGTGCAGTTAATTGGATTTTATTACATTTTACAGACAGACAGCAAGCAAAGGTGTTGCAAACTCAGACTTGGGCCCTGTTTAGAAGATGCGGCAGAGACGCTGCAAAACAATTAGCAAAAACAACCAGGCTCCTTATTCGAAGTGCACAGCATCTACAGAAGAATGGAAAACTCTGTAATTCTAGTGCCCGGCCAGTAGGGGGCAGTAGAACTTTACAACACGACTCCCACCAGTATATTTACTTCCTCAACAACATCCTCCTCAGGCCACCGCAAAGCCTGAGGAGGATGCACAAACACCATTCTGCATTTCACAATAGCAACAAAAATGGAAACTGAAACTACAGCTTTGCGTGGTTTTGTCTGGACGAAGGAGTAGAATTGCTCCTCCATGGGACACTCGAAGTAAACGAAAGGCTAATCCGATACCCAACTCTAACGTTTTACTGTCGCAGCGTGGTTATATAAACAACACATTACAATTAGAAGAGATCAAATAATTAAGTTGATAATTGTCAAACATAAAAATATATATATATATTTTTTTACATTTTTCAAAACCTCCTTTAGAAAACCATTCTATCCATTTAATTTCTTACAAAAACCCTATTATAAAAATACTTATGAGCCTTGTATATGAATAGCAGTCTGGGCATCTTCCACTGCTTCGTTTGTGTAAAGTTTTTTTTTGTATTAGCGACTGCGGAAAATACAGAAGCCAGAGGAGACTAAAGAGATGTCGTGAAAGAGGCAAACAAACAAAGGTCTCACAGTGAATATCTGAGGCTGTTTACAGAGAGGAAAGCGGATGAGAAAAGCATAGGAAATAACAAGAACATATGGCCAACAAACAAAGATTTAAAAGCACTAGACTATTTACCAGTATTCTTAAATTGCAGTTTTAAGCATCCGTCCATTTATTTCTGCCTGATCCGTTGCCGGGTCATGGGGCAGCATTTTAACCATAGACACACAGACTTCCCTATCCACTTCTCTAACCACAGCTGAGACTCTCTTAGTCCCTCCAACATGTCCCAAGTCTTCCCGTGGTCTCCTCCCAGTGGGACATGCTCAGAACACCTCCCCAGAGAGGCGTCCAGGATGCCCGAGCTTCTATTCTCCACTTGAGGGAGGACCTCATCTTATTGACAATGCAGTACACCAAACAACAAAAAATAAATAAAAATAAAATAAAAATCCATGTACCGGTAGCTCTCAAAACAGGTTATCACTAGTTGGTGCCATTAATCACGTCTTTAGATCAGCATATTATTAGATTTAAAAATGAATAGAATTAGATTAGAAAAGGGAACTTCAGAACAGAAACTTCTTGTGTTCACAGTGGATTGGGGTAAAGAGGCCCTTTCCCTTTTATGTAGCAATGTGTAAGGAATGTGTCAGTAATAAGCTGGTGGTTCTGAAAAGCCATATTTCTGTCACTCATTTGTAAATTATATTGCTTTATATAGATTTACATAGTTGCTCAGGGCTTCCTCCAAATGATGTGCTGATACAATGAGACAAACAAAATCCACACTGGGCAATTATAGAGTGTGCGGAACATAACTTCTGAAATATTGGGAAAGTGTCAGGGCAGATTCGCACAGATAACTGAGTCCCGCAGGAGACATAGGCCCTGAAAAATGAAACAGAATAAAGACGAATTCAGATCTCTGGGATTCTGACAACGCAGCAGTTCTGTTGTGAGTCAATGAACGACTCCAGAACAGACTTTGAAGTATTTACCTACAACACAACTGTGCACTTTCATGTCTGTAGGATCTGTCTAAGAATTGTTTGTGAAAAACTAACAATTCATTATCTTGCATTTTGAAGGGCCGCAAACTTACCTAACCGTAAACTAAATGTAGGATTTGTACCATGATAATCTCAATTTCGTTACTTAATATAGTAAAATCTTACAGATAAATGCTTAATTAAACAGAGCAAGGTATCACAATTTCCGTTGTAAATGCTGTGAGTCAGAACGGAAGTCGGTTAAAAAACTGCTTTGATGTTGATTATACAATAGTTACACTTCCGCAACATTAAAAAACCACAGGGCATGTCCAATAAGCTACTGACATATCTGTAAAGCCAACACAACCCTTTGGTGTAGACGCAACAATTACTCATGACATATAATTCCAGAACAAATAGGAGAGTGTTAATGTCCTCTGAGACAGACAGAATAAGTCCGATCACACAAACTCATTTAATACAGGAATAAATTACTCGTTGTTCAATTATGCATATTAATCTTAAAATGTACATTCTGTCCGTGCCCTTCCATCCTGGCGCTGTTGCCGCTGCTACTGATTGGATGATGACCCCCGGTTGACAAGAGACACTGTTCTGGAGTGAGCGCTCTCTCAGACCTCTTCCTCCGGCCCAATGCCACGGGAAAGCAAAGAAAATGAGCACTGTCTTTTTTTGTTGCAATCCTCCAAGTAAAGGGTTGTACAGTAAAAGTCCTATTTATAACTCTGAAAAACATCTAAAAATACCAGTCCATGTAATTTAATGTGCTTTGTGTAAGATGACTGACTAACTTACCTCAACAATATTGCTTTTCTATTCCATTACCATTGTGTATATTATAAAGTGTATAAATATAAAACAAATGTGGCCAAAAATATGGAGAGATATCTTTATTATATCATATACCAGAATCAAACCATTGATGATTCACATTAAGTTCAAAGCAACTTCTCTTGCGCCTTTGGAAGAGGCAACCATCTTAAATAAATAGTGCATCATTTCTAATTGTCCTCCCCCAAAAAAAACAGCGTCACTTCTCCTTCCCCCGGTCATCACCTCAGGGACGATTTGCCCCCTTCGACCGGCATTTGTTGCAGTCGCAGCAGAGTTTTTGGTGCGTACAGCAGCACATCAGACAGGGACTTGGATCGGCTCCAGCCCCATGCCAGCACTATTTCTCCCTGAACAGATGATGCCCAGCTCGGCCACTCTGTTCCTGCCCCCCCAGTGTCACAGACTGAATGAAACACCTCACCTTGGCTTCAACACAGGATACAGTACGTCCAGTGTCCAGTGTGCCACCGGTTTGATTCAAGTGTTGGGAGGTCTTATACAAGAGCACAAAGGATTAAAAAATAAAATAAAATAGATATACAGTAAGAGCAGAGCAACAGTGTTAATTATGCTGTATTTAATGCTGGGATAATACAGAGATATAATTTCTTACAAAGTTCTGCACGTTTGCACTATAGAGTTGAAAATTCATGTCTAAAAAGCGCCACTTTTGGCATCAGAACTCCACTTCTGCAAGATGACAACAGTGTGTTTGGATCATGAAACCAGGTTACTTAAGCGGTGTTAAAAGCCAGAGATTAAAAAGTAGCTCATAATACAACACTTAAAAGACCTGATGCACCGGGGGGTTTGGGGGAGGAGGGAATTCAGCAAACCCTTTTAACTCTGAAATGTAAAAATATGATAAATTACGATTAAAAGAACACACCTTAAACATGTGTTTGATGCATAGTCACACCGTGCATGCTGAAATTCTCAATGAAATTCTATTTTGCATGAAAAAGAACCATCAAACAAACCAATCATAAATAATTCATATATCTCCCACTTAAACATTTCTCCTTATTCCCTGATGAACTCCGCTTGTCAAACCAAGCGACAGGATGACATAGCCGGCTTTACAAAAGGTCACCTCTCTTTGGTGGAAACATCCGATCTCTGCACAGCTGGATCTCTCTGAAGTCTCCCAAAATGCTATAACTGTTGCATGCAGCTACGTTCATGGAAATTTAATGGCATGGCAGCTTGCGGTCGACCACAACTACTATAAATACTCCTCTACTCTTAATTTATGATCCAGAGAAGAGAATGAAAACGCATTAAACAATTTATTAGACGTAGTTCAATTCAATTCAATTCAGTTCAATCAGATTCAATCCCACCTCTGAGCAGGAGAATGCTTCAGTTCATTAACATGGCTCCACTGTGCTTTGGGATTGCAACATTAATCTTGATAACCGTTTTCCAAATGTACGCTGGATGATCCCTGCCCAGAAGCCGGCAAATGGGCGATGGAATAGTTCTGGCCTTGGCTATAGTTCAGAGGCATAGGCTTGCCGTTGCACATCCATCTGCAGCGGTGTTATAGGGTCTGGAAAACAATTCGACATAAAACAAACAGCGCAGCTATCGGCAAAATAGAAATTGGATAAGGTCTATAAAAGGGGGTATCTTGTTTTTCAGAATCCTGGCCTGGAAGTCAGGGAAAAAAACAATATCCTGACATTGTTTTCAGTAAGTTTGCCAAAGTAAGAATGTAACAAGTGATCACAACGCCAAGCATTTCACCAAAACTATAAACTCATGAAAGCTTATTGACAGTACTCATCACGGTACCCAACCTGTCAATCAAACCTGTTGCTAATGAAAGCTGGATCCATTTATTTCAAGTTAAGGAAACATTGGAAATGGGACATGGAATACATCTGGAGGTGATCCGGATAACCGTCTGGAACCAATAGTATTCCTAAACAAATGGAACTGTGCAGGTCTGCGCTCTGCAGGAAGTTTTGTAGTTCTATTGTGAGACTTTAGCCAACTTCAACGTGAATCAATATGGACATGATATTATACCTACTTTTAAAGCTCAGAACATCCTGAGGTTGTCAAAGTGTTGAAAATGATGAGAAACCTCAAACAAACAACTGAAATTAAGGAAAAAATCCAGAAAAAATCCATTATAAAACATATGCACTGCAGCAAAACTCTTGGACTAAAATACGTAAAAGTATATATAAAAAAAAAACTCTCCCAGAAACTGAAAACATTTGTTTTAATTTGACAATGTGGATTTAAAAAAAACCAAAATGACCACCTGTTCAAATGCAAATCCAGCACAAAGCAGCTCTTTTTGAAGCAGAACACCACACAATGAATGTCATTATAAAATCAGACGGCAAAGCTTCTGCTCAAAAATAGACTATTTAAGCAGGCTGATACAAAATCCTAGTCCAATAGCGCGGTCCACAGAATGTGTGGTTCCTAATGTGCGGATGTGATGGATGAAATAGACAGCAGCGTCACAGTCTGTCAGTCACCCTCTCAGGTAGACCTGGGGAAAAAATACTCCTAGACTATTTCTAGTCCAGACCAGCTCAAATATATAAATCTCATGCACACTGTATGGATATATACAGACTGACAGGTGAGAGAAACTGAAAACAATATGTTCTTATTATTTTATGATTATTTTTCTTGGGCGACAGTGGCTCATTTGGTACAGCAAGGGATTCTTCACCAGACCAGCTCTCACTCATGTCGGCTGTCGTGGTGTCCCTGGGCAAAACACTTAACTCCTCTTTGCATGAAGCTCCCACTGGCAGACCAAAGCCATCTATGTCACTGATGGAACAGGAGGACACACACTATCAAATCTTTATTTGTCCCACAGTGGAGAAATGTAATTATGCACACATTAACGGATAGTAGAAATAAGAGAACACACACACGATCATCTATATAACCTGTACGCAAAACATTTATACATTCATAGGCGTTTGAGATCACAGTTGAAAAGAGCGTAGAAAAGCAGCAAAGTTTATATAATTTACAGCTTGGTTTTGTGTCACAAATGTAGAACTCAAAAAATTCGTATTCACCAGAGAGCTACATTTAAGAGCGCAAACTACAACCTGTTCACTCAGATAATTGGATTTTATGCTATTGCAATTTCCATGTAGATCAAATTACATATTTTTTCTGCGAATGTCAAATGTATTCAAATGGTAGAGCACTGGTTTGACCACAATTAGAGATTAAAATTTCTGCTTCGAAACAAAATCTTCCACCACATCTACAGCAAATATGTTATTGGAATATAACAAATACCACCATCCTTATTTTATTTATTTTACGTGAACGTTCAAAAGTCTCTAGTATCCCCTGTAATGATGGCTTATCTATAGTGAGACCGTCTTCGGCTGAGTGCCTCCGGAGCTCCACCACCCGACAATAGCACCTTAATGAGAGGCTGCCTTTCTCTATACGCCGCCTCCACCCAGCCGTGTCATATCAGCCGTCTTATTAGAGGACAGATGGGGCTCCGCTATGTCCCATTTGAAGGTGTTTTTGCCCATCGCCAGTGAGAGCGATGCGGACGGTCACAATAAAGAGCCAAAATGCAAAGTACTGCATGTGACTGATCTGCAAGCTGCAAGAGTTTGTGATGAAACAAAGCAATAATGCGCTTATAAAAGCCACAATGATTGGGATTCCTCGTAAAAATGTCAAGGCGAGATTGAACGATTCACGTAAACATGTTTCTTTCCTCTTCAAGAACACAAATACCAAGACAATCAGCTACCCCAAAAGAAATAGCAAATAAGCAGATTTTTAAATCTTCTTTTAAATATCGACCATACACATGTATTGATTTAGAAACAACACACAAACAGCAAATTCACATTCTTTTAGTCAATGTTTTGTCAAATACATGTTTTGCCTATTTGCGTTATGTTAAACGCTAAAATAGGCAAAGCTATAAAGAGCCAAGAACAAACTAAGAATGCGGTGAACTTTTAAATCATGTCAGAATTCTATTACGTCATTATGCACAAAAACCATGAATATATTTAAAATGACCAGTTTGTGATTCAAAAATGGTTTGTAATAGCTAAATAGGCATATTAACTTCCTAAATAAAAGCAACATTATGATGCAGGATGTTAAGCTTTGCCTCTTTCAACTAGAATATAGCTTTCCGGAAAATAATAAAAGCCAAGGTTAGATAGAAAGAACATGCATCACTAATTACGCTGTTGTTCTTTGGCCTTCAGCTCCACACTGTAAAAGAAATTATCCATGTAATACATCTCTCAAACTGCACAATAATATCATTAAGTACGTGTACCGTAGATATTGTTTAAAGACCAACTTTGTCAACAGACTTGACGGATGACACTCAGGAACGGCAAGGGTTGTGATTGGTACAGAAAAGAGTCATGGAGCAAGCCGAGGGAGGGGCGGCAGTGATGAGCACTGGGAAACTGGCAACTCTCTGCGGCTTCCAGAGAAAAGCATGCCCAAAAAACCAAACCATTTTTGTCAGATATAAGTCCTAAATCAAGGGCGTCAAGGAAAGCAAACTAGGTTACCGGCTTTATTACAATACTGTACATTCACTGGGACAGTCTTGTACATAGCGGCCCCTGCTGAGCACGTGGGAGCATTTGCGTTGTAAGTAAATTATATATCATTTACTTTCAAATCTCATTGCAACTCACTTGATGCCTTTTCCTTATTGAAGCACATTTTATAAAAACTGTAGCTCAGACGCTTACCGCAGGAGAGCATTAAGACATGATCCCATTTTACAGTAGAGACTACAGTCGACTGGATTGATTATAATTGCTGTTAACAACTATACTCCCAACAACGATATGTCTCATTAATCCTGCAATTACAGGTGCTATTTTTAATAACAACAATATCAACACATAAGCATTAAAAGAATCCAATATCACATCTGAACACTACTTGTTCTAATGTAATGCTCCAGAACAACACACCTAGAAGCTTACAAATACAGAATGTAAAGTTTGGTATCTGACATCCAGTGGGAGTACATTCAGAATCCTCTGCAGTGCTGTCTAATCCTCCCTGATACTGCTCCAGTTGTAAATGTTCAACAATGCACCTACATGGACAGTGGAGAAGATTTCTATATAAGAGAAATGCATGACTAACCTCCTATCATCAAGCTCAAGTTACTAATGAAGACAATCGATCAATTACTCAACTAAGTAGACGTGGCAAATTATACTAATTATAACACATCTAACCCAAACAGAACAAAAGATTAGAGAATCCTTATTCATCCCACAGCAGGGAAATTACAGTGTCATTTTGCGCACACGTGGACAGAAGAAATGAGAACACTCAGCAGGATAAGCAAACATTAAACAAGGTACATATATAGAATTAAATAAAAGTAATACATCATAAAATCTAGTCTCTCAATGTTAAAATAAAATATTACAAAGTTATAACATTTTAGCAATGATTGCACTTGAAGACAGTAGCCATGTGACTTGAGAGTTTACCTTGCTTTAATAGCTTTAATTTAGAAATGATCTGGTCCTTCCCGATCTCTCCGAACTCCTCCATCAGCACCGTCCCACCCAGCCCCTCAGATCTCCCAACACCACCCTCCATCAGGACAAAACACCCAGCCTTCAGGGGCCGAGTATTTGCCGCAATAATTACTTCAATCAGTCACACATTACAGAACTCTCCCCAAACCCACCTGCTCTAAGCTGCATTCCCTTTATTGTTTATTGCATTATTTGTTTCTTTTCTTGTGAAGAATCTAAATAGTGCTATTGCTAATAGCTTTGTCTCAGCTGTCGGTTCTGTATATTGAAGTCTCCGGTTATAACTATGTTTTCACATTCCAAAACTAGGTTGAAAAGAAGTCCGAAAATTCTGTTAGGAACTCACTGTAGGAACCAGGACGTCGGTATAAAACTGCAAATAACATAGCTTTTTGCTTTTTCCACCCAAGACAGATGACTGAAAGTGTTAGATTTGGAATGCATGGTTTTAGGATTTAGAAGTTGGTGTGCAAAATGATCACAACACCGCCACCGCAGCCCTTAGCTCACGCTTTTTGGAGTGCACTCATTCAATCTGACATAGTGATCTTGTTGGATGTCTTCGAGAGTGCAAGTAAATGCAGGTTGTTGTCTTTAATCAGTTCGTTTATTAAGAGTGATTCAGACGATATTGATCTGACGTCCAATAAGCCGCATTTAACAACCCAATCTGAACTCTTAAGTTATTGTGTCAGACACGTATATATTTTTGCATATATTATTTTTGATTTCAAGCGAGGCAACCATACAGTTTCAATCTGTCTGGGTTCTGAGGACTTGGCTAGTAACTGAACAGATGGGAGCTCAGAGGTTGTGGCAGAGCAGCTCTACACCCAGGCCTCTGTTCTGAACCGTCATTCGAGGCGGCCAGTTGAATTTAGAGCCAGGGACAGATTCTTTGCTAAAAGGGATGTACCCACCATCGTTGGGTAGGTATCATCCGACTGGAGTGCCTTTTGGCTTTCACCAAAAGGCACTCCAGTTATCAACATAGACAACACCACGTCGAGGGCACCAACCAGATAGCCAGCGGTTGAAAGCTGAGTCAACAATGTGGAAACATGGTACAACAGCAGTATTCAAACTTTGCATAAAATTAACTGAAATAACACATTCTATGCCATGAGCTGACACGTTGAATGCAGAGTTAAATTTAGTTGAAATTGTTGCCTTGACTTAGCAACAATGGCTGAATATACAAACTCAAAGCATTATTAATCTAAAAAAAAAAACCATGATCCAATAGCTAAATATAATCTAGGCAAAAATGCTTCCACATTTGACAGCTGTGCATAATTATTGATCACTTTTTCGGGAGGGCAAAGGGGCCTGGGAACTGAGTAAACCAAAGCAACCATAATGCCATTCATGTGAGTGGCTTAGTGGAGGCCTGTAAATGCGTGGAATATGAAGCTACAGATTGACATATTGATGGACTAAAAGCTTCTGTGAGATATGCACAAGCGACCGGAAGCTATTAGGTGTCCATTACTCGGTTACAAAGCTTGGGAGATTTTTCACAGAGTTAATGCAAATAGCCAGTGTGACCCCCTTCTCTCCTCTAATAACGCAGGCAATACCAGTGAATGATTATTCAGGAGATTGTGGTGTTTAGGTTCATTATGTGGTCCCCTCCTCCCCACTCCGCAGTCTGAATGACATTATCCTGGGTCGACCACACGGACCTGTGCTAATAAGATGCAAGATGGGAAGCACCTGGATGTGTCCGGACTGTTAGCAGCATCTACGGTTGAACAACAAGGGCAACTATAGATTTACCTTAGCTTAGGAATAAAAATTGATGGTGGAACTATATGTCTTAAATATCAAATAGGCTACAGCAGGCTCTCCCAAATCTCTAATAAAAGTCTAATAAAACTCACAACACGGGCATATATTGTGTATGTAACGAGGATACTGTCAAATGATGCCCATGTGCCACAATTTGACACTGTACTCCTCTTCTAAGTGCACCTTGAAAGCAGCTTCATACTGTAGTTTGTAAAGAAGTTATTTGCTCAAGTTCGGCAGTGCAAAACTAAATCAAAATAATACAATACAAATAAAAATAGGGGCGCCTCCGGTAGTTTCCTTAATAAGGTGCATAGCAAATATTTCCCTCTAGAAATACCAATTTATTTTGGTTGGATTCATGATCAGACTGCATGACGTGGGGAATATATAATCACTGGACAAAAGCAATCCCACCGAGCGAATCACTAAATAGATGGTTACAACAGACGCCAGTTAGAAGACACTTTTAATTAACGGGGGGAAAAAATAAATAAAATAAACAACAACCTTTCATGGCAGTCAGATGTAACACCTATTCATTTTTGAGTGAGGCTTGTTATAACCCTATCAAGAAACTAATTTTACAACTTCTATTTTGAAAAGAAATTTATACACTATTCTTTTACACCCTGTCCCCACTGCCCCTTCTCACAACTAGGCACCTCTTTCTTTTACCTCTACTCCAAAACACTATGAAATATGTATTCACTTTCAATATGTCTGCATCAAAAGCCAGGGAGAGGTGAGCGAATGATTCGCCAAACCACAAACAACAGTCAACCTTTTCCACATCTCCCAAATCCGCACCTCAGAAAATGACATCATATTATTAGGTACCAATAAGGTCTATGTTCCGTGGGCGGCTATAGACTCTGCAAAGTAACGAACAAAATGTACAGGTTTTTAAAGATATTTATAAGTGCAAAATATCAGATGTGCTTAAAACCTTTTCTCCCCTCATTGTCAGTGGTTGTGTGAAGCCATATAATGTCAAATTTAATATCTTAACATTTTAACATCGCTGAGCAGATCTCGGGAGATCTCAAATTTGCAGTTCATGCAAGGTGGCCCAGGAAGTTACAGAAACTATTAAGAAGAATGGGTATTCTTCTTAGTGTTACTCCACTGTTTGTATTGTTACTCAAATCAAGTGCATGAAATCCATTTGTTCCTACATAATGTATTCTTCCTCAGTTATTTTGAGAATAGATCAGAAATAGTGCAGAAATAGAGAATTCTTATTGCTCAGTATATCTTGTAGTGTAGGACAAAGAGAAATTAAATTATGTAAACACATTTTGCCAACAGCTGTTCATGCAAACAAGTTTCCTGCATAAAAGTGACATTTGATCCCTGGGAGGATGCACAGAGAATCTCCATCTGCTTTCTCCTACAAGGGTCACGATGTCAGCATAATGATGGAGTTCTCAATACGTTAAAGCACTTAATTTAGTGAAGGAACTGGTAATGGCAACTAACAAAATGTATGATGTAAATATTGGGCATTAGAACTGTCAGAGTGTGGAACAACAAATCTCTATGCCCCTCTATTATACATCAAAACATAATGCCCCCACTGAGGACATACTTTTAAAGGTTTTTTTTTCAAGACAACAAAGACATCATTTATTTTAGCTACAAACAAGTATGATATTTATGAAGAGCTTAGACACAGTGCAAATAACAATAACATTGGAACAAACAGATTGATCAAGCAGGGCATTGCATGCGCAGATGCAGATGCAAATTGCGTGTGTGCAAAGTTTTTCCTATGAGACTTAATGAATATGCATACAATGCAGCATTTGTGCAAAATCAATGGCTAGCTTTTGAATTGTACAATTCAAGCACTTTTCAAGCACCTCCAAGGTAAAATGGTACTTCATGCTGTGTATTTACAATCTCAAACTCCACAGCTTACTCCGGTCAAACAAAAGGCAAATGCACAAACAAGCATTAATGACAGTTTCGTTTCTTTTGCTCCTTATTAGAAAACTTTGAAGCTACATAAAGCATTAACTGCAGCCATTTTATATATATGTATATAAAATGGTGTCAAAAACGGCCAAAAAACCCTCATATTTTGCCGCTCCACTGCTCCAACAACTTTTCACTTACTGAACCGTCATTCGAGGCGGTTCACTATATATATATATATATATATATATATATATATATATACATACATATATAGTGCATATAGTGCAATTGGCAAGATTAAAGGTTAATATGTGTGCCATACTGCATTTGAATGTAATTAACGTTATGCTTAATTTTTGTTCGAGATTTTTCTCTTCCGGTTCAATGCAGATTGCATTTTAGGTGAAAGACACAAATATTGCTTTAATATATATATATATCAGCCTATGAGTGCTATTCCATCTATGATTTAATATTTAATTCAATTTATTCAGTCTTAATGAGGGGAAAACTGAAATTGTTATTTTTGGGCCCACTGACCCCTTAATGGACTTGGGCCCCTTTAAAGACAACGTTCTCCCCTCTGCCACCAACCTTGGCGTCACCATGGACAGTGATTTTAATTTTACTAAACAGATTAACACAGTTGTCAAGTCAGGCTTTTACCATCTTCGCCTTTTATCTAAAGTCAAACCGTTTTTATCTTTTAAACATTTTGAACAAGTCGTGCATGCTTTTATTTCGTCACGCCTGGACTACTGTAATGCTCTTTATACAGGCATTACCCAAAATGCACTCTCACTCTTACAGTTAGTCCAGAACTCCGCTGCACGACTTATTACTGGAGCTAAAAAGCGTGACCATATTTCACCAATCCTCGCATCTTTGCACTGGCTTCCAGTCAAATTTAGAATTGATTTTAAGGTTTTGTTGTTTGTTTTTAAAGCGTTAAACGGACTGGCCCCTCAGTACGTCACAGACCTCATTGAAGTCTACACCCCAACGCGCGCTCTGAGGTCTGAGGGCCAGCTCCAGCTCGTGGTTCCTAAGACCAAACGTAAAACTCGAGGGGACAGAGCGTTCTCCGTCGTCGGCCCTAAGCTGTGGAACGCTCTGACCGTCCACGTCCGAACAGCCACAACATTGGAGTGTTTTAAATCTCGTCTTAAAACCCACTTTTATTCTCTGGCTTTTAACACCGCGTGAGTTGTGTGGTCCCTGTGTCTTTTTAATTTTTTTTTTTTTAGTGTTTTATGATTATATTGATTTTATAAATTGATTATTTATTGATTTATTTTTTATTCTATTTTTTGTGTACTTTTTTGTGCAGCACTTTGGAACTGTTCTGTTGTTTAAATGTGCTATAGAAATAAAGAGGATTGGATTGGATTTGAAGGGGATTTTGGTCTATCATATTTTTGAGAAAAATCTAATGGCAAAACTCAATAGTTATCATAAAACTCCATGTTGTTTTTATACAGAGCGCATGGGAGCGCATACGCCGCAAATCGTATTTATGTGGACGCTTGAAATATGCAAGAGTAATAGGCAGCCGATTCAAGTGCACAAATCTATATCCATCACAGCAGGAGAATGAGAACGTCCCTCACATTTCAAAAGGGGAGACTACAAAGGAGCTGCAAAGACGAATAGCTCTCAGACAAGCAACAAACTGCTATTCATCAAATGCCAAGGCTTCAGGTGTGGGGAAAAAGTGGTTTGGGCGTTAAGCTTATTTTCCTGACAGATGCAGAGTCAGTGACGGCGTGTGGAGAGTGAAATAGTTTGTTTTTGTGAATTACCGTTTTGTTGGGTGCAGTCGGACTCAGTCAAATCGACCGGGCAGCCCACAAGAGGATTGCCGATGATGCAATAGTTTTGGTCGCGCGCTACACCCTCTGGAGACGCTGGGCCTGTGTGTGAGAAAGAGAGACATATGGTGGACTCATGAAATGTTCCATAAACTCTAAGCACTGTTGAATGAACGCCATGCCCGATCTTTATAACTAACTAAAAATACTTAAACAAATGTTACTTTATTAAAAATACAGTAATTATTGTCAGTAGAAATGACAACTAAAAGAATAATCCTGCACTAGGACTGAAAAACCAGCACTGCTATTGCCACTTCATATTCAATCTGAAGAGACCAAGACAGAAACATTAATGCATGAAAAATATGTATTTGTTTGGCGCATTGACCCCGGCAGTGACAGTGAGGGGCGATCATTTGCTGCTGTTGATGATCTCAGATCCCCCGGGGTCAAGCACTGGTGGCTAGAAGCATGGTGTGAATGGGGTGTAGGCGGAGCAGGAGCAGGAGCCAGAGCAGGAACCTGATCAGGAGCCAGGGCAGGAGCTTGAGAAGGTGCTGTAGAGGCGGTGGGTGTTAAGAGCTGGGTGTTTGGCAAGAGGCTAGAGGCTGGCAGAGCTGTGTGATTGGTGGAGGCTCAAGAGGCTGGCAGAGCTGTGTGATTGGCTGGCCCTGGACGGGTAAGAGCTGTGGCCGGTCTTTCAGTCTGAATTTGCGCTTCAGCTTCATTTGTACATCATTTATTCTGTACAGACTATATTTTCAACCTTAACATGTTTGCACACTTCTGTCTTTTGCACTATCTGAGTGATTCCGACAGTGCCAAATGTGAAATGTAAATTTCTCCATTGTGAGATGAACAAAGTTTATCTTCCATCGATTCATCCATATTCTTCCGCTGAGATGAATAAAGATCTTATTTTATGAAATTCCTAGTTTGTGACTTCCTGTCTATACTATTAATTTGATTCAGGTTTTTCTCTTGTGCGTATTATAAAGTAAAACACTTACTTTTTACAAACCATTTCACAACATTGCTTGTCCACCACTCATAAGATAAGATCCTTTATTCATCCCACGGTAGGAAAATTAACACAAAAACACAACATAAGTGAATATTAAGTACAGCACAACTTTAAAATTAAACATAAAAAAAAATCTTTATCTTTATTCCCATTTCTATGTGGCCCCCAAACCCTTCCCAGTAATAATGTCAAAAACGACTTAGCCTTCTTAACCTTTGGTACAGTTTTGGTCAAATCCAAGAAAAAAACCAAAAAGAATATCAAAGCCCATTATCAAAAAGATAATAATTTTCTCAAAACACCATCATGTAAAAAGGGTAAAGCAAAACAATAACCACAGATCTTAAACAATGAGCTATTAACAAACTTTACACAAAGAAAACACTGGATACACTGGAGCTCTACCTTAGAGCTCTCCTTTCTTTGGCTGTGATGTTACCAAACCACACAGTTAGCGGCCTTCACAGACCAGAGTCACAAAGTGCTTTACAATTGTAGTTTTTTAGGCATTTTGTCTCTCACTGCACACAGAGATGGGAGCGAGGTCGCCAGTACAGGAGGCGCATGCCCGACCTATTGCACATGTTTTTAGTGGTAGGGAGTAGATATATATGACGGCGGTATAGAGCAAGTGGTGAAAAGGTGGTACTGCACCCTAAAACTCCCCAGAAAGGGGACGGCGCTCTTGAGCAAGTGGTGAAAGGTGTTACTGCACGGTATTTTTCAAAGAGTTTTAATGAGTTAGATTCTGTTGACCCTGTGTGTGTGTGATAAAGTAAATGCTTCACAGTTGTCTAAAGTGATTTATGATCACGGTTTATCAAACACATGTTTATTCTAAAGCAACCAGTTAGGAAGAAGTGTTAATAGCTAAGGTGCAGGGAGGACCTGTTAACGACACTTAGGTGTGTGTGTGTGATAGTGTTATCATGATGAACGGTTGGGAGGGTGTACTAACAACAAATCAGAATGGGTGGGAGGTCTGTTTACACCGTCCTATTAGACTGAGGAGGGTTTGTGATAGGTTGCTCTGTTTAAGGAGCGTCCCTATATAGGCCTGTGATTACACACAAGAATAGCTTTTTTTTTTTTCCTCTCCAACAAAGCTATAATGACAACTCCGCAAAGATCTCAGATGTCAGCCCAGAAGTCATCGAAAAGGCGCTCCCTAACAACGAAAGGTCTTAAGCGTAAACCGTACACCATCACACGGCAAGGAAGAAGTGATACGTCTTATACATTTACGTACGCCGCTGGGTATGTTATTTTTGGGGAGGAAACCATGTCTATAGCGAGTTGGTTCCATTTCAGGACTCACTCCAACGCTATAAATACGGCTATGGGTTAAAAATGTAGAGTATAGACATTTTTGGAGAGAGGATAACAAAGGAGATTATGAGCTAGTGGTTACGAATGACCCTGCAGACGTAGAAAACAAGGGTCTTGTGCAAATTAAATTACATAATTACGCTGAATGTGTTACATCGGGTGCCTTACCCAAAAAACAGGTGAATATTGTTTCTGTACAGTACAAGGATTGGCCTGAAGTATCTAGAATATTTAGCAAAATTGATAAAGCAATTCAAAAAGATTACTTTTACATGGAGTTGGAAACTGTTAAAAAAAGACTGCGATATCTGGAAGCTGAGACTGAAACAGCTAATATGCGGTTCCCTCTGAATACAACAACAACAAGAGATTATGGTAAGTATTACTAACGTATTTATTGTATTTTCTATACAACGTAATAATGTTTATATTCCACAGGAGGGCGACCAATGGATGCGGCCTCAGAGGGTGATGAAAACACACAGTCAACAGGTACGGTTATTTAAAGATATTCAGTATATATTTTTAATTAATACCCCTCTATGTTCTTTAAAAGATGGAAGTGAAACAGATGCGACTGATGAATTGGAAATCTCACTACTACCACAATCCCCGGTCCTTAATGATGACAATGCTGTCGCTTATGGTGTGTATAAGTGATTATTATTATTTTAACACTATATTGTTACTAACAGAATGTTTTTTTAGTCACACCAGAGAATGCTGAGAAGGAGCCAGAATCCCCCGCGGAGAAGGAGCCTGAATCCCCCGCGGAGAAGGAGCCAGAGCCCACAGAGGGTTTCACAGATGAATCAGAGCATTTCATATTGAATTTGCGGAAGATCCTTTTATACCTGATTGATGCTCAAATGATCAAGAGTTGGAAGGCAGAGTGTTATGGTTGCGAGGTAGACCACCCGAGTCAGATCCAGCACAGCTGTTTGGAGAGATACCCCGAATATTTCTACCATACTCTGGGTAAAAAGCGTATTCCTGAATTGTGGAATGTACGTTTCATACCAGCTGTCGAAGCTTACCTAGCAACACAAGGCGTGGTGTTGCCTAGACAACGTCTGAAGGGGGCGGTCGACGCGCTGTTGTACGTGTTCACGCAAGACGATTTGAATGCTGTAATACAAGATATGACGGATTCACTAACTGACGAGAAAAGTTTTCTTGATGAGGCATTGTCTGTGTGGGAAGGGAATAACGCATGATGAGACACTGTATGTGCGTGTGTTGTTTATTTTTTTTATTTTTAAAGCTAATAAAACATCTTTTATAACTCAGTGTCTCAAAGTTCTTCAACATGGAAGGTACTCTTAGTAAAATATACAATGACCCTAAGCACCCAGGGGGTCTAGGTGGTTTTAATAAGTTGTACAAGGTGGTTAACGAATTGGAAGGGGTTAATATTACGAGACCTCAAGTCCAAAATTATCTACTTAAACAAGACGTTTATACACTCCATACATCACCTAGGATAAATTTTCCAACTAACAGAGTGCTAGTAAATGGCATAGACAATCAATTTCAGGCTGATTTAGTAGATATGACAGAATATGTCAATGAAAATGATAATGTTCGGTATTTACTAACTTGTATAGATGTATTTTCAAAATATGCGTGGGTGAAGTGTCTCAAAT
The DNA here is from genome assembly GCA_964034765.1 of Knipowitschia caucasica. Lineage (NCBI taxonomy): Eukaryota > Metazoa > Chordata > Actinopteri > Gobiiformes > Gobiidae > Knipowitschia > Knipowitschia caucasica. The sequence continues at coordinate 25,858,796 of OZ035837.1, read as the reverse complement.
CGAAAAAGGGTCCAGAAGTGTCAGAAGTGTTTAAACAAATTCTAAGTGAAGGACGGATCCCTCGAAAACTACAAACAGATCATGGAAAAGAATTTTATAATAAGCATTTCCAGAATGTGTTGAGTGCCTATCAAATTAAACATTTTTCCACGGCGAATGAAACAAAGGCCAGCGTGGTTGAGCGATTCAACCGTACTTTTAAGACCCGGATGTGGAGATATTTAACATCGGTAAATTCGAGACGGTACATAGACGTGTTGGATCAACTAGTCCATGGATATAATCATGCATACCATCAAAGTATCAAGATGACACCTGTGAGTGTGAATAAAGATAATGAGGCACAGGTTTTTAAGGCATTATACAAGAAGAAGCCGACAAAGCAACTACTTTTTAAATATGGATTAGGTGACACAGTACGAATATCTAAAAAGAAAGGGATTTTTCGTAAAGGTTATGAGCAGAGTTTCACAGATGAATATTTCACAATAGCTGAGCGCATAGGCCGAACACCACCTGTCTATAGATTGAAGGACCTGTCAGAGGCGTTATTGCAAGGGACTTTTTATGAATCAGAACTACAACGTGTCATTATCGAACATAACAGAGTTTTTAAAATTCAAGATATTTTAAAAACAAAGCGTGTGGGCAAAACTAAACAGCATTTTGTTAGCTGGATCGGTTGGCCTAAGGAGTTTAACTCGTGGATAAATGCTAAGGAGGTTATAGACATATAGGAAGAAGAACCAATGAATCATAATGAAGGATTTTATGTTACCCTCGCTAGCAACGCTTCTATGGAGGTTTACCCAAATAACAAAATATGGAAATTTAGAAACAAACTTGCACGACCCCTCCAAAAAGGCACGGGTTTCCTAGGTGTTTTGCCCTCAGATCGTTTACCTAGTGTCATAAAACGTTATCCAGCGTGTGCCATCATTAACACCCACCCATCCGCCCTTCCTGGAGAACACTGGGTAGCGGCCTACTTTCGTAAAGATAGGTGTGGATACTTCTTTGACAGCTTCGGCAACGGACCAGCTTATAAAAGTTTTCCAAATAGTATTAATATATTTATGAGGGAGAATAGTGAAGGTTTTTACCATTCCATAAAACAGGTACAGAGTCATCTTTCTGTAACATGTGGACAACATTGTGTATTTTTTCTATGCCACATGTTAAAAGGTTCAAGTTATAAAGAGTTTATCCGTGTGTATGATTCCAACTTGGCTTGTAACGATTCCTTGGTATGTCATTTTGTTAATGCTATACAACCTGTGGCCATATGTAGTGAAACTGATTTCGACTGTGTACAATGTGTAGTGCATAATAAAAATCATTGAGAAAAAAATATTTAAGTATAAGCTTTATTTTCCATGCAGAATGATAAACACATAATAAGTGATACATTTCGCCATACAGAATGATAAACACACGTGAAAAACATTTCATAATAAGTGATACATTTTATCATACTGAATGATAAACATTTCATAACACACATGAAGATTTAAAAACTTAACCAACTTGCTCCACTCTTGGTGACTAAAGGAGTGGTGAATTTAGGTGACAGTAATCTTTTACGTTTAGCACTAACTAAGGGCGTCCCATAAACATCAGAAGGAGGGATATTTTTAAACTCATTAATAGTTCTACGAACCATAGTGTTAGGAATGACAGATTGGGGAATATTCATTTCGGCTAGTGTTTTTAAAAACAAAGACCATCCAATAGGTCTTGAAATTTCTAGTATATTATGACTAGCTGTAACATTCTTAATGAGGTCATAAACATGAGAGCCCTTTACAACACTACCGTTAATCACAACTTCACCATCTCCATTCCACGTAACCACCCGTGGTGTCTTTGACAACATCTCCAATATTAACTTAGCGTTTTTATGACTATTTCGTGGAATATGTCTCATAACCTCGGCAGCTATCACGTCTGTGTTGACAACAGGATCTTCTATAGTTGAGATAGGCATGTTTAATGTTAAAACAGATTTTTCACTCTCCTCTTTTCTCACCAGCGTAAGAAAACGTTGTAGAATGTGAGCATAGTGTTTAGCTTTTTCATTAGGGTCCATAGCTACATTATTCAAAATATCAAGCATTTCTTTGTCCAACTCTGTCTGTACCCTGTGTGCGATGGATTTTTCATGACCCTGCTGCGTTAGTTTATCCAGCTGTTGTTGCGGCACCAAATACACTTTTTCCGTATATTCCATGTTAACGACTGGTGATGAGGCTCGTTATAAACGGTATAGCAGCTCCCAAAAGCGGTAGTAGAAATCCACCTTGCTGATTCAAGGCTTTTCTCTTCTTTAAAACGTTTAACTTTTTGTTACTGATAACTCTAATAACTTTTTTCTTTTTCTCAAGTTGCTTATACTGTTTCGTAGTCAGAGGTATGTTACCACTGAGCACGTTAATGGCTAGCTCTGACAGGGTGTTAATAAGGTCCGGACTCGCTTTAGTCAGAATAACCTTCCTCATTTTGGGCGAAGCCTTATATAACAACTGAAGCAAAGATACATTTCGTACCACGCGTGCCGACATAATTACTTTTTAACCTTTTTAGGTATATACACAAGTACTTTGTCCGAAAGCAGACTCGTTCTGAGTCTAAAGTGATCAGGTGTTTTAGTTTTATAATCGATTAAAAGATACCCATAGGGTCTGTTTGTAGCGTCGTTAAAAGCCTCTAGAAAAAATTTGGATTTGTTAGGAAACATCTGCTTACCTAATAGAGATATTTGGAATCTGTCCCGGGGGTTATTAAAAAGTATTAGATAGTTTGTGTTTAAACTAATTGTGCGACTGCTTTTACCCTGCACAAACAAATTTTGGACCATATAAATACAACTAAGATTTCTATGATGGACATATTTGGTGAATACATTTTGCACTTCCAAATTGTTTGAAGCATCGTTCATCAAGTCGTCGATTATAAGTAGATTGTTTTTGCTCGGTGGTAACAATGTGTCATCTGCTAAAGATTCTGGGAGGTCTTTGATGAAGTTGACATTACGTATTTTTAGAATATCGTCATAGAGCGGTTGCCAGCATGAATATATGTAGACAATGTTTTCAATTTTGTGGGATATTAAAGCGTCAGCATTTTCAATAATGTCTTTAACAAAATATGTCTTGCCACAATTTGAAGGCCCACTAATAACAGAGCTAAAAGGATGCTGGAGCCTCGTGTCAAAAAGCTCTGATTTAAAATCCATAGGGTTTTGTAGAGTAGTCATCGAGCAAGCGACGTTTGTCGTATGTCACACGCAGTTTTTTAACAAGTGACCTGTTTTTGAGGTGAAAGCGTGTCTTATCTCTGGTAATCGTGTCAGATACTGTTATCAGATGTTCATCCGTCTCTCGATTAGCCATGAATTTATCTAACAAGTCCTTTAGAGAGTCATGTGTCACGGCCTCCACATTTACACCCCTCAAAGTCACACCTTTGCATTTGACTTGTTTGTCCCCTAGGACCGTCTTGTAGGCATACGATTTAGGCCCTGTTGAGACAAATTCAGTAATGCTGTCTCCATTGCCGAGCTCATCGGTCAAATCACCTAGGAAGCCCCCTGTGGGTGGGATCCACTCACCACTTTTTGCTGTGAATATGACAGAGTCTGTATCACAATATAGCACTCTGTCTTGAAGCTTGTCCAGAAGTTCATATAACATGAGTCTTCCGTAGGATGTTGTCATGGCCCCGATGAAAATGTTACAATCTTTGGAATGCGACTGAACCCCATTAGCATAGCGCCACTGTACTATAGCCAATGCATTGGAAATGAAGTGGAATTGGGTGACTTCAAAATGATCAGAAAACATGAGTTGCATAAAACGCGCAGGATCTGTCACCATCTCTGTCTGGCCTAGATTTGAACGTTGACAGAATTTACCCCATAAATTAGTTAGTAACAATTTGCTACAGCTCCGTCGCGTCTTATTAGGTTTGATGTTGTGACGATCCAGTAAAATACCTTCACGTTCGTGATATTCATCAATGTATTTCTCCTCATCCTCGGGTGTTTTCACATGATTAGGATACCCACTGGCTTCCTGTTTGCTTTTCAAAAACTTTTTGACATAGCCTTTAAACAGTTGATCTGATTTTTCAGCAAAATGCCACACTTCGTGAATTTTCTGTACAATGTAACCTCTTTCCACAGCTTTCAGCACTTCCGTAATAGGCCATGTCCCTGTGAATTCTCGTTCTGTGCTAGTGTGATCACACTCGGTCATTTGATTCAATTCTGTCACGCATGTTTTACATAGAATGAAAAACAGTTTGTCATGCATTTTATGGGGTAACACAGGATGTAACAGTCCTCTAGGAGGCAATACTACGCATTTTACAAATCCGAAATATGCTTCTAGGGGTTCAAAATCACCAATGATGATTTGTGGGTGACCTATGGGGTATTCTTTGCACGCTTGTACAGACGGATATAGACTAGTGTAATCATAGTAGAGTACTTTTACACCGTCAGACACCTTGTAATATAACTTTATGGCATTTGTCCGACCTCCATAAAGAGCATCACGTGGATTTAAACGCTCGGGACTTTTGTAATCTTTGAGAAATTCTTTCACAGAAGCATCTGTTTTAGTTAACTTGTTCCATTCGCATTCCCACATGACTACCACATTGGATTGATCTTTCAGGTTTTTTATTTTGTCAATGGTTGCAATGTAGAGATCACTAAAAGTCTTTTTAGATAGGTGATTCATCCCTCCCGGCGGGTAACACTTGTCATGTCCGTGAATAAAGCACCCAAAGAACTCGTAACATGTGTTTGTAGAGGGGTTATAGCCGTCTACGTGATAGCGGCCAATTTGCTTTTCACCCCCTTTGAGAGCGTGTTGTATTGTTAACCCTTTGGTTTTACAGAGGTATTCGAGCCACTTGATTGATCCGTCAGAGAAACACTTGTTGGCCCCGTTATAACATCCGTCATATGTTAGAGCTATTGTGTTTTTCTCCAGGAATAGCGTTTTGTAAACACCCATACAATAACTTGGGAGAGTTACAAACGTGTACGGATCCACCTCTGTTCCAGAGAGTAACATTTCACGATAGAGCAGACAGCCACGTCTGAGAACAGCTACGTCATTGAGACAATAGCGTTGCATTTCAAATTGTAGATTGAATTCTGTATGTTTTACACCGTCATACCACTCGTTGAATTTAGCTTTCTGTGCTTGATCCATTTTGTCAACGCCGTAAAAGGCCGGTTCAGGGTAGGGGCCTATATAACACTCATTTTCTTTGGTGTTAAATAGATGGGGGAAATGACCCTTTTCTAGGTCATCAAACCCTAATGCTTCAGGCATACGTGCTAAACGCATAGGGAGAAAACTGAACGAGTCCAGCCATCTTTGTCTAAGTCGCTTGTCATACATGCTGAGCACACGCGTGCCTCTCACGGTGAGACGTGGGGTTAACCCCTGTCTCACAAACTCTTCTAGAATTAAATAGTTGTCAAAAGCCGCGGCATTGTGTGCTATGAATGTGTAATCACGAAACTTTGGTGTTCTAAAATATTTCAACATTCGTTTAACACAACCATCGTGTGAGAAGTTATATTTATCACCGTCCTGGTCAAGCGTACAGACTAACACGGGGACATGCTTGTTACCATCATACCTTGTCTCAAAATCATAAAAAATGTAGTTGGTTGTCTCTTGAACCACTTTTAAAGGTTTGATGTAACAGCTATGTTGCTTTTCACCACCTTCAGGGAGCTCAGCATCACAGTGGATGCATATTGGAATTTTACACACGTGTTTTTTAGCTGTGTTGTGATACAGATGTTTACATTCTTCACAATATGTCACAGAAAAGCAAGGTATTCTATCGTGAACGGGGTCAGGGAGTTTATGCTGATTAAAGCAGTGGGAAGATTTACAGATGCGTTTACATTCAGGACATTTAATTGTTTTGTTTTTCCCTACGGTTTCACATTGCGTGTAACAGATGTTACAAAGGTATTTACAGAGATGCTGCAAACTAGTACCGTATGGCTTGAGACAGTATTTGCACACATATGGACTCCCAAAGAACCCCGTTTTATTTTTGATATGATAGTAATGATTCTCATAAAGGTATAAGGCTATTGTGCATTCGTGCATTCTATCCTGTGTTTCAAATGATTGAAGACGTTTAGTCGGTGGATTGTTGTGAAAAACAAAAATTTTTATGTTCAACAGATTCTCAAACTTTGACACATCATTCAGTGTCACGTTTGTTTGTTGATCCAGACCAACTGCGGTTTGCCACTCTTTGGCTTTATCGAGTAATTTACTATGGGTATAGTTCGCATGAAATGCATGAGCTATACACATGGCAAAACACAAGGCATTTTCGGTATTGTGAGGGTTATAAAGAAATTTACCTTTCTTTAGCAATATTGCATCGTATGCTACAGCACCAAGTTTGAGCCGCTGACCACCACCACCACTTTGTGAATGTGCTATACTCACTATTAATGTCATTTCATCTTCTATAATGGACTTGTCGTTACTTTGTAACACTTTTTCCACTTCCTCTAAAAAATGATCAATGTTGTAGTCATTGTCAGAGTTCAAAATAACTTGAATATCGTCACTAAGCGAGGGCCCTCGTAATGCAACATTCATCACACATCCTTGTTCTGCATTGTTTACAGCCTGTGTTATTAACCTCGTTAATTTTTCATTTACTCTTTCACAAGCCTTTACGGTATCTGTAGGGTCTATACCTCGAAAATCAATGTGCTCAGACATTACTGTGGTATTAAACTCTGTTATTACGTTAACATGTACCTCCCCACCTGTTTGTACGTTAGCGGGGACATCACTTTGTTCAGTAATCTGTACAACACCACCCACTTGTATGGTCTCGTTACCCTCATTAGCATTACCCTCCATGGGGTCTGACTCTGTGTGAACTATACAATTTCTTGAAACAGTTGTAACATTGTTGTGTCGACTTAAAACAGAGCTGTGTCTAGGTGACTCGTCATTTTGTGTATCCATTTCTATAGTTTGACTATTAATACCTACACAGTTGTTTGTAGGGTGTTGTATTGTGGGTTGGATAGTATCTTTACTTATTGACTGGTTAACATTATCAGCATTTGAGGTAATGTCTGCTAGCGGAGGCCTTTCAGCTATGACATAGGTCGGTGCTATTAACCGTTCTGTAGCATGGGATGCACTTTGATGATTTGTGCGAATTAGTCGATCAATACACGGATACGTGTTACGCGTTGTTTGATAATTAGTACGAATTAAACGTTCCACAGATGCATAAGTGTTAGAGCGCTGGCCATAATTAATTCTTATTTTTTTAGGAAGTTGAGAGGGTGGTGTAGCGTTAGGCCTTTTAGTGTGCTTCACGATCGTAAGCATTTTCGATGGCTTTCAAATGAGAAGTGTTTTCATTGATTTGCTCTATAACAGCCGCTATAGACGTGCTCGCTTGGTTATCCACTTGTGCAATTCTATCAGCTATTACGTTTCCCGTGTTTTTAAGCTGCTTGATTTCGGTAGTCAAATTTTGAATTTGTATTTCCCCGCGTAAGGTTTTTGTTTCTAATTCCCTGTTGTGTATAGAGGTTTTCGTGTATTGAGTTTGCAATTGTAGGACCTCTCGTTGAAGCGCGCGTGTCTGTAGTTGGGCTCGTTGGCCTCTAGCCCGTAGTTTAGCTCTGTGTATAGTAGCGTTTGTACGCTGATTTTGCAACACCAACACTTGTTTAGTAACTTTTACGTGCTCAGTTTGAAGATGGTGAACTTGTCTCTTTAACTGATGTATTTCGTTAAGTATACGGGCCTCTGTGTATTTTACTTGCTGGCTCACAGTTGCTAGACACCTGTCTGTATGTATCTCTGCACTAACACAACGTGCCTTGCTTGACTTCAATTCCTCGCGTATGTTGGAGAGCTCTGTTTTCACAAACGTTTTTTCACTAGTGTTGTTTAACAGATGTGTGTTTTCTTGTAAAGTATTCACCTTAGGTGTTAAAGCATTCTTTATAGGCCCTTTTGCTGCATCAGGAGCTGCTGCTGTGTGTCCAGATATTGGTTCAAAGTATTCCTCACGGTCCGGGAATGGTGATCCTGCGTTTAATACATCTTGATCGTTGTTTGGTATACCTTCATCGCGTATAATGGCATCAATGTCCAGTGTCGCTATAAAATCGATTATGTTGAAATCCTGGTTTACTGAGGGGTGATTCTCTGTGTCTTCGCCACCCTCTGATGAGCTAAAAATAGTGAGAAGAAAATTATAACCTCTATCATTATAAAATTATAATATGTAACTCACCTTTTATCATCATCATCATCATCATCATCCCCGTGATTAGTTATTTTGTGTCCGTTGCGGCGTGATAGAATTGCTCTAGAAAAAAAATATACCTCTCATAAAACTTGTTATATAAAGTTAGTATATGTACCGACTTACGGAGCTTTATGTTGATTTACTTGTCTTAATTTATGCATCAGGGGCATTGACTTGGTGTTTAATTTACCTGTGCTGTATAAATGAAATAAAAGTATTAAACATCTGATTAAGACATTAAGGAAAAAAATGAGATCTTACCCTATTTCATCCGTTGGCTGTAGACCTCTCGTAACTTTTGCTGTTGGGGTTAAATCTTCATCGGTGTTATAATGTGTCAATAAACGACCCTTTCCTAGAGATAAACTAAATTAAAACATTTAATATGAATACTGCAAAATGTTATATTAATAACTTACCTGTATTAGGCATATTGTATAACCTTCTCTTAGACAGCGGTAATGCGTTTGAACCATTGAAAAACTTCTGATAGGACGGTGTAAACAGACCTCCCACCCATTCTGATTTGTTGTTAGTACGACCTCCCAACCGTCATCATGATAAGGCTATCACACACACACACCTAAGTGTCGTTAACAGGTCCTCCCTGCACCTTAGCTATTCCTAACTGTTTTAGAATAAACATGTGTTATGATAAACCGTGATCATAAATCACTTTAGACAACTGTGAAGCATTTACTTTATCACACACACACAGGGTCAACAGAATCTAACTCATTACATATTCAAAACTCTTTGAAAAATACCGTGCAGTAACACCTTTCACCACTTGCTCAAGAGCGCCGTCCCCTTTCTGGGGAGTTTTAGGGTGCAGTACCACCTTTTCACCACTTGCTCTATATCGCCGTCATATATATCTACTGTAGGGGAAACCGGAGCAACCGGTGCAGAAACAGGGAGAAACTCCACTCAGAAAGGCCCCGTTCCGACCAGGATTTGAACCCAGGACCTGCGAGTGCTATCCACTCAGCCATATTTGGTGGCTGGTGCAACAATAAAAGTAAGTAAGTAAGTAATCTTTATTTATATACCACCTTTTCACTGCAGATCTGAGTCACAAAGCGGTTTACAATTGTTAATTTTTTTTGGGCACTTGTCCTCTCACTCCACACAGAGATGGGAGCGGGGTCGCCAGTATAGGAGGCGCATGCCAGTACTATTGGACATATTTTTAGTGGTAGGGGAAACCGGAGGAAACCTACGCAGACACGGGGAGAACATGCAAATTCCACTCAGAAAGGCTCTGGTCCGACCGGGATTCGAACCCAGGACCTTCTTGCTGAGAGGCGAGAGTGCTATCCACTCAGCCACCGTGCCGCCCTGTCTTCAGAATCTTATAGTTTTATACTTTTCTGCAGAAAGAAGAGACAATGAGGAGCTTTCTTAACAACCTGGTTTGTGTTTTTTGTCCCATTTGAAGTCACTAGACAGAGTTATACCAAGAAAAATATATGCAGCAAAATGACAAAATGTATTTCAAACTAAACAAACAAGAGTTAGAGCCTCCAGACAAAATGTGTGTGAATATGGAGATGTTTGGGCATGGAGAATGAAAATGAAAATTGATGGATAAAACTGGAAAAAGCCAGCAAAAGTAGACTTTGTATTAATGCAATGGACTATATTTTGTATTAAATCTGTATTAAAAGGTTAAAGGTTTTTATGTTCAGAACATTTATAAAGAAATGCACAATAATATTTTTACTACTATAGGTTATTAGGCGGGTTGTAAGATTATCAAACATTAATATATTAATTCTTTGCACACTGTCTCTGCCCAGGGTCTTAAGATGAAAGTGAGCAAATAGCCATATTTGGTCTGTACATCTATTGTCAATCCCCCTGTCAATAAATACATTCATAGAATACATGCAACAAACTCTAAACACAGAAATTATGGAGATTGATTAATGGAAGTGTTTGTTTTATTAATATATATGAACCAGCCGTGAAGTTATCACATTTCTTAATGAACAAACCCACTGTATAGTAAGGTATCTTGAGAATAAACACACAACAGAATTATTTCAGAAGCATTATTTCCACAGCAGTGCACCAAGGAGATGTGCGCCCACTCATAAATCACACTTGGCCCTAGCTTGGTCTATTAGAGACAGAGAACTAAGAGTTACAAAACATTCTGCAACTGCGACAAACTAAATCTTATGTAAACTAAAAGTTATGAAGATGAGCAGTGTTAATCATTGAGAATTCGTATATTGTACAGGCAATGAAAATTTTGGTGAGCAGCAAATTAAAAATAACTGCGGCAGCCTTGGGACAATGGGGGGGTGCCAGTTCTGTGCGGCTTTTAATTAATGCCTCGTTTGGAATGTGTCCAAATGAGAAGTCTGTTTCCATACAGACTCTTTTGTAAACACTGTCTGCTCGTCTATAAGCGCTGGTCCTCAGTGAATGATCTTTTGGGTATGAAGGGAATCATCTTTGTTTTTAAACTTCTCACAATGACCAGACGATAACGCTTGGATATCTCTGCCTAACTCTGCCTAACCTTTATGCTGGAGTCAAAAAACAAAGACAGGACAAACTAAACATGTATTCCATGTCAACAATCAGCCTGAATTGATAACCACGATACCTTGTGTTAGTTTAGAAATGTTGCATCCAATAGAAATGACCTAAAATGTACTCAATTCAGGCCCCTTCCAGTGAGCAGCAGCACGACCAGATGAGGGGCCTTTTCTGCCTTGTTGCAGAAGAAGATGATTAGCGCTAACTCTAACAAACTTTGACCGCAGGAATTTGTGTTTGAATTGGGCCTGAAGCTGCATCGATCTTTCTTTTGTACCTTTCATACTAAAGCGTACAAAAGTGTGAGGTGCGTGTACCATGCTGGGTTTGGGAAAGTGCAATACTAGTGTACTGTTAATTGAGAGCGTTTAAAGTGGAAGTGTATTTGTATAATCCAAAGCTGTTTTTTAAACATGAATTAGTGATTAATTAACTAACTTTGTAATTATGTGAATTGTTAACTTAAGCTAAATTATAGAATCATGTGCAAATCAAGGATTTGGAGAATTGTGACGCATACCAGTAGGAGAAAGTGTGGATAACATGTTCGCTCAAAAATTGCTATATGCAGAGTGCAAGTTTTTTTCACCATGTTGTTACATAGCTTCCTAATGGACTACCTCCCAATTGATCAATGGTTTATCAATGGCTTCAAATTGATAAAAAAAATAAGATTACTTTATCAATGAAAATAACACTGTGTGGAATGTTCAAAAACGCATGAACACAAATCACTCAATGTCCTTATAGAACATTGTACTAGTGCTGGTTTATAGATCTTGGGTGAGTCAGGTATCCTGCCAAAAGCAACTTGATATGCTTCCTCTATAACTGTAGACACGGACAATCCACGCACTGGGGAAAAACATCAAACATTTGACTATGAAAGTGGCAGCTTTATTTATAGGGTGTACTGTAGAAGGTGTTTTACCACAGCAGGGCATCGGGCGACCCGCTACCCTGTGAGACCATGGGACATTGGATCAGCCACAACAGGAAGACAACCTTTCTCAAGATGAAGATGGGGCCCAGTCAAAAGAATGTCTGCCTGAACTGCTCCCGGACATGATTTGTGAATGTAAAGCTTGTTCACACACACACACACACACTCACACACTCACGCACGGATTGGTTTAACGCTCCCACAGGCGCCTCATTCCACCACGCATTCTCTTTATACTGCGTTTGTAACCACGGATTACTAACGGTTGGGGACCACTGATATAGCTAATTGACGAATTGCAGCAAAAGGCTAATCAAACCTAATGAAGCATATAGCAGAATGCTAGCTAAAAATAAATAAAAGTCCTTTACTTGATCAAAACTTTTTAAAAGTCAGCATCTTTTTGCTAAATTCAGACCAAACATTTGCATCAACCACAATGTTTTAATTGTCTTTTTACACTACAGCATGATTATGCATTCATCTGCTCTTCAAAATGCATTCTTAAAATTATATTGTAAACTTCTGCTGCACATTACAAAAGGGGGTGATTCAATTATGAGTGTTTAATCAATATTCTATTCTATATCTAAATAATGATAGAAATAATGATGTATTGTCTTGTGGTTGTTTATTTATTAAGAAATATATTGTGCCAATTGATCCACCCATCCATCCATGTTCAGCGGGGGCTTCAGGTAAAGTGGGACTGAGTGTTTTACCCAAGGACACAACGACAGATGATGCAAATAATGATGTATTGTGATGATGTGGTTGTTTATTTATTAAGAATTATATTGTGCCAATGGATCCAATTTCTCGTAAAATATAATGCCTGCATGAAAAATTTGCATACATATAATGTAGTTGTAGACTTGTGTGTTTGTTTGTTGACAGTGTTTTGTTTGTTAACAAATTTGGTAAAATGAAATAAAATAAAATACATTGCCATTGGAGATATCAGCACTTAGTGGTTCATTGAAGCCATGTGACGCGGGTGGCAGGTGGCTATGGTAATGCACAGGCAATACTGAAGTGCTATAAAGGAGGCAGAAGGTAAATTGGGCTATTGAGCACCCAAGATGTGGTTAAATACAGAAGAGATTGATTCAGGGACATTTGGAAAAACAGGCGAGCTCAGCAATTTTAAGATGACTTGCGGAAATATGTAACACTACACCTCAACTTTTGCCCTCATGTTTAATGGAGGGATACATTTGCCTCCCACCAGTTAGAACAGAACCCATGGTATATATTGTGACTCGGGCTGGACACCGGGTAACAGTTCCAAATAGGAACCAACCATTTAAGGTTCCGTTCCCAGTGGAACTGTAATCATGAATTTTATTTGGTGACAGCTTTTGGTTCCTTGGGTTTCTTTTTCTTTTTAGATTTAAAATAAAAATAAAAAGCAACAAAAAAATCAGAGTTAAAAGTTGGTTGGTCAGCCAACCAAAGGGCGCTACATCAAACCAACCCTGTACTGACACCTTCACCAAGAATATATAAAACACCTGCTGGTGCCACAACTAGAAAAAGGGGATAGTCACTCTGTATGGTCCTTTGGTGCAGAGATCTACAAAAAGGTAATTACATTTTCTGGTAACAACAAACAACAGATATAGTTGAGAGAATGGATTTCTCCTCTTTGCATCCAAAATCCATCACATTTCAACCGTAGCCTCATTCTCAGAGATTGCAGTTCTTCTGCACTCAATCATGTCCTGTGGAGTGTAATGAGCGGCTGATTGGGTTGAAAGCACACACATTTTCAACTCTTTTGTCAGGTTCAACAACAAACCGTGTGAGCAAGGCTCCATATAATGGATTGTTCACCTTCTATAGCCTATACAATTTAAAGTAGCATTTTAGGGTTCTGTCTATCAAAAAATAAAATCTTTCGATACTATCATGACTATCATGTAGTGTACACATGATGCTGGAAAAAAAACAGGTCAATGGTGGATCCATTGATACAATTTTAGTATAAAAAAACCACATTGGTTCCACAAATTATTTCTGTAAAAAGAATATTCGGAAAAAAAATAGAGACTATTAATTTTGTCCATCCTGTCTTGTAGGGTGACCAGATTTTCAAAATGAAAAACTGGGACATTTTAATATAACGAAAAAATCATATTTGCGACAAAACTAAGCAAGCATGTATTGCAGTCAAATGAGGTGATACAGCTTATAAACATTTACTTGTGCCTCCTGAAGAAACTTGTTGGCAATTCAATTGCTTATTGAAAACAATACTGGTTGGTTTAAATAAACGGTGGCTGCCAAAAAATTCAAATCAAAGTAAAACATATTACCTAGGACCTATTTTGAGTGCGTGTTGACATGACGGTGATGAGGTCACGTGCGCTATACAAAAGGTAACTTTGGGTTTGAGGGGAGCGTTCGGATGGGGAGCTGTACACTGAATAAAAGTACCATCCCGAGGAGCTATCTCTCTCAAGCCCAAAGTTACCTTTTGTATAGCGCACGTGACCTCATCACCGTCATATCAATACGCACTCAAAATAGGTCCTAACCAGGTAATAACAACAGGGCATAAGCAAAACAAAACATCAATATAAACCCCTTAAGCCTAGTGTATACTTGCGCGGCGCTGCTTACGTTAGCGGTTGCGGTGGACCTACGCAAGCACAATTTGATTTATACTCCTTGCGGAGTTTTGAGGAGAATGTTGTAATCCCACAACCAACCACATGATGGCGATCTCACAGGAATTGCTTGAGATACCAAAGCGGTCTCATTTACGCTGCTACTTTCTCCTCTTGACATGAACAAACCGAGCTGTTTGAGATCATTACATGTGTTTCTACTGTAGGTTTTTGTGATAGTTCTATGGACATTATTTCTTAACTCATTTAACTGTGATGTTGTGAATAAAGACACAGTTCTTCTTGGAAACATAGTTATTAAATTGTATTCAGCACAAACAGCAAAACAATAAAAGTTGTAAAATATCTGAGACAAACATGAACAATTTATAAGTGCAGGAAGAAAGCAACAGACGCGATAAGCAACGAGTGCAGATTCAAACAAAGACTGGAACAGTTTATAAGTTATATATAAGTTAGATATGCAACAGAACTCTAGTCCACAGTCCGCAGTGCTTTCAAAGTGTTTTGCTAGTTTTACCGCAGCTCTGGACGTTCCTTTTTCCGCCATGAGCGACGGTAAAGCACTTAAAAAGTGTACAAAAGGCAGCTTTTTCCTTACCTGGTACTTTCTTGAGAAAACTGTTCCAGGAGTTCTTGGATTAGCCTCGACTTTCTCTTTTAGGCATGTTGAGCAGAGGAAAGTTGTTCCATAGCGTTTTGTTGTGACCGTAATGTCAATGCCATGTGGACCAATGAGAATCAAGCTACAGACACTTGTAGGACTGTTGAGCTTTTGTGATTGGTTCATAATATAAATTGCTATGGCAACTGTGTGATTGGCATACGCATTGCCCAAAGACAACGAGATTCAGCCGATGTGTGCTGTAATAGCTTTTTTTAACATTGGATAAAGAAAATAAATCGGGACGCCCGGGACAGAGCGTCAGTAAAAGTGGGACAAAACTATGGGGCTGGTTGAAATCTGCCGGGACACGGGACGGAGAGCTCAAAATCGGGACTGTCCTGGGTAAATCATATACATTTAATAATAATGCATACGTTTTATATAGCGTTTTGGGACACTTTCACATGATATTATTCATCCACCTCTTAAAGGATGGCGATAAACTACTCCTGTAGCCACAACTGCCCGGCGCAGATGGACTGAAGTGAGGCAACCAGTACATGTCATCGGCACCTCAAAACACCACAAACGATTTACCCCCAACAGTTTGTCTCCCATCACAGTACTAACCCTGGGATGTCTGACAGGATCAGGCCTTCAAATGCTGGTGGCAACACATCTTCATATTAAAAGGTATCATATTTATTACTCTTGATTTAAAAACAGCTACACAATAATTGGTTCTAGAGAAACTTAGCATTTGCAGGCTGAGCTAGCAGCACAGGCTGTAAACATGCGCGGGGGAAACAAACTTGTTGAAAAAACGCTGTGTGTAGCATATGACAGAAGCGCAGGTGGTGTAGCATCAGAGCATTCAAACAGCGGTGGACATGGCTCCTTTTGTCGTAATTAAAGAAAGCGCCTTTTTACCAGTGACTAAACTGGTACGCAGCTAAAAAGGAAACACAGATACAGAGTTGAGGCATTACTTTACGAGGCAAGAACTCCGGCGACTGTGCACTATGGAGAAAGAGGTGCTTGTTGCTGAATTGGAAAAAGTTAATCACTATTAATGTAATCAGGGTTTATTTTTTCTTAAATGTTGCATATGCACTTTGTTCCAATAGGAGGATCTTTGTTTACACCCGCGTGCGCCCCTCGCTGTGTGGCAAAAAGACTGAGCGGCCCATACTGAAGCATCGATGCAATAACTACTTTTAAAAGACTCAGTGGGCGAATAGCACTGTATATAAGCATTTAAGGCAAGAAGATCAGAGGAGATATAAAGACAAGCTAGAAATAAGTATATGAGACCGAGCTGAACAAATTCAAAGCCCATTGCTCAGACTCACCTCTCTTTTGGCACCGATCTGCTGGGACTGGGACTGAGACATTTATTCTAACTTCATAGAAAACCTGGGAACCTTCACTTAAGAAGGGTCCGTGGTGAAAATCGATTTCTCGCGTTTTTCATTGTGGTAAAGTGGCCCGGCCTTTCCCCGTCGCGGTAAAGCACTTTAAAAGAGAGTTGCCCCTGTTTGCTGTTACTTACGGTAAAGGTGGAACAGGAAGCCGAGGGGATGAGCAAAAAAAATGCAATGTTTAAAATTAATCATCATTCATGAATGAATGAATGAATGAATGAGTGAACAAGTGCGCAGTGAAAGTAGTTGCAAAACTTAAATTTGTTTATGAATTTTTATCCCCTGATCCCCCCGACTTCCCGTTCAACGTTTACCGTAGGTAACAGCATAAAAGGGCATAAAAGGGTTTTTCGCTGTTCTTTTCCGAAAGAATTAGAAAAAAACTTAATCTGTCCCCAGCGGGCCGTACAACCGACCACACAACAAGAACGGACCATTTGATATAGTAAAACCTCTCTCCAAATGTCTAAAAATAGCTAACTCTCTAGCATGCAGGTAGCTTTCCATGCTGTAGTGCCACACAGTCACGTGACCGGAGCGGAAAAACTATAAACAATGACAAGATCCTCCTATATGCATTGCCTGTCTTGAGTTAAGTTTTGAGTTTATTTTGCAGTTAAATTTCAAAAATGAAAAATAGCATTAAACAAATTTGCCAGAAGCACGTTGTCCCTACTTGAACTAAATTCTTTGAGGTTCAATTAAAAAAATACTTAGGCGATTGGCAAATTTGTTTAGCATTTTTTTGGGGGGGGTAATTTTATCCTGTAAAAATATCGAGATATTTATTTTTTTCCATATCGCCCAGCTCTAGGTCCGGTCATAGAAAGAACTGGTCAAATTACTCTTTCAGACAAGGACAATTTTCTGTATTTTACCACCATTACCGGTGATGGGAACAGACAAGTTGCAATTGTCTGTAAAAGTTCAAGCTCATGTGTCCTTCTTACAAATTACACAGTGAGTGACAAAGCTATAGTCATTTGTCACGTCGGCTCTGCTTACATTTCTTGAAAGGTGCTCAGTAACAACTTTTCTTAATCTTAATTATGGACGAGATTCAGATTAAAATTCATTTTATTTAGAGAGGGGCTGTCTTCTGAGATGGCGTTGTGAGAGCGCCGTTGTGAGAGCGCCCTAATTATTTGCAACTTATTAATTAACAATTTTATATAAAGTGTAATCTGTAAGGCTGATTTGTTTTTTATTTTTGCTATGGTGAGTAAGGCTGAATTGATTACAATGACTGTTATAAGTCGGCTTGACTTGTTCCCAGCACATAAAGAGCATATATCATTAGAGATGTTGTCAGGGCTTGTTCCGCGGTATGTGGACTTCCTAATCCTGTCTGACAGGGCCACGCTGGAGAAAAAGGTTAATCACTGTGTCCTGGCGCTCAAAGGCCCAAATCTGTGTGTGCACTGCTCTTTGTATTCCACAAGTGTACCTCATCTGGCTGTTATTGCAGCACAGAGGACAAAGAGAAGGGACTTTTGATGCAATGAGAGTGCGATACTCATGATTCGATTCATATTACAATTTTTGATCAACAATTCGATAAACATATTTTTCTTATTAATTTGAAAAGTATTTTATTCAA
Organism: Knipowitschia caucasica; assembly: GCA_964034765.1. NCBI lineage: Eukaryota > Metazoa > Chordata > Actinopteri > Gobiiformes > Gobiidae > Knipowitschia > Knipowitschia caucasica. Next base: position 25,840,696 of record OZ035837.1, on the reverse strand, counting down.
AACAACATTTATGTAAACATTTAAAAGTCCCATATTATGCTTTTAGACTTCCATCTATCCATCTATTTTCTTCCCCTTAATCCATTTCTGGGTCAGGGGTGTGGCAGTCAGAGCTGCACCCAGTACACTTACTGATCCTCCTGCAGGTGGGGGCTTCAGGCAAAGTGGGGTTAAGTGTCTTGCCCAAGGACACAACAACAGCAGACATCAGTGGGAGTCGTGAAGTAGGTCTTATGGTGGGATCGAACCCAAAGGTTGTGGCATTGGGCTCTACCAACTGAGCCACTGTCGCTTTTCGACTTTTCTATGCTTAAAACAACATACAAGTTATTTTTGGCCTTCATACCCAAAGTAGTTTTTCTAGTGCTGGCCAATAAAACAAT